>OX421421.1:19827090-20357090 GCA_949126915.1 Musotima nitidalis
TGAAAAGTCATCATTGGGCAATACCTCAATAATCTCATACATTATTGTCCCCTATTTTATTTTTATAATAGTAGTATAGGTAGGTTATGTTTTATTTTACTGACAGGTACAAAATACCAAACAAGACTGTTATTTATTTCAGGATTATGTGCCGATAGTTTTACAATTTGATCATGGTGTAATTATGTAGCAATTACATTCCAAATAAACTGGCACAGAAAATGAGGTCACTTTATAAAGTCTTAAATGTTGAACCAATTCATATATTTCCCGCCTGTGTGGCAGTATAGTACATTGCGCGAATCATGCTGCTGCCCGCTATTTGTATGCGGAATTCGATACTGATCAGAGACGAAAATATGCATATTTGCGACAGCATGCTATCCCGCCGCCTTTCTGCATGCTATAACATTTTGGGAAATTAGCCACGAACCATGCTGCAAGTTGCGTGTCGACGCACCTACGTGGAGGCATTTTCTGTGAGATGGGCTGTCGTGTTTTCTATACAAACGGAGATGAAAGCAACGTCAGAACATGAACATGCGCAACGTTGCGTCGTGCGTGATAGTGTGTTAATCCTCTTAATCTGCACTCTTTGCTGACTCGACGACTCACTCTCGTTCTCTTTCTCTTTCTATTATAATAATTAACAGACGAGGCTCTAGCTAACATAGAAGTGCCCGGTAAGCGGCAATAGGCTCGCCACCTATTACGTGGGACCAACAACACAATCAGCGAAGTGTGGGCATATATTATCCCTCTTCCTACCCCTTCGGGGAAACAGGCGTGATTGTATGTTTGTATGTATGTATAATAATTAAACGTTTTGGTCATGAATACTGATAATAGACGTAATCGATACTTGCCATAAGTATTTATAGCATAACTTTATAACGCATGAGAAGACATGACAAGGGAGAATTATGTAAGTCATAACCACAGAAAGGCACAATATTAGTAATAAGCAACACGAGGCATAATTTCTGTTTGCCATTACATTTGAAAGGCATAATTATCAAAAGTCATACTAACTAAAGTTTATAAAAAGAAAAAGTCTTGGGTTAGTAAAAAGAACCTCAAAATTAATCTATCATGTACCTATCACCTACCTACTTTTGAGTTTATTAATGCAGCAAATCTTTAAATTTTCAAAAACAAACCATATAATTTGTTCTTTGTACAATTATGCGTTTTAAAGTATGCTTAATAAAATTGTGACAAACTAAATAATAAATATAACGATTCTGGTTTTTAATATTACGAATTTCAACAATTCTGCGACATGTTTGTTTTTATGCCTTATGTCAATCGAAATTATAACAATCAACTCCATGCGTCTAAAAGTTTTACCTATTAGTTTTTATGTCTGACCACGCTATTCATAACAGAAATAACTTTAATCTATTTATTATTCTTGCCTTGTTAAAGTGATACCTTGTTTACAATCGAGATAGTGGTGCAAGTTTCAAACTGTACATTTATTATATTGTGAATGTAAAAAAAATTTGATCCTTCGTGTTATATAACTTGAATCTCTTAAATAAGTGACCACATTTTCAAGTGTAACAAGTCATGATTATTTTGTGATGGAAGTGTCATAGGTGAAATGAGAATCGTTTTTATTACAATGACATAAAAATGATTGTAACTAGTAATTATAGGATAATATTTCTACTTTAATAGTAATGAGAATGTTCTTTATGGAATTGATTGTGATATAATATAGATAATAGCGTTCAGGACCTGTGTTTTATTTGTAAAAATAGTAGACACCCCGTGACTTCGTCCTCGTGATCTATAGGGACGTTATTTTTCAGATTAAAATGTAGCCTAAGTTCATCAGATTATATCATCAGCTATCTGCCAGTGATATTTATATGAGAGTGCCTATCAGCCACGACACACGGATATACAGAAAAGATAATAAAAAGATTTTTTTCTAATTCAAAGCAGAACAGATCAGATTTCGAAAAAGCTTTTGATTGTGTCTGCTGTCTCTCAGCTGAAGCTCCTTCATCTTTACATCCACGGAAATTAAGTTGGATGCTGTTGTATCTTATAAAAAGGTCTAAGCTATATTATTTTGTTAAAATAGAATTTGATAAAAATCTTATATAAAGGGTTTCCCGGGGTTCGGGCCTAGGTCCTCTTTTCTGTCACGTGTATATTATTTTTAATACCATCTCATATTGCCCAATAATAGAACCTAAAATTATACATTGAGTAACTCTAAGAAGTAGTGGTACGCCAGATGATTTCATAGGGAGTACAACATATAATATTTATTTTATAAATAGTGTGGTTCACACAATCGAATGCCTTGCAAAGGTCACAGAAAACTCCCACGGACTTTTGCAAACCCTCTCAATAAATATGGTTGCTTGCAACAGGTGCAATGAATATGTAATAATTTTATAATTTCTGTAAGCATATATATTTAGATAATTAGGTAATAGATATGTAATAAAACGCCAATATCAGATGTGCCATTGCTCACTCTTTATTACGATTGTTAATTCAATATATAAAAACATAATAATAATAATATAAATTATTTTTATAATATCACCACTGATTGTTGAAAACTAGAAGATGTTGCGAGCCCTCGGAAGTTGCGTGAAGTGAGCGACGCATGCTCTGTGACACTTCGTGAACAATAGTGTCGCAGTATGCGCGCGCGCAACTAATAATAAATCTTAATGAAAGTTCATAAAAAAATCAACGCGATTGTCTATTTATATTTTCATATTCAAAAAAATAAAGATCGCGTGTTTAAAAAGTATTGTCACATAATGATGTGATATTTTCGCGCAGACAATTCCCAGAGCTCGCTGACGGGGTAGATAACAATAAAAAGTCAGTAACGAAACTATAGCAAAAGAAATAATATGAAGATAACACAATTAAAACTGATGTTAACAATATTCGGGCGCCGCGCGCCTCCGCCGTACAATTTGTTATATATACCTACTACATCTAAGTCTGCACTTAATTCTACTCGTATCTTAACACTATGTACATACAATCTTCATCCAAGCGATTTTAAAAAACTCTTAGTACTTTTATCATTTTAATTTGAAAATTTGTTAAATGTCTTTATTAAATTCACGGAATCCACTCGCACCACATTGTAGTATGTTTCGCTTCGTAACAATAAGAGTAACAAAACATTAGCCCCGCTAAATAACTACTAACATAAGTAAACATACAGCTAGGGAACAACCGATATTGTACGAACGACGAGAAAGCGCCTGCACGCCTCTTGCGGCCGAACCTGCCCGAGCGGCTCGCATCTCGGATCGAAGTATTGTAAGGTGGCTCCCTTGAAGAGCGGCGAGACATTTCCAAAAAGAAACTCTCAGCAGTTTAAATATTACACATATTGCACAATTTCAATACAGCGCGCAGACTCGTCTTCATAGCAATTGACATTTTTAAAACAATGGTAAAACAATGTTAATCTATGATGGAATCACGTGTTGGAGCCTGGATATTTATGTTAAGTGAGTGTATGATATATCAAAATTTATAAAACGACAAACTAAATTTCTATGTTCATTGTCTCGTTAACACAAATACCCAGAAAGTCAGTCGCAATTCGAGATCAAGAGACGCGAGGCGGCCGGGGCCCCCCTAATACTGGCTGAAGCAAACGCCGCCGCCGGGCCACGCTTGCTTTAGTCGTTTTCTTTTTGACACGCACCGGTGACCCTTTTCACCGATGCACTTCTATCACATTAGATAATAAACTATTCTGGGTACAACGTAATCTAGCAATGGCCTCGTACAAAACAACTTGCCCGCCGGGGTACTGCCGCATGCCGGCACTTACATTAAGTCCCACGAGATTCTCGTGATATTTCTCAGATCCTTTTTCCCTCAGTATTGTTACTGCTACCAAATCATTGATCTGCGAAATGGCGGACGACTGACTTGAAATGTTACTAAGTACTTATTGACGTCCATCATAACATGGGCTGATAGGTATAAGAACAACAGCCCTCAACAAAATATTCCAGAGTTCCGAACATGGGGTCTAAGAAACGGTGCCAAGGAATATGCACTTAAAAAGATTGTTATTTAGTTTAAGCATGTTTCACGACATACAATGGAGCGAAAAAGGATCTGGCAGATATAATGAGATTCACGAGAGATGTCATATCCCAGTCTGTTTTTCTCTTTTCAGTATCTCTCCAAGAATCGTCCCGATTAATAATATAGTAGAGAAATTATTTTTAAAATTTTAAGTAAAATTCTTACAAACCCTACACGCCGCGCGCGAGTCTTACTCGCCGCCGACAATTGCAAAGCACTCTTTACAATACTATCGAAATTTCAAGTTTGTACTTTGATCATTATTGAGTGCAATCATAAAGGAATCCGAACTGAACTGGAGCTGGCACAGCTCCCTGCAGCGTGGCTACTTAAAACGATAACAGGAAATATTTAAACATTGATATGGATAAGTTGAAATTCACTCATTCGAACTTCGTAATTTAATAGTCCTAAAAGAGAATAGCGATGCACGACTATGAATGCTTATTATTTAAAAAAAACTTTAAATTATTTCAATAAATAACTGAAAAAACTTTTCCACTTTCACCCGACCAATTATAACTGAATGAATAGCGAATATCAAAGATTATACTCATATGTCAATATATTTTTATATCCGTACGTTAATTATCTTTCAACAACTACGAATTACTAAAATACAATTACATAATAGTTTTTTTTTCGAATATAAGAAATCGCAAATAGCTAATTTGCTTATTCCAATGATACAAAACGAACATGCATTGCAATAGTGGACCTGTCATTCATAATCGCAGATCGCTAGACGAATGTCAAATCGAAGGTGCGCGTGCGCGGCTTGAACCGGGATCGTGGCCGCGTGCGCGGACATCGTATAGCGTGCGTAGTACTAACGTATAGCATTCTAACATGTAACTTGAGGATACCACAGACACACATCAAAATGTATAGCTGGAACAGTATAAAAAGTCGTCGCTAGAAAAATTTATTATTTCTATAATGTATATCTCATTGCATATTTATAAATCGCCACAACTACCGTATTTATTTAAAGCCGCAATGTATTGCTATTTACGCGACATTCGAGATAAGCGCTTTGCGCTCGTGAGGTAGGTGCACTTGCGTATTCTGATGTATGCCTGTGAGATCAGATCGGGATTATTGCACTAAGTGGGGGTTGTGGGGTAGGGTTGATACATGTGGGTATATTTACAGACGAGCATCGTTCGCCAGAGACGCTCGCGCTGGGCGAGTGCGCAGGACTGGCGCTGGAGGGACAGGTTCGTTCCTTTAGTTACAACTCGCGTGAGATCGGCTTCGTCTACACTCTCTGGAAAGGAGAAAATTTATGTTACTTTGATTATTTCAATGTGTGGCTACTGAGCTTATTGTTACACATTGACAGTAATTTTCTTTATTAGGATGTCATTAGCAATTTTTGATACATGGACAACATTGTTGGCTGGTAGTAGCGTTCGTGAAAGCTTCTTTCTAGTGGATCTTCCATTTGTCCTAAGATAATTGTTCCATTCGGTGTACGAAAAAGGTATAACAGGAACAGGTAGGTACATAGTATTAAAAGTAATATTCAGTTCAAGTAATGATATAGCTCTTCTAATTAAGGTGGTGACCAAGGGAAGTCAAAAGTTACGTTGGTTGAGTGAGAATGCACACTTGTGTTCTGGCAATTACCAGGTTTTTAGATCAGGATGCGACCATAGTGTCCATTTGGGCCAACGGGTAACCACCTCACCATTTCCGCTTACCCTTGTATTGAGATTTTTATATTAGCAGATAAAGAGCTTATCCCATCACAATCCCTAACCATTCCAACCTCTTCTGATCGTAATAGCCAAAATTCTGAGGACCACGAGGCATGAGGCACTCTGCAAATAAGTTGACCTAAGCTGCCCCAACATGTAAATGAAGATCAATTGGCTAAGTGCAGAGTTAGGGATATTGCTTCCCTCAGTGCCTTCTCCGAATTTACGACGGAGTGAAGAAATTAACTTTCCCCGACCACCAGCCTATCCTCCTATAGCCCCTGGCGTTGAAGCGAGGCGTGAACTAACACTAATGCAGGCCGTCCTGAGCGGGTGCGCTTGTTACGTGGTATGGAATACCAAAAACCTGGATTGTTATGATAATTTCACAATCAATAAAATTGCTTATGAGAGTGCGGTCACCTGCAGTCATCACCAGCAGAACACGGAGAGCTCGCCGCCCGCGCCCCCCACCGCGCGCCACGACCGCACACCGCCACCAACCACCTTCAGCTGGAACACAACACCCACTTATATTATGGAATATGGGCCACTTACACTATGAAATACAGGTCACTTATGCTATGAAGTGTGTGGCACTTGCACTTACATCGAGTACGGTACACTTACGCTATGGGGCATATGCCACTTATACTATGAAGATTGAGACACATATACCTACTAAGGAGTATGGGACATTTACACTATAGAACAAACAGGATTTTCTTTTCCTTGATATGATCTCAATCAAGTTCGACGTTTTCGTCATTTTGCCATAATTAGGTAAGTTAAGTCCCAGTAAAGATGTGCAGATTTAAGGATATGGATTTTCGGATTCATGACGTAAAAACACAATGTACGGTAATTTCCACTTGTGTACTTTATGGTAAACGTTATGTTTATAAATCCGATAAAAGTCCGTTTTCCACTCGTTTTAGAAAATAAAACAATGCGATGCGTCGATGTTTTATTTTCCGCGATGAAACTCCTCTGCCTACACACGCTAAACGGTTAAAGCTGTGCGTGCGATTAAATGCGTTATGTCGGCTTACAAGATCACGGGTGTGACAAAACCTTGACAAGGTCCTTGCCCGATTATTTTCGGAACAATCTCCCTTAATCCGCCTTAGTAACTGGCGCTCCAATATTTTATTGACCTTCACAAGTCACCCAGACTACATAAAATTATTCTTAATTATAAGTTAATCTGTTTTAACTTAAAGATATGCGCTGTTTTGGAGAGAGATTAAACGTAGGAAGTATTACATATAGAGAGATGTAAATGTTTTATACCCTGTTGTAATAAATCGTTTTGCCTTTTTCAATAACAATAAAAGGATTTTGTTTTTGTTTTTACAACAGTAATCAATCGCTAATAAATGTATGGGTGATCAGTTCAAAGAGGAAGCCGATTCAGCAGTCAAAGAATCTAAAAACATGATTGCGAAAGCTCGAAAGAACGGAAACAAAAATGGCAAAACGAGTTTTAAAACGGCCAATTTAACGAGTTGTTGCTTTATCATTGCAAGAAGCACAGCACACCATTAACGATTCATAAGCTTCGTCGCAAATGGACATATGGCTAACAGGCCGCATACGGAGGACGGCTCCAGCCGGCAACTACTCGAATTACTTAAATCGCTCTGCGTCCGTCGAGAGCGGATCCGA
Organism: Musotima nitidalis; assembly: GCA_949126915.1. Lineage (NCBI taxonomy): Eukaryota > Metazoa > Arthropoda > Insecta > Lepidoptera > Crambidae > Musotima > Musotima nitidalis. Next base: position 19,834,557 of record OX421421.1, read on the forward strand.
TAGTATACCCTACGCCGGGTTAGATATTACTGTCATTTACAAGCAGATCACGGCGGGCAAAAACGGCGATTGCTAGCATCGCGTTTTCTTTCCACGTCTTGCCATATAGGGGTGGCGAGCGCGACTCCGGTCTGCGCGCGCAAGGAATGTCGCCCATTGAGAAGCGATCGGGGCCACTCAATGAGACGCGACCAGAACGCGCTCCATTCAACGCAAGGAGCCGACTGGATATTAATTGCTTTCTTCATAACACGAAATGCCACAACTACATTAAGATATATCAATCGACGTTCATCGCTAGGTACATATGTGGCCGCACAAAAACGTTGAAACGGCAACTGGCATATACCCGCATGCAGGTCGACGAACCTGCGTATCCGATAAGAGCCGTGTCTTGCATTTGATAACGGTTTTATCAATAGGAAGGTTTATACTACTTCTCAATTTCAAGCTTCCTATGTTATTGGAAAGGCATTACTTGGATATGGGTTTAAGTAATACCTGAGACATTAAACCTGCGGATGTTATTGCAGCGGCAGTAACGGCCGACATTAACGGGGAGCCAACAATATTGTATACATAGTTTATTGGGCAGCGCAACATTGTCCGTTTGTCACCGACTCGTCTGCATACTATGTAATTGATGGCCAATACGAAGTTATCGCTTATTGCTGTACTATGAAGCAGTTCGGTCATTGCTCGCAAAATGTATTTAGCACTATCGCCGGCCGCGACTTTGTCTCCGTGACCCAAAGGAAAAAAATGTCTATCCTTTTTCTGGATAAATTATATTTTCTCTAGGACTCTAGCTTTATTCGTACCAAATTTTATATAAATCAACTCAAATCGACATGTGTAGGCTGCGCAGGATTGTTCATCACTAAGAAATTTAGGGGAGGAAGGGAGTATGGCCAGCAGTGCGTGTCGTTCGGATGATACGATGATGGATATTTTACAAGGTGTTTTTTTTTATGTGACGCAGTAATTAGAATTCGACTGCTCTCGATGCAGTCCAAAAAAATTAAGACGCTTCTTTCCGTGAAGTAAGCACGATACAAAACGCACCCACTCATGACGGTCGGCTAAAGTGCCATTTCACGCCCCGATTAAAATACCCGGGATTAAATAAACTAGGAAACAAATGAGTCGGCAGCGAGCGGTCTTATTCAGTAACGACTTATCAATTTTTGTGGTAGAGGGCTCACAGTATTTTGCCGTTAAATAGTGTCGATTTACGTGTTTTCCCGAATGAAAAGTGCTGTAGTGTGTAGAAGTGATCTAGTGAAACTACTACCCAAGTGCGAATCAACAACTGGTATCTCTTAGTGTCGAGTTCAGCCGTGCTAATCAGGACTTTCCTTAAATAGTACGGATTGTAAGCAGGCGTAGGTATAATTTACCAAAACGAGACGCGCGGCGGGATGGTTTCAGCGGCTCGAGCCTTGTAAAAAAGCTTTTACTTATACTCGTTAATAGGATCCTCTATCAATGATCCATGTGATGCCAAATCAACTGCGGGTGATCGCTAGTTCTTCAATATTATCTAGCAACAATAGCAGATTTCAAAAGGAAACAAAGTATGGTATGATTTTAAAAATAGGTTTATTTGTAAAACTTGTCATAGTCCCCTTATTGACAAATGAATTACGTAGGTAACTTTAAGTATATATATTGGTATTAATACAGTTACATTATGCATAATTTATGGCACACTGGATATTCACGAAACACTTTTACTGTAATTACATAAATTGCATGGCATTAATAAAATGCGACCGCCCTAGCTGTACCGGCAATTAGCAATATGACGGACTGACGGTTGATGTTTTATTTAATGGTAGACATAGACGTGTGTATGTGCGATGCGGCTGACGGCTAGCGGCTGGGCGCAGCTGCACCTTCCTAACGCGTGTTGTAAGTGGCAACTTGAGGAAACGACGTGTTTTTTTACAGGGGACAATTGGCTAAAGAACTTTCTGGAACTAACCCCGCGACGATTTAGCTAAATATCCATCGTTCTAAAATTGCGGATTGCACTCAAAAAGGCTGCGACATTTAACAGGTCGTCCGTCTATCTTGCAGGTGGACGTCCCACGCTACGTTTCCCATCAATTCGAGTCTGTTCCAAAGGACGTCAGAAAGCAATTCATATAATCTACTGATATTTCACTTGAAATTTGAGAAATGGACGGTTTCCGTTTCGTTCCCTACTGGGGACTTTCTGCGACTAAACACTCGCGACGCCCTCGCTGTATAATCCTACGACAAAGTTCGCACCCGACCAGACTTGGGCACATGTATGGCTGCAGCTTTCATCATATTTTATTACCACCCGCTGTGGATTTCATTCTCTTACCGAACAAGTTCGAAAGTTTTGATATACCTACCTTTTTAAGCAGCTCTACCTCAACTGAGTAAATTATTAAATTTCGTGTCTGAATAAAAACAGTTATCAGATGTTGAGAGACAGCTAAGACTATTATTACCTGGCTACGACAGGCTATCTACTCGCCAATGCCACTTGTTTAAAGCCAAAAAGTAGTAACTGAAGTACAACTACTATTTTACGGTAAAATTTATTTAAATTTACTTCTTTTAAAGTAGAATAACGAAACGTATTGTTGTAAAATTCAGTCTTACAAATATTTGTTTACAGTGCAGAATTCATTTCAAGGAGCAGTAATTGTGTTATATTACGTTTAATAATTTCTAACCGTTGGGGTCGCCACAGAAATACGTGAGATGCATTGTACGCGCTCGCTTTAGTTGCATTGTGTTACGTTGCATTCTGCGCGTTCTGAAGAATAAAACTAAATGAAACACAGGTAGCAATGTACAGCGCACATGCTTTGGTTGAATTATAGTTAGGAGCGAGTGGCGTGGCTCGGAGGGCTGCCACATGCGGCGTGGGAACGCACCACGCGCCCGCCAATTATGCGCCGACATGGGCCTCATAATATGCTTCAGCGACATATTGCGCTTTTCTATTTTATTCCACGAAACCTACTTATTAGCTTGGAACACGTCCAGGTGACCACGGCGACCGAACACGTAATCCATAAGTTGAATGCCACTTGACAAATTGGTCATCATAATAAAAACTTTATGAAGCTTTTACCAGGTTTTTAATAAACAGCAGCATTAGCAAGTAGTGCAGTTTTCCTGCCCGAAGCTTTCCAAAAAGTTTTCAAGAACGTCTGAACATGATTCCACGGAAATATAATTTAAGTTTAGTTTAACTGGAATTGCTAAATACTTGTTTGACTAATTTGGTGAAAGAATCATAGTCTACACTCTACATCAACAAAGTCTTTTTCTGTGATTCCTCCTTTCGTTGTTGTAACATTTGCAATCAGTGAGACCCGATAAAAGAATGTGTTGCAGATCTTTTAGATGCAGTTTCGGTGTGTCCCATCATTGAGCGAACTATTTGTCTATTCCAACTGCTGTATGTCTTTTCTATTTACTCTCTCTGTAAATGTTGCTGCTCAATTAGAATGTGTAAGCAATATTTCGTAGCATTAGTGTGAAACTTTCAGAACATGCTCTTTCTCACCTCGTTCTTTATAAATTTACGTGTTGTCTCTAAATATTATCTCATCCAGGCCATTAATGTCCTACTATTAAAACCAGTGGATTTCCTCATTTCATTAATTGATTTAATCAAAAACTAACACGTACGTTTCAATTAAAAGCACGAAAATGTAAAGGATAATTAATGAAGCGCAACGTGAGTTTATAACACAATATAAATCCTACTTTCCTCGATGGCTCCAATTGTAACGTCATCTCATTGTGGCAGTAAAAACGTGTCTGCTGCGATATTGTGCACATCAGTCGGTGAGACGAGCCGCCGGGCAGAGGTCGAAGACTCCGATTGTTCTGTCCCGTTTGCCTCCGAAGAGTGCGATGTGAAAAACAATAGACGTAATAATTGTATTACGCTACATTTGGGTCGAGCTATGTTGCTTTCTAGCGGCAATGTAGCATGGAAAACATTTATTATAACACGGTCCTGTAGTGCTTATAGAGGAGTAATTTTGCGATCTTAATTGCAAAAAGTTGTATTTTCAACTTAATATTTTTTGTCAAGTCCAGATTCTTATCGCATCATTTGAGTTGTAAGTCCTAAAGACCACGTATCTAGTTTCCTATATAAACTGATCTTCGTATGGAAATGTCTGATAAATCTCATTGAATAATGTAACTCTTGAAATTCGCAAGTTCCTGAAAGATAGTATTATGAAAATAAAAGCAAAAATGCTTGTGTCACTGCCGTTGGAATGCAGGGCTTATAATGTAGAATAGGTGCATGACGTAATAATATGAAGACTGGAAGGAAACTTGGCTGACGCTTTAAGGATGGCTGCATCGCTAGATAATGTGGTACGGGGTAGAGGATCTGTGTTTCAGCGTTATTATTTATGTTATGTCTTCGTTTGTACAAAATAAAAAACCTGCATGCTTTTCCTTGGAAAATATTTTCGTTGTCTAAAAAGTCAAGATTTTCGCTAAATGATTTGAGTTTGCAATAATAGTACATAAATCAATTAAATAAATATGGGAGAAACGTAGGTACGAAAGAGTCTAAGACGATGCAGTTTCAATTTTGATGAAGAAATAAGGCTCTCTGTTTTCTAGTAGCGGTGGCTCGGCATGATGCCAACGGCCACTTTCTACCATTGCACCGCTCGCCGCTGCCAGCTACTTCGTGTCGTGATTACGTTTTACAACATCGCAAGCTAAAATTATACAGTACTTCTTTTCACAAACGCTTAGGATCGCGACTCGTATGCGCTTTCAACTCAAGTTTTACCGAAATGCCTGGGAGGGAAGGTTGAAGGGTCCGTATCGCAACGCGCAAGTTACGGTAGAATTTTAAAAGGGACATAGAATACAATTTCTCAACTACTATTTTTTGTTTGAACTTTGTCAGTAAAGGGACTGCTGATAACAATAACATGAAGCCATACTAATGTTGTCCTCATTATCCTATACTGAATAAGATGTAATCTTAGCTTAATTTAGTGATGGTAATGAACTATAATACTTTGAGTAATTATATAAATATAAGTAGATAGATAAAACAATATTTAATGTGATTGGAAAATAAGCGATACATGAATTCCGATTACAGTTTCTGGACTTGAAATAACTTTTACTTCACTTAGAATCTAGTATCTAGTAGAATACATTTCTAAGTTGTTTTGAACACTAGTTGCACGGAAGTGCGTGCGTGTCGTCTATCTGCTAGACGACTAGGACAAAGATACATCAATTGGTGCATGTTTCACATTAGACGCGCTGGGAACGAATCTTTTTACATCATTGTGTCGACAAACCCAACCCGAGGAAATTGTGTTTAGGAGGCTTGCCTGCTATCACTACCAGCTTGGCAGCAAATACTAAATGCAATGGTATGATTAAACTATGGTTCTTCGATAAAAGGTTGTTGAAGATGAGTAGTGTGATGAATATCTTTAGGTGGATTGGTTAAAATGTATGTTAAAATTGTCTACCAAGTAACTGCTGACTTAACGCTGAACTGGACACTCATTTGGTTCAGTGGGACAATCGAACAAAAGATTGTACTTCATTAATTGTACCTTTTGTTTTTTAATGGAAAATCATTATTCGGCGACGGTCTCTCACTGTGGATCTTAATCAGAAGGGTGTGTGAGACTAAAAACTACTAACTTAAAACCATCCATGTTCCTGCTTGAGCCTGTGATGTCCCGGGGCCGCAGTAACCCTTTCAAACAGTCCCGCAACCCCGGCAAGCATGGCAAGACCCTCAGTCAGTTATTGTACCTGCTTACTGCTTATTTTATATTATAAACCTGTATGTTAGTTATAATGTCCTGTTTGTGTCTATATGTAAACGAATGAGGAATGTCACGAATAAAGGGGGAAAGTATCAATAGAGAGTGTTGGACATAAACAAGAAGAAGGTGTAGAAGTCATTCAGTAAGCATACCTGCTGCATCTTATCGAAGTCGAGGGCGGGGCGGTGTCTGCGCGGCGGCGGCAGCGGCAGGCGGCGGCGGCGCGGGGACGGCGGCGCGCGCGAGCACGGGCACGACGCGCCGCCCGCAGCACTCCCCGCAGAAATTCCCGCGGCACTGCCCGCGCCCCCCGCGGCGCCGCCCGCGCGTCGCGGCTTCAGTGCTTCTAGCGGCGGCGACGTGCGGAACCGCACTGGGGTCTCCACCTGCAAATGTCAGGATACTACATGTAATGACGACCTAGACGAATTGATAGGAACAAAATAAGAAGATATTATCGGTGGCTCATAAGTTGAACAAAACGGCGGTTTTCTGCGCAGGTCCAATCGTAGAGAAATAATTAAAGTGACGGTTCGGGTCGCGTCGCCGCGTTGCTATAGTTACTGCCACGCTCCTTGCCGCTCTTCGACAAAGCCCTGATTAAGGGTGACTCCCAAGATCATTGTTCAATTTTTGCGCCGCGGACTGTCCTAATATAAACATAGGACTTTAACCGGACTGTTTAACGAGTAGATGGTGCAATTTATTCAACTTATGCTTTTGTTTATACAACATCATCTGGCCGACGCAATACGGTACCTGTTGTTGATAGAATAGTCAGCATCTTACTTCACGTCGAGCGCAAATAACGGTAGCCGAACTTTTAAGTCAAATATGTCTTCCGAACAAAGTAACGCTTAATAAACGTAGAACAATAACAACAAAACAGCCAGATCATCTGACTGAAAGACTACAGGAGATATTGCAGTCCGATCATCACTTCTAAATTAATTGTGCTCTACAGGCAAAGATAATTTTCTTTCAAATAAGCAAGCAACCTACATTTTTAACATTAAATTACATACGCCTTATTAGAATTTTGGTCAGTTTTACATTTTGGTATTGGAATCTGCAGTATCTAACGGTAGTGATCTTAAACAGTATAATAATACAGAAGTAGGCCTAGTTCGAATTAAGAATCATAAATCATTAATTCGAACTAGGCCTTCGAAACACTTGTCTGCAAGTGTTGCAAAGAGCGCCTCTTCGCTAGGCGAGAGTTTTTTAAGAAAGACAGCAACTACAGTATAAATAGATTTATCTTCTAAGGTTAAGAAGACGCTGCTAAAGGAGACAAGAAAATTGTCTGGACAACCTTTAGTGTCAAAGACAAGGATTTCCCTGTAAATGTTAAAGCCAAGGATATAAGTTTGTGCCGAGAAGGTAAATGGAGTGGTATCGCAGCAACTGTTTGATCTACTGAGTTAGCGAGTGCGATGCGATGAGGATTAGGATGGCATACCTTGGTATCGTCATCGTCGTCGGAGGTGGGTCGCGCGGCGTCGGGGTCGGCGTGGTACTGCGCCGGCCACTTGCGCTTCTCGGGCGCGGCGGGCGGCGGGGAGGAGGCGCCGCGCCGCCGCGACTCGGCCGCCGAGCCCGCGCCGCCCGCGCCGTTGCCCGCGCCGCAGCCCGCGCCCCCCGCCTCGCCCGCGTCCGCGCCCGCGCCTCCGCCCGCGCCACCGCCGCTCGGCGTGCCGTTGATCACCTACGTTGACGGATGCTCGTGAACAATCATGCTCATGGACATGAAATAAAAACGCTTCGCAGTATGATGATTATGGGACTAAATGGGAATCTTTGATATTTCTTTAAGTTTCGACTTTCCTTGAAAATGTATTACCTAATATGTTTTATGTTTCCACTGTAGATATGCCATTAAATGATTTAAAGACAATACTCATCAGACTTTTTGATAATCATTTTAACCTTTTAACCGTTAGTAGCAGAACGTTTGCCACTACAATTTGCTAACTACAAACTTCTAATAAGTTTAAAAAACCGTAAAATAATCCAAATGCTATTCCAGCTAAAGGGTTAATCATAAGATGTTGCAAAAGCAGCAATAAGCAAATAGAATTAAAACTTCGACTAAAGTAAAAAAAAGTTGCGTTTTTATAAAAAACTACTGCACCTACAAAAAGTAAGAAGTCTTACGACAGTACAGTTGCAAAATTTCAAATACCTACCTGAAAAATCTGGAGGCGTTTCGAAGGTTTCACTTACAGAATTTCTGATAGGGCAGAGCAGGTATTTGATTGATATTTTATTTCATTTATACAGATAAATTTAAATTATAAATTACTTAAAATTGTATTTGATGACAGCAATAAACCGCAAAATGGACGACTTCTATTTAGAGATTAGTCACTACAAAGTATTGACCAGATTTATATTTTTACTAGGCAAGAAGATTAGTTTATTTGTATGTGTTAACTATATTATGCGCAAATAATTTAGTTTTTCCTCAGCTAATGCATAACAGGTAGGAAACCCTTAACTTTAAAGAACACTATTTTTGTTTTGATGTTCTAAATAAAAATTTAACATATACATTTTGATAGATTTCCGCAATCTTTTTGTAACACTCCAATTAAAATCCAGAATAGTCTGAGAATACGTGCATAAGTGTCGAGTCCGAGCCTAAATATAGGCTACATAACTACGAAAGCATCCTCTGTAATATAGCCGGTAGGTAGGGTGACGATCGAGTGCCGAGGAGTCTCCGGCAACGAACATCAGGATAACAATTTTCTGCCTCGACGCACCAAAACGAGATCACTCGCCTTAGTTAACTTTATTACTGCTAATTACACTACATTAAACATTATTCGGGTTTATCTATACAAATAGAAACAATTTCTACACAAAAAATTTATAGCCTTAACATTAAGTTCAAAAAATTTACTATTGGTAGAGCAATTTGAAGGAAATATAAGACATTTGTTTTCTCCAACAAAATGGTAACTGGAATTAAAATATTTACTAACAGGCACTCAAAATAATTAATACTTTGCGAATTGTTTTTTACTAAATTGAATATCATGCATGAATTTGGTTTAAACAAAAACCTAACAAATGGCAAGTAAAACGAAATTTAATTGCAATGCACAGTATAAGGTAGGTACAGGGCACAAGATGCTGTAAGATAATCACAAAGACGTGCAATGCCGATTAATGATTGCGATATCCAATGGCCGGGCGTCACACCGGTTTTCATTTAGGTGGAGTGCTATTATCCGTTTCCTTTTGCAATTAAAAGAGTGCCGAGACAAAAGAATTTCTAATTTTCAGCCAAGCGCAAGATAAACAAATGTTATGCAGGCGGCAGACGGAAAAAATGAATAACACGCGAATTGTTTTGTCTTGCTTCTAAAAAACTGAAATGGCGTCAATTGAAAGACGAGGCAAGGAACTCGTCAGAGCAAGTCTCGAGGGTCGAGTAACTGCGGCCAAGTGTTCCGGCGTATAATACTTCTCGGCTTTGTTCTATACAACTTCATTTACTTTAGATATTTAATGTATTTGTGCTTTATTTGGATATTTATGGTTATTGATAAGTTACTACGTTATTGCCGATAAAAGCAGATGTTACTGTTGTCCTTAATAAACTCATTAAAATTTAAGTATTTCTAACCGATTCATAATATACACAGATGTAGCTTGCAAAAGAAGATCCACAAATGAATAAATCCCATCCTTCACTTCATGCGAATACTTCGATTGTTCAATACGACGTGCCATTCGCGCGAGAAGATAACATCGTGGAGCTTTATATGCTAGCCTCTTTTAATTTGAGAGAGTAAAAAGGGAGAGATGATGAAAGGCGAGCCAAGAGCGGGCTCGGTGCCGGTGGACATTTTTTGCGGGTCGAGTCTACTAATTTTCGCTCAGATCGCGAGGTCGTCAACCTGCACTCGTAACTTTTTAATCTCTTTACGTAACACGAGAGCTGCAGCCGCTGTTTGCTGCCTGATATAATTACTCGACGGATTTCGAGATGATGCCTAAAATCTAGACTCTTTACGGAGACACGAGAAGTATAATCAAAGCATTTCGCATGGTTTCGCTCAGTAGTCATTGTAACAGATGAATTTGTATAATTAAAATTTGCTAAATCCTAGTCTTATATTTTCCATCATTATGAGAGATAAAATATTCAGCGTTATCTTGCGAGTAAATAAAGCTACGACAGAGGAGTTGTCAACTATCAAGTTATCATAGTTTCAGCTAATTGATCAGATTAATCTTGGTGCCGGTGTAGAGGGGTTTCAGATGAAGGGGCAACGGGAGAGAGGGGGAGGGTGTGTTGCAATTTAGTTAGGGCATGTCGCGCGTCGTCGCGGATTAATGATCCCAGTACCTACATAAACAACCAGGTACTGTTTAGTTACCGAAGACTCTAATTCAGATTATCATTAAAATTCGGAGCGAGTAAACACTAGATATTTAATAATCGATATTGACTTGTTTGACTATGGTAAAATAGGTTATACTTAAATATCTGTACATAAATTAGAACACGTACAGAAAGATTCGTGCTGTGCGGACATAATGTGCTGAGACCAGCAATATCATTAAATACCATTAACCGATGATCTTCTCAAAATCTTTTACCATGTAATAATTAAGTGACGTACGGATTTACGTAGATACGTTTTTATTGTTATAGAAATAGTACCCTCACAAGTCAAGATGAATAAAATAGGAACCCAAACGTCTACTACTGTATTAACTGTAATGCATGTCCTTTATGAGTCCTATTCGGTAGGATCCATTTCTGTGAATAATTAACTGACGTGGCATGTCCCGGCATCGGAAAGTCCGGGCCAATTACGCCATTAGCCTGGCCTAAACTGTAAGTCGACGTGTCTTGTGTAAGTTGTATGCGCCAGGGTTGTTGCTCCCAATAGTTTATAAGTATATTATTATTATAATTCGTAACGGACAGCTGTGTCTGCATCGGTTGCGAACATTGACTAAGATTTAAAGTATACAATTTTGTTGAACCCGAAGTTGGTCTAAATATAAGTCTTTAGTTGAAAGTGAAACTTAGCGAACCATCTATTTTCCTTCTTAAAGACATACACAAAACAGCACACGTGAAGTCGGACACATGCATGCCACTATTAAACACAGAGATTACGTACGACACATATTAGTCGCATGTCCATGGCATTTTCAGGTTGAAGAATATTGTAGTATAGGAACTGCTTTGACGCTGCTATATCAACGAACATCTCAATCCATAGAATGGATCGGTCTATAATGTGATCAGCCGAATAATGAAGAAGGTATTCGCTACAGGAGAATGTGGCGAAATAATCTTTGTTCGGATATAAGAACGTTTAAATAGAAGTTATATTTGAATAAATTAAGCCTGAAAATCTATTTACTGGTTTTAAATTTGCACAAATAAACACGTATTCTAGCATATCTGATAATTATTCTCCTATGGCACACTCCCAGGTAAGAGGATATAGCAAAATATCATAGTTGAGCTATACTATAACCATATTTTTGGATACTTTTTTGAACAATTGTATTTAGCAATTGGATAATTGGAATGGATATGAGCAATAGTGCATTTTGAAACCACCAAGAAATTATTGTTTTTGGCTCCTAAAAATTTAAAGAGCCAGAAATACTTGAGTATTAATGAAGATATTGCTGTCGTACAAAGTTATTTTTGTTACAGTACTTTTTAAGTCTTTCTCTTTTACTACTACTATTCCTCGACCCAGTTCAGCTCCTCCACGACCTTTCGAAACTATCTTATTAACTACAACCGCAGAAATCTCGCAATGATAGTCCATAGTCTGCATGGTCTAACATTATCATTATATCCTAGCATTATCCCGGTTGCCCTAGACTTAAGCTTAGGGCCCAGGCCCTGCTCACTGGTTCATCTTGATTTGACTGAATTTCAGTTATAACGTGAAGCGACTGCCGTCTGACCTCCGCAACCCAGAGGGATACATCATTTTACGGTTAAACCAGCTGTCAGTCTGTTAGAAGACACTGACTTCCTAATAACGACTGCCATAGATGTTCATGAGAGCCGGGACCAACAGCTTAACGTGCTTTCCAAGGCACGGAGTAGCCATAATTACGCACATAACTTCGAAAAATTATAGGCCCGCCAACAGGGTATGAACCCGAGACCCTCTGAATTAAAAAGCAAGGGGTCTTGCCACTGGGATATTGCCGCACTATGGTCTGACATTATCGACAACGACAATGGCGTAATTATAAGTGTACATTGTTGTAATGCTCAATTCGCATTAGGCCCGCTAGGTGGAGTGGCCGAATTCCTCTCACCTTGGTTCTCGTGAAGACTCGTGCTTAATGCATAATGATGATTCATATAATGTTACTTAGAAGAAAGGTAATTTGTTAGCCTCATTAATATATTTGTGTCTTTCAAACATTAAAGATAGACAGCCCTATCAAGTGTAGCCTGGCTAGAGGTACTGAAGTGAGTCTATCCCGTGTCCCGCTCGCGTGTCGCCGAGCGGCAGTAGCTCGCCTACTTACTACCTAATTGCAGCCCGTTGTCATACCATAGCAGCAGTGCTCAGTGCTGTTACAAAACAACCACTCCCATACCTTTAAACATAGCTGTAATAAGAGTACTATAAAAAGTAATTAAAGATTGCTGTACATTTTTACTTTTTTAACGTCCATCCACCTGCTTCAAATTGTATGCTGCAATTTCTTTGAGAGTTGAATTCATTTATTTTCATGAAGAGAGTTGAATTTATTTTACTGAAATTAAATTGAACTGTTTAAGAGACTACCTCTCTTTCACGTTTTAAGAGGACATTTCACATAGGTCTCACTTTCACTAAATGGGCTCTATAAACTAGTTACATACGTGCTGGAGTCAATTGCGCTCACGTTCTGAATTTTTGTTTGTGGTAGTCATGGCTATAGATTTTAAATTAAAATATTTCTTATGTTGTTGTTTTCATTTTAATTTGCTTTGTTTAGATTTTAAAATTTACTTTGCAATTAGTTACTTGCTATAATCAATGTTGTATGTCCTACTCAATAGGTGTGCATATCAGAACTATACCTTGTCCGAACTGTTTTATACTGTCATAACATGTACACGGTTGGTATATTATATAAATAAATACCTAGGATGGCGAATATGTCCACATATTATTCACTACTTCCATTAAACATGGGTTCTTATACCTTTTCTTTTGCAACACAGGCATACAGCATAATAATAATTTTAAAAAAATGCTAAAGATAATGCTGCGCCACTAAAACTAGATTGTTTGAACCCTAGTGCAGTTTTTGGTTTAAGGGCAAGCACTCGAAACACTACACCAGGATGTGATACAGTATCCCTCGCATATTACGCTGTTTCAATAAATTTATAATCGTGAATTATATTTGTTTAAACTGTTTGTAGTTGTTTTTGAAATTAGCTGACTAAATTACTTATATTCCTGTTTGGTTTACCTACACAACTGTATAATTAATTAACAAGTCTAATTACTGCATGTAATAATAATTCATTACGAGCTAAATTAATACCAAATCAAAACAATGACTAACTCAACTCCACTACACACAGTAAAGAAGCACAGTTTTACAATGTTCTTTATATTTGTTCCCTAATTACTATTTTAATGCCTGTTTTTCACGTGTTTTTGATTAGTTCCAATTGATAATGATGAAACATAAAGTGTATTTTGACTAGAGACAATCGAGACACATTACTCAAATGAGAATTTTCCATAAAGAGAACAAAACACGTCTCACATTTAAGGACCATGAGTTAAATAACAAACGACAGAACCGGTTGTCTCGACTCGCGGTGAACTTCGAGAGGCACGCACTGACCTTATTTTGAAAGTTTATGTTTTAGCATTAATACTGATAGGATTGCAGAATTATACTTTGAGATCACGTTAATTTGCCCCTTATCTGTATTGTTTCCAATACGTTTCATTGTATTTAGGGGCTTAATGTTGAGCGATAAAGTCTTAAATGAAACATGACTAAGGCCACAGTCTTCAATTTCAGTACCTTGATTAAATCATATCAAAACGGAGTCACTTTTGAAATTACTTATAATTTATCCACAATAAGTTTGTGAAATTTGACATAACCATTTCCTATATTATTAGTCCCATAATAATCATCGTCGCAAATTTTTATATTTGATTTGAACGGTAAATTGCGATAGAGGTTTAGACCCAATTTCTCCATGTCAGTGCATGAGGTGCAACGGATGCTGACTGAGGACATCGAGCACGTATCCTCCAAAGGTATAATAAAGCACTGCGTTCTTATAACAATTTAGACCCTAGAATAAAGTGTACAAATTTCACAAGATATACTAAATTCCTGTTTCAAAAAGGTAGAATATCTAATATTAATTTTGTTTAAAGTGATAGTTTTGAATTGGTTGCATTTAAATGCATGCATATCTTTCAATTGCTTCTCGCGTTCAATTTGCAAACGGATGGCCTTGTTCCAGCCAATCAAAGCAGTTGTTAAGCTCCAAACCCCGTTATTTATTTTACCTTTAATGGCTTTAATTGTCAGTATTAGTTTCCAAACAGATATTCCTCTAATTCTCTATAGATACGTCCGAGGTACGTGCTCGATGACTGACGATGATAGGTTCGGTGATCGATCACGTTGAAATGTGGCAACAGCTCACCGTAGACTTAACGTAGGCTACACATGCGTCGAAACCAACATAAATGTGTATTAACAAAGTTCAATCAACATTGTTATTCGATTTGCAAGGTAAGTAGACACTCATGTCGCATCTTAACACCCTGATTACAGTGGCTTTAGAATTGTTGCAGCTCTTAGCTATTCCTTTATTTTTTAGTTATCAGTTATCACATAATGTTAGACATTTTCATTATCAAATTGACATTCAACACAAGTTAGTAAGAATTAAGTTTTAGCCACATTTCTGGAAGTAAGGAAGCTATTTATTTACCTCTAACTCTTCCTCGGAGGAGTGATGATCGTAAAGATGGTCAGGTTCAGGATCTGGCATCAGCGGCGGTGGTGCTGGCGCGCACGCACACGACTCCCCGCTCATACCTGCAAAGAGATTTTATTTTCAAACTTCAAGAAATACATGCTTAAAGCTGGACGTTCACGGTCTTATAACTTGGTTAGGTTTCATATAAAATTTATCGTAAATTTTAGATTGAAGTTTTTAGTTGACATTTTCTTAATATTTGGTCAATTTTGGTTTTTTGTCTGATCGGCTGATCTAAATGTATCAGTTTTAGGACCATATTTGGTATCTCGGCGGATTCTGTTGACATTGATTTTATTTGATAAAAATTGCATCTTTTCCTTTTTTCTGGGCTTTATATAATATATGTATACTTAAGACAACTTATGATGAAATCAAGAGTAATAATTTTTGTTAAATGCTGTAACTAAAAGTTATAGGATTTGTTAGTTATGTGTTCATAGCGTTATCTTTTCACCTTAACCAGTATTTAACAAAAAATATTAGCTATTTTATTCTTACACAAAGCGATTTTCGAATCTCTAACCTAATCATCGTTTGTCTAGGATAGAATAAATAATATGTATAATAAGACAAATCTTATTATATATATACCTAAATAGTTATGTTCAAGAAAAGAAAATTCAGTAATATAGTTTATCAGCGTAACTTTGTAGTAAGTATTTAACTATCGACTCTAATAATAATACAGTGTGCTTGCGTGGACAGCATGTGTTATGTCATAAATTAATATATCTGTCGAACTGATAGCGGAGGATAATGTCTGCTCTCTACTGTGGGTACTTTGTAGACAGTCATAAGTACAAATCAATACAAACAGTATTAATTTTTCATCTCCAGAGAAAATGCAGAGTTGTTAACGTTAGTAAAGAATAACGAACATTTTATATAAATATCATCAGTAATGTATGAAATCATAAACAATATAAATTGAATATTTTGTAAAAAAAAAGCCTCGTAGAATCATAAATAAAAATGAAACGGCTGCTAAAAGAGAACATAATACAAAACAAGAAAAGACAAGCCTTAGCGCAAACGCCAACAAAAGTAGTCCATGCTAAAACGGTGTAGAGGCATATCCGATTCAGGGAGTGCATGAGGCTGAGGGCGAGAGTGCACGCGGGGAGATGCAGGGGGGCAGAGGGGGCCGGGGGAAGGGGAAAGGGGGAAGCTGCTCTTGAACTTGCGAGAGTTGCTAGGCAGCCAGTCGCCTTCGGCTAAAATCTAGTTCGTAATCGAGCTTTCGTTCGTATTCCTCTATTACTTAGACCTATCGTGGAATATTTTAGCAATACAATATTGCACGGGATGGCACAGTAGTACATTATTATTGAAACTACGGGAGCTTCATAAAGAAAAGGATTTGAGGATCTCTCATGCCTGTGAGGACTTTCATAAATACATCATTTTGTTTTTGTTATTCCTTTACGTTATATAATTTTTCGTACATATTTATCATAGAAAGCTTATTCAATAATTAGGCAACAACTAAGTTAGACCTGTATCTAGGAGAAACTAAAATTATTGTTAGAATATAGCTATGCCTCCCGGGTACCAGGCCGCATGCACCTCACCGGGCGACCGTTTAAAAATAACGATAAAAATCGTTACCAAGGGATTATTTCCACCGCACTCAAATTAAAATAGACGTAACTGGTCAACTTCTTTATTTCCCACTGGTTTATTCAAGAGACGGTGGCCTTAAGCGCGGCACACCATTCCATATGCTAATGCACCAAATAAATGATCCGACTGCTTTATTTTGAATGTGTAATGTTTAACAAAGTTCAACAATAGCCTTTGGAAACCTTACAAATTGTAACTAGATAAAGAAATAAATGTTTATTTATCGGAACCGCTTAAAATACTAAGGGGTTTAAGTCTTATTTACTTTATCAGATTTCTCGGAGAACCCCGTTTTATTATGAATTCCGCTTAAATCCTTCCTGATCCTTTACCCTTTTAGGACACTTATTCACAAACATTTTCTAAATAATTTACCGATTTGTTGCCTAAAACCTACTTATGGCACAAAATGTAAGCTGTATTGTATGTTATCTGCCTACTTGGGCAATATTTTATGCATTATTGAAACAATTCGATTTACGTTTCGCTTTATTTACCTATGTTTCACCTTGCATATTGTCCTCAGCCGATTCCTTGATGCCATTTGCTTATTTTTCTCACGTCAATGTGAGTGATGTGTTAATCCTTGTCTATTTTATATTCTATATCTATTTTCCCCGTTATGCGACCGCAATCCCGATTTCTATTTCAAAGGATAACAAAACAAAGTATTAAAATTTCAAACACGGTGTCATATATTTTTTTATAACTTTCATTCTTCGAGATTGGACACACGGTGCCTCACAGGACAATGTAGGTTTGAAGTGCTCGGGACACGAAATGGCGACTTTCCAAGCATGGCGTTCGGCGGTAAATAATTGAAAGGCTCTGACGCATGGCTTTCGATCCTATCTTATCTCCCGCTATTCATTTACCATATTCCTATTTAGGATCATGTAGCAACGCTAAAATGTAGATCATATCATTCGTTATATTATGCGTCGAGTTTAAAGTTAAGCTTTCGAAAAGCTTCGTGTCAAAATCCTTAACAATTTTTTTTATTAGATATCGGTAGGAATTTGTTTTAAACTATCTGATTTCTTTAAATCTCAAGCGTCCCTTGTAGTCCTCATAATCTGATCCTGATTGTTTATGTCTGATAAAATAAAGATTAAATTCCCAGAGCAACATATTAACAAGCACATGTATGCTGTTGTTTTGAGCATATTGAGATACCATGCTTCATTGACCTGCACGTCACGACTGCAGCCAGGGTTCAGTAATAATTGACTGGTATGAAATGTCGGATATAACACTCAGAATTTCATTAAACTTTTGTAACGGGTTCATTTTGTTATAGGGTCTTAATGAAGTAGATAGGTAACAATTTGTAACGGCAAGAATAAAAAATACTTTTAATATGACAGAACAATTTGAAAAACTAAAAATCACACGTAACCTTGAAATTACTGATTTTATAAAATCATAATAATAAGATTTTTATAATAATAAGATTTATTTCTCTCAAAAAGGTACAATAAGTATCTTATGAACTGTTACAATTACAATGGCATAAGTCGTCCCTTAGCTGGAGTCTGTACTAGGTACAGGACCTGTGTTACAAATCTCCAGGTCTCCCCTAATATAAATATTCACTATGTTTGTTATTGTATATTCATAATCACTCATTGCACTAAACAGTTTAATTGTAGATAAAAATAAGTAAGCATAAGTATTGTATTAGTGAGAAGCAATCATTATCAATGATACATAAAGACGATGAAATGCTCGATGATGGCGAGCTCATTGTTGAATAAGTTTAGTCCTGGATTTATGAGAGACCTCACAATGGATGTTATTTGAAGTACTGTTGTAGTGAGCTTACTTTCTCAAGTCCTCATTTAACATTTTTGACAAGACATTTTTACAAACATTTTCGTTCCTTGGTAATGCGTCAGTTTATAACCCTAAAGTCTCATAAGAGCCGGTACCTACAGCTTTAGTTAGCAGACATGTCCCAGCAATGTTTATATCTCTTTGATGGCTGTCACATCTGAGGCTGTGAATGCGCTGAGCAAACGTGACTTACGTGAGGCGGTGCGTGGGAGGACCTGAATGAGATCAGGTACCGGCAGCCGAGCCAGTCCATTACATCCGAGGCTTTAAATATGTGGCCTTGTGTTACGACCACTTTAAATCGTAATTTATTGACTAGGTACACGTAAAATGAAATCTTACAAAGAATAATTGAACCGTCAATGTTATATTGAATTTACATCAGTAATACTAGAACTACTTTTTGGGAATCAATGAGGAACCTGCCTATATTGTTTCTAATATTTAGTTTTTCATTCAAACCCCATGTTATCAAAACGTATAATGCATGAATTAGTTATCACAATAAGATAGCTAATATCCGCACTTGTATTATCCTGCATTACTGCCACGCCCCCTTTGAAAGACATAGAGATTGAAATACCCATCGCTTGGGTGAGAATCTCCTCGTACCCCTTGATCTTAGGAAGCTTTTATAACGATGAGACTCTAGCTGAGGCCTGTCCATAGAGTTCTTCTTCCAGAGGGATTTCAAAGAGAAAATAGAAGGAAAAATTATCACTATGAGTGTGGGTTAAAAGAGTTTCTGGATATTATTCGGTAGCAGATCACCTATAGCCGTTTCCATCAGAACCTGGACTCTGTGACCGTACCTTGATTATTATCTCACTCACACTTGGGATCTATTAACTGATATACAAATTTATATGACTAAAAAATAAACCTCCGGTTGCAGATAAATGGGCGATTGAAACGACTGCCACGTTTGATTTGATACCAGCGATATGCGCCCGCGCACGTGACCGGCATGCACATTGAGCCGTTAAAGTGACGCAGACCGTCTGATGACATTCCCTGTCCTTTCGTCTCACACAAGTTTGTTGTGAGTATAAATTTCCAATATGAATACTAATTCCAAAAGAAGGCCTTGAAATTTTATAAGATTTACCCAAAATATTTCAACAGAGTTTTGTAGAAATATTTATACCAGTCAAATGAATTGTAAACTAATGTTCACTTGTATTTTCTGTTTACAGACATAGTCTTATTTCAATATATTGTCTATCAATAATATTTAAAGGAAACAAAGCAAGTCTAATGTCGAAAAAATCTGAGCTACGCCATCGTTCCTGCCCGTCAATCCATCGACGAGTATAAGCATTTATTTATTGACGTTGCGTAAAATGCTATTATAATAACTGGATATAATAATAGCCATCGTTATTCCCCGGGGGCATAGCCGTGCTTGTGCGTTCGGAAAGGAAAATGCAGGGGATTAGAAATATAAATATCAACAAGCAACTCAATGTGTGTTGTGTTTCAGACGCTTTAAGTACGTGGGTTCGTATACCAACCTAATTGATCATTTCACAAATTGGCTTGCATTACGCTTGTATGGTTTCCTTCTATCCTGAGAATGCATAATTAGACATGCAGCAAACTTATAGACTAAAATACTTAGTATAATTGAGTGAATAAATAAACATCTACCAGTGGAAACTTCTGCTGTACTTGTACTCCTGATACGAGTGTCTAAAATGTACAATTATTAAAGCATTGACATTTGAAAGTAGTAAGTAAGTAAGTATAGCCCGAGTTAGTGATACTATAGGATAAAGGATTGCAGTAGTATTCTGGTCTTCTAAATTCAACAAGATGGATCTAAACACAATCCGGAAATTATAAAAGTATTCCTAGGTATTAAAAATATATCATGACTTAATTTAACATTAAAGGCTAGGCTTTATGCTGAGTGACCTTTTCTGGGACACTCTTCAAGTAGGTATTTAAATATAACGTATGTCTATTTTATTTTGGTTTTTGTCACAAAATTAATTATTTTTATTTGTTTTTTTTTCAAAAAAATATATATTATAGTATACAGCACTTAGAATGTAAATTTGTGTAGCTACCATCTTAATAAAACTTATCTTGTTCACATCACAATTCATCAAAAAGCTTGTGACCCATCGGTAAGGTTTAAGGCCCAGATGTCGATCGATTCTCGCCAAAGTAAAATAACTGATGTAAACAAACTCGTAACACAAGCGCTTTATGCTAAGGTACCCTGAGGGGATAACGGGAATAACAGTAACTTGATCCGCGGATTGTCCAAAATCTTTTAACTGGTTACAAAAACTTCAACCCTTCCTATAACGCATTGTTGTTATGTTCCGGAACATTATATTCTAAATTAGTGACGTCAAGTCTCACAATTACAAAACACGTATGGCATGATTGACTTTATGGCGATGAGAAAACGTTTGATAATTTCCACTTCGGAAAGGTGGCCGGGGAAGCGAACACTTGGCACTTTGACACTCGTTTCACGTCCAATGAGTAATTATGTAAATGTAAATATTATTCTGAAGAACGAACGACAGCAATTGAATATCATTATAATAAATTCATCAAGAGATGCCAGTGTCTTCTATCTATTGGCAAAACTTTTGTACCCATTTACAACTCTATTTAAGCATAGCATTATTTGAATTTATTAATCGCTACATCGATGGAAATGTGGACACGTTTCTAGGTTTCAATTTAAAATTACAACGTGGGCAGTATCGTAAGCATTGTTTGTTAAAAAACTTGTTTGAAACCACTTCCAACTACTTAAAGCAGAGTATAGTTACTAATAGAAGCGCTCGTAGCTCTGCGGTGTTCGGTGGTTGGAAACGATCACCAAAGTACAGCAGCGTTTACAGAGGTCAGTCCTTGGATGGGTGACCGTTTGTGTGGCATTTGATATCGAGCGCTTCCGTGCTTCGGAAGGCACGTTAAGCCGTTGGTCCCGGTTATCACTAAATGTGGTAGTCGTTAAGCCATGTTAGAGGCCTCATGGGCGGCTTGAAAAATTCTAACAGCAGGACGCCATACACCTGCCTCCGCCAATCCGCACTGGGTCAGCGTGGTGGAGTATGACCCAATACCCTCACACCTTGATTTGTGTGAGGAGGCTCGTGCTCAGTAGTGGGACGTTAATGGGCTGTGATGATGATGATAGTTACTAATATCCACATTATAGTATGTATAATTCTACTTTAACAACAGATTCTCATCGATAAGTTAGAATGTAAATGTTTGGTTGCCTGTACTACTGTAGATTCCAAATAATGAATAAATTTCACAACACAAGTTGTCAAAACTCAAAATAAACTCGAGAAGAAACAACGATTTGTTGAAAAACTTTTTACCAATAACGTACAAGTAACAAAAGTTTGTACTAATACTAATTTAAAGGGATGAGTAAGTAAACAAGACATAAATTGTTGATTACACTCGAGTTAGCACAGTAATTGGTGATCGGGATCGACAGGTTTCTTATTTATATGGAAATCTTGTTTCCGATGTTTGTTCGCGCCTACAGCCGGTTTTCGAAAGGTGTCAAAATATTTTGTTTTGTTTGTTGTAGCAATTGGTGCGGTGGGCGCCGTGTGTGATGTTTTAGAAGGTTTCCACTTGGTCGGCTCTGGCCAGAGATGAGCAGGGTCTGTCAGGCGGAAACGTTTATAAGAACATGTCATTTTGGGTAATAACTAACTTGCTTTTTTCTAAATTATAACCATTTATTTTAGTTCTGGCGGATGACGTTTGGTGGTCGTTCTTGCGCCTCGCCCGCAACGGATGGGCTGCATGTTATTCTGAAAGTGTACCTAATTGCTTCCTCTGCAAGCAGAGAAGAGCAGTGTATTAACCACATTAGGACCATGTGGCTTCCCCGGAAGGATTCTGAGTACCACGACAATATGGTGTCTACTGAGGGGCTTCAGGCACAGGATAGCGGATTTTTCGTTACAACATTAAAATTGAAAGACGTTAATTTTTACGACGCGTATTGGAAAATTTTCCTCTTTGTCAAATACGCGAAATCATTTGCTTATCTTTAGGTTTCACAGATACTTATTCGGTACCATATCTATAATTGTAAAATGAAAATATTATCGTCCAGCACATACCCACATTACGTGTGCCGGTAGACTAGTGGGCGCATGTATAATTGTGGTGTATCGTTGAACGCTCACCTTGGCCGCAGCGAGCAAGGCCAAGGTCGTTAAAGCGATCTCCCCTCTCTCCCCTCGCCCCGGCCCTCCGCGGACCTGCCCCACCCCTCCTCCCCAATCGCTGCACGCGCACGTTTTTTGCAGAGTGATGTAATCTGCAATTCGGCGCTCGCGCAACATGGCCGACGCTTCACACTTGGATGAACACATAAAAAAAACAAATCGCGGTAGTATGTAAGTGCGAATACCTATATCAGCTCAAAATATATCGTGCAGGAAGGAGATGGGGGTTTGTAGGCCTAAATTTAATACGTTGAGAAGTAAACTGAATGATAGTACACATTTTTATATGAAACTATAAATACCAGCTATACTAGAATCGCGCAAAGCGAAGAAAAAAAAAAGAAGATATTTAGGGAAACAGATTATCGATATGGTGTTGTAAAGTATTCATAAATACAAATATAAAACTGACCCCTAGAAAAATAACACAAACAAAGTGATAATGCATATAAAAATACAAAAATTACAAAACAAAGTAGTATTACAACCGCCGAGCCGCTTAGAAAAGTCCACCCGCAGTTGATTGGTACTGGATTTCTATATTTCGTTGCGTGTTTTAGTACTTTTACAACTGTTTTTTACTCTATGACATAGTCCCACTGCTTATCTTGAACGACTCTTGCCTCTCTTTGGGTCTCGTTACAAGTCTAATCTGATATAGATTGTCATTTTGAAATTCATTAGCACGCCTGATTTTTGATTGACTTTAGTGAAGCTCTGGATTGCTGTAATAGTTTTATAAGTGTCAGCAGTGTTCTACCCTAAAGCTTACATATATATTCAGCCAGAATGACCTTACAGTTAACCCGACGTTTTACAGAGAAGAACAGAAGTATAGTCAAGTGGATCATCTTACTTCTCTTTTCCACAATCAATGCAGATGACGGGAAATATACAAGATAAAAGTAGATAAACACACACGATATAGAACCGCCTTATGTTTTAAGTTAGATAATAGTCACATTTCGTAGTAAACTTGTGGCATTAATGTAACTCAACAACACCGTAGCCGGACTAATGTAGGTAGGTAGGTCTCTGTTACCATTAAAGTGTGAATTCTGCGGCTACTACGATGATGGCCTTGGATAAACGTACGCGCCCACGACCACAGCTACGTAAAGAAACCGCAGGAGGATAGATTAGCAAGCAAACACTTATTAGACAAACAATTAAGTCTGGATTGCATCCTTGTGGCAGACTGGAGTTGCATTCACTCTGAGAATCCCTATCCAAGAAGAATTGTATCTAGTACAACTTTTTTTTTGATTTTGATGTCAGAAACTGGAGTTAAAGGCATTTACAAACGTAATTTTTCATGTGTTTAAGACATGAAATTAAAATCATCAATCATAATTTTAAAAAAATTATGCCACTTAAACAAGTATTTTGTTATTTACATAGTCACTCCTCGTGGAAAAAACCTACACTGCGATAATTTTATATTCAATATAATATGGGAAAAGAGAGTAAATTCAAAACAGCTACATGGCTGCCATGAGAGCGTTCAGATTAAAAACAAATAGCTGACCGGATTGGGATCGTGTTCACTCGAACCATACTATGTAAAGGTTTAAAACAATCTGGAAGTGTCGGCTCGCATCACGATGCAATTCATCATGAGGCCATCGGAGCGCGCGACGGCTCCAATCTCCACGTCGCACTATTTCTGTATGAATGGTCGCACCGCTCTACAATCTCGTATTTATGACTCCACACCCACACCAAATGATACTCGTCTTCCTGCACGCGATGCCAAATTATCCCTACAGGTCATTCTGAGCGACGCGCTCTATCCAAAACCTTCGTATAGGCATGCTATAAATATAATTCCCATGTTGTATCAAGGAAAGGTCAAATTTATTGTGAAATGAATTGTAACAGCAAGCCTTTATAAATATTGTTTTCCGTCTGGTAAGCGTACAGGAAGATGTTTGTGTCTGTTTTAAGAAATAACATGATTCAACTGAACTTTAGTGGTTTTTATTCTCCCTTTGATGCACTCTTATTAAACTACAATATTAACTTTTGCCAATTAAATTATTAGTTTCTCGTCAATTCAAGATGTCATTTGTATTTTTATTTTGTCTCCTATTTAAATCAAAATTAAGAAAATTCTATCAGATCATACCACTTTATTGCCAAACTCTTCTGATTAATTATCTAGAAAATCTAGACATGTTTTAAGACACTGAAACCTAACTGGAAGTAGAAGTAAACGATTGACAAAGACACGTAGCAGAAGCAGTACAATATATTGCCTTTTGCAACTGAGAACAACTGATATAGCCGTTGTCTTCTTTACTTCCTCTGTGCATATTTTATTTATAAATATAATAAGGTAGAGCATATCAACATTTTGAATAAGTTATTACGTATATTCATTAGTGTCATAGATTAAAGGCTTGTGGAGTAAGGATAAGTAAAATAAAAATGGGTACTTGTTCCCACTTCCTTGTAAGAACATCCGTGATTTTTGCTGAAAAATATGTGCACCTATATGTACATGTACAATAACGCTGACATAATGTAATATGCACGCTTAGCGATCTTAAATCTAAATCTAATTCACCTCCATTATTCACGCTGAATATATCATAAATCAACGAACGATATTCAAGTGCCAATCAATACATAATAAATCGAAAGACCATCAGAACTTAATTCCAAAGTTTTTGCTCGAGTTTATGGACTCCTCCTACGGAGCCGGCCACCCACGCGTCGCACATCTGCGGGCAAGCGTACGCACTCCGTACTACTTGTAATACTCCACAGTCTCCACAGATAAATAAAGCACATACTATATAGACGCTATTCTGTTCCGTCGTATCGTGAATAAATATGCTATACCTATATCTCTGCCAATTGTGTTGGCCCTCATGCCAACACCACCAATACAACATGGTACAATTATTTCATGAATACGACGTTGAACAGAAATAAATTTACTGAGACATGCATTGCAACAGCGACATAACTTTGAACTTATGTTTCCCGATGACAATCATAGTGTATTTGTTTAATAAAATACATAGATTATAAAGGCTATGTTTTATATTTACGAAAACCATTTTAACTCTTAATATGTTTAATTGTTGAAATACAAAACATAACTTTAAATAACTGATAAAGCTATACTCACTGATATCGGTAACGTCGTTCCATTTCATGATGACGTCTGTACAGAAATCACCTGTAAGGAAAGAAAATTGTTATTACAGGGTTCCACATATAGTCACAATTTTAATTTTGGCTCAATAAAGCTTTTATGAACGTCCACTTATAGGAACTTGATCTTAAAAGAAAAGTCAAGAACATCTTTACATATATACATTGAAACGTATAATATTGCTCCATGTAACAGAATCAGTTGATTGTCGCTTGACTTGAGCAACAAGTGTAACTTGAGTACCATTATCAATATTACCATCACACTTATTAATGTGCCAATCACGCCTATTCAATTCCAACGCATTATGAATTTGCACGGCATAAATCAGCATTCTGACGCTTGTCATTGTAATCTAAAATATAATTTTTTTAAAGAGGTGACAAGAGGTATAACCGTAATATTCTGAAAGCCAGATAACAGTCCATTTAAGCGTCTAACATATACGGTTTTTAAATGTGGGAGTGGGAAACAGGTATCTGTAACTAAACGTCAATAGCATTAAAAAGTGTTAACCCATTATGTACTCTGCCATTAAAGAACAGTAGCAAACGCAGCAATATTTATTTAATTCATAGAATCCATATCTCATAATACAATATGATCTTTTAATTTCTCAAGTACTCGTAAATACAAAAGTGGATTTGTAAAAAAGTACCTATTTCTTTATTTATTCTCGAGACGTAGCAACTGGTCCATTTCAATGTTTCTAATTACAGAATATCAATGTTAATGTTTGCTATACTTTCAGAGATTATTAATGTTAAGACGAAATTGGGCATATTGATGAGTAGTTCACAGTTAATGTTGTAACAACAGCTAAAGTGACAGATGAGAAACGAATGAATGTTTTAGCGTGTATTTCCGTAGTTGGCGCATGCGCGATGCCCCTCCCGCGCGTCACAACTAATGCATCCCAAGCAAAACGAAAGCAACCCATAAGTGCATTATACTAATTGGTTTAAACCGTCTCGGAAAGAAATTTCAATACAAATAAATGAACACAGTTGGAAACGCTTAAATCCTTAATGTGAAACGGTGAGAGAATAGAAAATCTATACGTGCCAAGCCGTCTCCAAGTTCGTTACTTTCATTTTGAACCTTAACGATGATGAAATAAGCGTATTGATGTACGATTGCAGTATAGTAAGTAAAGCGAGCGGCCTAGTTTTAACTGAACGAATTATTCTAATAGTTGGGCCGCCGACCTTTCAGATGAGGACTCGGTTTCGCTAATTCGGGCCAAATGGACACCGCTTATATGTATGTTTTGTAAATAGCCCCCTTTCCCCGATGGCGAGATTCAATTTGGCCGGTAACAACATCGGCGCACGCGTGAGCGCCACTCGCCCCCGGCTCTGCAATTACTTAATTTGCTGCTTGGTTAATCACCTACCAACCAAATAGAAAAGCAATGCAATCGTCTCTGATTATTCCCAGCATTTTCTATGAATTTTGTAATAACTTAATGGGTTTAGTGATTTACGAGTTGCTCGATTAGAAATGATTTAATTTAAATATAGAAATGTCTCTATCTTTATTACTGCAATTCATATAATGTTTTTGAAAGGTTTAATTTCCCACTAAATTCAATTTGCATTCTTGTCAACATTTATCAGCCTATAAAATGTAGCCTATCAAATGTATATGATTGTGTGTATTGAGGTGGTTAGGTCGATGATTCTCATTTTCGCTGTTGTCTTCACCGGTTCATATAGTTCTGTTATGTAGAAGTCCTAATAGTGAAGATTGAGCGGCGTGGTGCGAGCGGCGTGGCGTACCCTCGGCGACCTGGATTCGGTTCAGAGGTGAACGGCCGCGCGCCACGTCGCGAGCAGCTGGATCCGCATCCACGACCATCAACTCATAGTGATTCGCTAATCTATCCTAAAGTTGCAATTTGCTAAAATCCAACAATTTGGTTTTAGGCTATGTTGTCCATCAATGTGACTAAGATTCAAACTGTTTCCTAACGTTTGAGTTTGCTTATAGTGCAAAATCATTACAGATATACATAGGAAAACACCCAGACCAGAACAAATATTCATGTTCATGCACACAGATGTCCTGCGTGATAATCGAACTCACGACCTTAGAAGCGGGTGTTCTCTCCACCACGCCATATCGGTCGTCAAAAGCTTGATCAGTTATTTATAACATCCACTATAAGTTTAGATAATACAGTCTTGTCATGGAAATGGAAAATTATGTTCAATGAGAAATAAAATTGAAGCGAATAGTAGGTTTGGAAAATTCTGAACAATATTATTATTTCTCAGGTTCCAAAGAAATTAACTTTTCATTTTGTTCCGCTGTAATGTCATCTATCTCTGCCTGAAGGCATAAATAAATTATTTGTATACTTAAAAAATAGTATTATCAGTTGAGTTTTGAGGCAGATAAACAGCGAAGTTGCTCGTTATCGCCGCGATAAGGACAAAAGAGGTCAGCGACCTCGCTCCTATCGGACGCAGCTGACTGCTGAAAAACAAGCAAAGTCGCGGAACTAGGTCGGATTGCCGTCCAATTATTGTCACAACATTTATTCCGTACGGCACAGAAATTATTCATCGCCATGTTTTGCAGATGGCTGGATCCTGGTTGCTTTTCAATTAGAATGAAAAAGTAACTGTTTTTCAAACTAGAAGAAGGTGGAACAAGGAAAAACAAATAGCCAGTATTTTTGATGGTTGGCTAAGCAATATTTAAACTTAACAACGCGACAGGGAAAAGTGACTCAGACAGTATCTGTGAAACACTATTATCTAGTGTCAGAAAAGGTCTCATGAACTCTAGAAGATTTATATGCAAAATAAACTGTTGACTGTTCTATCGGACTAAACTCTAAGCTCTTTATATATTTTTTATTTCATCTTTAATAATATATCTATTACTTTATCGTTTTTATTACACCTGAGATTTTATAGATAAATTAAAAGTTTCAGTTCCTAAATAGCATGTGATAGAAATATTTCTAGCTAGCTTAATTATATTATTATAATTACTATTTTCAAGCTATAGTTTATGCTGAGCAAAATCTCCTGAAATGAGATTGTTCAGCATTGCCCACAATAAATTATCCTTTTTTCGAGGTAGTTTGAGTTTTTCAATAAATGCTGTCAAATTAAAATCACTTCTGTTATTCCAAACATACAAAGTACAATGTAATCAAAAATCTGTTCGTCTCTTGTAGTTTAATATCGTTATCAACATATACCTACATAAACAGTTTAAACAATCGGAATCATAATATTAATTATGCTAAACATGTGCTATTATGTTTTAATCAATTTATCGATTGGTACCTTAAGTAAAAACATAATTGTATTTAAGAACAAAATATGTTAAAACTACATAATTATGTGAAAGTATTTTTCGATGTATATTAAGTATGTATTAACAAAAAATATATATTTATGTATGTTTATCCGTTATTTAGTATCCATAACACAAGTTCTTAATGATACTTATCTTAGAACTAAAATAATTGGTGTAAGTGTCAAAAAAAAAATATTTTATTTATTTATTTTTATTTTTTATGAGGCATAAAAATTGGTTGAAACTCTTTATTGAAAATAGACTGAAATATTCACATAAAATATATATAATTCTCACCTCCATCAATTAAATGATAAATAAAAAGATAAGAAACGAGTTAGATTCCATGTCCCACAAGTAGGTATTGATTGGCTTGTTTGTAAGCCAAAGCGTTTAACTGACGTTACGTTAACTACTATTGAATAAACATGATTTTTGTAATTACTCGCTTAATATTCAATCAGATTAATAGCTGAATCATATCAAGCCACCCATTAGTAATTTATATGAGTTTCCACAGCAAGTTTTTAGTTTCAGCAGGAGCGTAATGTGTATACGCTAACCAAGAATGGAAGGGACACGCCGAGCGAGCGGCCCGCTCGCTTATTATAGCGGTCGGCTGAGTGCTCGTAAAAAACGACGCTCGAAGTCCGACCCGGAGCGGGCTGGCTCCGCCGCCAGACCGGTTAGCTCGTGACACAACTTGTACCAACTACATCCACTCAATATGTTGACGGAAACACTTCAGGGCATACGGAGAGTTTGTTGGAGAAACGTAATACCTATACGCTAGTGGATCCTAAATATGACACTGTTCAAGATGATGGCTTTCTAGATGATTCTGTCAATGATTCAAAAATCTCGCAAACAAGAATCCTTGCAAACATCGACGGAATGGATAGCTGCAGGCCACATTTCATTAAACTTGGCATACTAACATTACCATCTATGGACATCTATTTGTCAAAAAGCATATTCATCTATTTTCTTTAAATAAAGACCATTACTCACAACCTCGTAACTTAAGAAATAAAAATTCACTCGCTATACCGACATCTAAGCTATCTATATTTCATTTTGGGCCCTATGTAATGTGCATCAAGATATATGTATAATAAAATACCACAACAACTAAAAGAAACCTCCAGCTTCAATATATTCAAGAATAAATTGAAAAAATACTTGACCAAAAAATGTTATTACAATATAAAAGAGTTTTTCGAGGACAGAACAAAACAGTGTAAAATATAAATAAATAAATAATAATTCAATTATTAAATGTTAAAGTGAATAGTATAAATATATCGGAAAAATAATAATAGAGGTAATATATGAGTATAATAATATATAAATAATATAATATAAGATTAATTAAATAGTATGTAAGTAATTTTATATTAAAATTGTGTTGCTGCGCCCTAACAGGGTACATTTATGTACCTTTACTTTTTATAACGTCCTATGTCTACTCATGATCGCAATAAATATTTGAAGTTTGATCTAACGGACATAAAAAGCACAAATTTATGAATCACTTATAGAGATTGATTGGTTTAAAATTTCAATTACTTTAAAAAATAGGAGTACAAACGTTTACTTGTGACTGGACTGGCGAACGTCTAAGAGGACTTAGAAACGTCAAATATCAAAACCATTAATTTGCACCAACTGTCTGTCTTTATATTATTACTATTGCGGTTATTCCCAACCGTAAATTACACTCATATGTGAACATCGTAAGCTTTTGCAAGGCTAACTTAATATATTACAGTTTCTCTTGTTCCTTCTGCTAGACTCGGGTCCTACATTTGTAACAATACTCGTATTAGAGCAAGATAATGATAGTGTTCTGGTAACAAGGCGAGAAGCTCGCTGGCAGCCGGTACTTCAAAAAGTAATACCCGTATTCAAGAATTGGCTTTATCTCGTTATGGATTTTCGCAAGTAAATTTTCTGTGCATTCAGAGTTATGAACCAAATCGGAGTAATTTTAAGTAGAATCCTACGATATCTAAAAAAGAAGACGCTAGTCTTGACAATATATGCATTTTAAGAAATATTTCTATGAGTTTTACAACAAAGCAAGAAATATAAATAGTCAGAAATATTCTGGAAATTCGAATAAAGAGAAAAGAAGACAAGCCACATTTTAGCAAAAATATCAAAATTAATTTTACCAATTGCTTTAGAGCAGTTGTAACTTAACTGAGACAATTTGTAAAATTTATTTAACTAGAAAACTTTATAAAGCTTCAGTTTAATTTGGAACACATAACAGAATTTACAACTAAATATGACATTTTAATCAATCCCTCACAAGTAGAAAATCGTTTACTTAATCAGTAAGTAACCAAACGGGTAACTAATGGTTAAAAGCTGACAAACTGTGTCCTACAGTGATAAGTTTGGGAGCAAAAAATTTACTTTGTGATAGAATAAATGTAGTACACACAAAAACATTGGAAAAACCTTTGAATATTTAAAAATAAAAAGAAATCTATTCTAAATCGAGTGACGCGACTGGAAAAAATTCTAACTTTTCCAATCCATGTTACCAAGTCATAAACAGATAGAGGATGACAAATTGAAATTAATGAAGCCTTCTGTAGCAGATTGATTTGTAAGAGTAACTTTGGAGAAGCAAACTCTAAGAGATCTACAACAACAATAACTGAGGCGACAATCACTGTATTGACCCTAAGTACGCGACTGTGAAACACACACATTGTTAGTGAACACAATGCAAAGTGGCATCATACATAACGCATTTAGTTCGAGATAAAGTACAAAAACAGCTCTAGGAGCGGCAACTTAACAATAATAACCGCTACATATCCATTGTAAGCGCACAATTATGTCGTTTGCACACGAACCCGAAGGCCAAGGTTACGGAACCTACCTCAACGTGCTACTTGCGCCACGCCGTCAACTTCTTAACCCACTCTTGATCCAAATTCTTTACATTCAGATTCTGTCATTTACTTGAGTTAATGCTCATATTGTATGAAAATGTTCTATCATTTCAAACCTACTAAAATTTCAAAGTACAATTTTACACGAGATAATGCTGTAAGTATTAATCTTATAATAGTCGCAATCTATCTTTGTTTGTTTCGTTCTTTCCGAGAAATGTAACTTTCAATTTTGTTTACTCATTATTTTTAGTTTATTTTTATTCACTATTACTCTTTCTAAATTAATTGCAGGTCTGTGAATTTTGCAACGGGATAAGTATAAATTCGCCAAGCATGATAATCATATTGATGAGAAAGGCTTTATATGATAGAAGGGAGAAAGAACCACATGCAGTCAATGAACTCAAAAAAACACGCTTGCAGCAAAGTGACATAACTGTGACTGAACTGTCATCCATCACGATGTAATTGTGAAAAGGAAGAAGTTGCGCAAGTGTATATCGATACGCAACATGTCTGCAGCATCTTCAGTAAAGACTACGGAATTAATAATGAACGTTTTATTATTCAATTACTTTACCCATCGTGAGGCGCTTGAGAGAGGAATGGTGAAGTTATTAATGTTCTCGCCAGCCGCCGCTGCACGATGTATAGTGTACGTGAGGTTATCAGTTGTGTGCTTTTTGATTAACGTCGCTGGCCGGCCAGCTGATCGCGGGCGGAGGGGGGCGCGGCTCCAGCGGCCCCCTAATTGGTCGTTTGGCATATAATCTGGTACGAGTTGGCTGCCATTGCGCGCACGCAGATAGCTTTATTATTCTATAAAACCGACGTTTGAATTTAATTTTAATTTGTGTAGTAGTGTCCGAGCCTATTTCATGTAATTGAAATCGTATTTCAACAAAATTCTAACATACAACAGGAACACATCAGAAATAGAATGGAAACTCCAAAATTACTACGATATGTTTCTTTATAATTAATGATACAAACTCCAATGTGGCAATGCGGGACAAAAACGGTCGTATTACGTTGTATCTAAACTACAATTATAAATAAATAAACAATGTTCATAAATATTTTGTAACGTCCAGCAGTCACAATGGCACGAAACATCAACTTGCACCCGTTGGGTCATTGCATTGTTTGTTAGAATTAGTTATTGACGGTCTATTGTCTCGACCCGACTTTGAAATAATCAGTTCGGAACACGTAATAAACGCGGCGAAAACTGGAGGAATCGACTGGAAACTGAACCTATAGTGCACAAATTAACATTCGACGCGTTGCGAAACTGCAAGTCCGGTTTGGTCATAAAACTGGTAATCTTATGGAATGTGTAGCCAATTTTAAACTAAACACCACATGTCGGTAGCGCAATTGCAGCAAACTCAGCAAACGAGTGCAATACTCATATTTAATACTGTTGCTGACACTTTAATATTTTTAGTTTGCAATCGTTTAAAACAAAATTTACTAAATAATATAATGTTACTTTCTATGATTTCTTATTTTAAATTCTAAAGAGAATTTATTACGTCAAACCATCTTTTTAATACATCCCTGATTTGCTTACGAATCTCACGGCAGAGTACCTATAGGTATAAAAGGATGTTTGAAGATCTCAAACTGACAGGACGAGAAAAACGATTCCGGGAACTTTGTGCAAGTGCGCGAGCGCAGCGGGGGAGAACGTGATTGCTTCTTTAGGACATCACGGGTCCTATGCCTTCTCGCTCTTACACGAGGCGTGGATTGAGGCTGATTTTGCGATCCACTCATTTCTTGTGGAACCTGCAAAGCGTGTCCATTCACTTAGAAATCTCCAATTGACTGTGTAAATGGAATACTCAGTCGCTTAACATGCGAGTAACGGTTATAAAAGGTTATAATAAATTAATATTATAGTGCACAAAATATCACCGATAACACTTCTGTAGAAAAATTTAAATAATGAGTACCTACAGATATAAAAGGATTATTGAAGATATCGTAAATCGTGCGATATTCACACACCTAAGCAAATACAATAAATTCACACTGTTCTGATCAACAAGTCTCTTCCTATCGCAAATGTTTATCTCAAGGACACTGAGAGGACTGAAAATTTTGAACTGATATCAGTGGCCAATAGGATCGTCGCGACATTCGCAACTGGTGCCCAATCGAGCACCTGAACAAATGTTATTGATATCTAGGCTTAGAGCAAAGGATATGTCTCTTCAAAAAGTCTTCTCATACCACGTGTACAATTATAGACTAGAGAATTGAACGCGAGTGGGGCTTTTCTTTCTACAGTCCAAGAAAAATCGACAGTAGTGTAAACATTGGTATGTTTACACTCCTGTCATTATTTTTATGTTTAACCTAACCCAAATTTAAAAAAAATATGTATTACATAAACTATACGCAAACAACCTCACACAGCTCAGAGCAGCGATAACCGGAAATGTAATCTATTCCTTCCTCGGAGATTTTTAAAGTAGTAAAATATTGCACATAAGCGAATCGACACCACTCAGCACCACAAGGCTCGTATCGTACGTCTCATGCAACACCGGTCGGTGTCTATACGATTATAGACACAATTTGCGTACCTACTTTTAAAGTCACTATCGCAAGACCCACATCAAATTTCATCATGTCAATATCCCCAGGCGTTTAATTTTAATATAATGGATATCAGACTGACAGAGAAATAGTCTACTTCATTATTGATGAAAATGAAAATTGGAGACATGGTCATGAGCCATCGTTTAGAGCAGTAGTTCCCAAACTTATTTTTCTCGTGGACCACTTTCAAAATGTTACTGGACCCCCTGCTGCTACATTTCTACCACATTCTTAAAGTCGCCAAAAAATGAAAAAGTGTCGCTTCTGAGTTCTGTCCCTATATTCCGATAGGTAAAATAAAAACGAAAAATGGTACATTTTATATCTCCCGTGGACCCCTGGGGGTCCACCTGGACCACTTTGGGAATCACTGGTTTAGAGAAACAGCAATAAAAGCTAGTGACCAAGACATCAACACAAACGGACCATGACCTTACCCAAATTCATTGATACATCTATTTTATGTTATAGTGCTTATCATGAATTGTATGAAGGTCAACCAACACTACAATCGTATCGTCTATATTCAATGTGAACTATATTTCCTTTATAAGGTATAGCTCGTGTTATACTGTGTTGGTAAATAGTGGGGAAATATCTGTGTGTACTACGGAGTATTATGTTGTTTGCGGTAGTATTGAAACAATTGGTAAAATACATTGCCTAGTAGGCACGTGTAAGCAGATGTGGGTAGAATCTTCAAGCAATTTATGTGCTGTTTTGTTTAAAAAATTTTGATACTAGGAATACAGCTATTAATGATGTGTTTGGTTATCTTATTATGACTTAAATAATAATGTAAACAAAACTTAAAAACGCTACTACAGCTCTCTTTGTTTGATAAGTTGCAATTAAAATTTTCAGCTAACTGAAAAAAAGTATTATTTTCTTTCTTTAATCTCATAACTGCACAACACAACTTTTGTAGACCGTTCATTCTCCCGAATCATTACTGTGTAATTTGTAGTAAATTTTGTACTGGTGGGAATTTGTTTTTGATTAGGAACGCATAGTATTGTTCGAATGATTATATAGATGTTAAGACGGAATTGCTATAAATGATATCTTCTATAAGACAAAAAATATTTGTTGCACATTTCATCAATATAATGTTATTTTTGTTAAAATTGCTTTATCCTGTAGCTTGAGTATGTCATGCTCACTTAAATGTCTTTGCAGTGGTAGCGTCATGCGTTACGTTTCCTAAAATATGGTTGAGCGAAACGATGGCTGGGGGCCTAGTGCCTACCACCGAGTTCGATGGCAATCGATTATAAGGCAAAATGGATTTCGAATTGATTCTGTCGTACCGCGTTACTCATGTAAATCGAAACAAAATGGCGTTCTCCATTTACCTATTGGTCTGTCACGGACTGAAGGTCATGAATAAGAGGTGGCTGTCGGCAGATTCCCCGGTACGGATTAATGAACGTAAACAAAGTTTGATCTAGATGGATTACCGGTAATCCATCGAATTCGGCGGTAGGCCCCCTGGTTCATGCATCATACTCGTAAACGGGTGCCGCCAGTGGGGACTGGTCTGCTCATGTCTACTATGTTTATTCGTAATCATGCTCGTATAACTTAAACTAGAGTTATTTTCTTCTTTTATTTTAAATCTTGTGACTGCAGAACACAGGTTTTTGTAGACTTGTCAAATTGTTTTACTACTAAGTACATTTTATTGTAACTGGCGGGAGAAAAAACTAACCTTGACGATTTTCTTGCCCTTTCTTTTATGATCAAGCTCCTGCCCGCATTTTATGGGCGCGCT
Source organism: Musotima nitidalis (assembly GCA_949126915.1). NCBI lineage: Eukaryota > Metazoa > Arthropoda > Insecta > Lepidoptera > Crambidae > Musotima > Musotima nitidalis. The sequence goes on from OX421421.1 coordinate 19,870,881, forward strand.
AGTTTAAGTTTTAACCTTCATAAGAGCTCATTTGAGCCAAACTTAAATAAATGATTTTGACTTTGACTATAATAGTCAAATATTCTAATCAGAAGACCTGTCCATCCTTAGTCCTATCTCCTGACTCAAGAAAAACATTGCAAACCATGTTAGTTAAGTAAGTGTAAAAAGGTATTTCAGGAAATAATTAATAAAAACATATGTATTGGAGAATTTATTAACAAATATTGTGCATTGTCTAAATGACAGTGGCCTGCCATGTCCTGTAAAACTCAAGTGGAGCGATACCAAAAGCGAGATCTGCATTCCTTATCCTATCTGTGTTGGTTACAGCCAGAGACTATTCAGCAGGTTTCTTTAAGAACTATATCAACCTGGTTTGCGTGACCCGAGCGGTTCTACAGTTTCTTTGGATAGTAAGTATAGATTTAAAATGTGTGTAACAGACAAAGTAATTGACGGTTTTTACCGAGCCGACTCTGGTGTGACACCGTTCAGCCAGGCAGCCATTTTTATCTGTTTATTTTACGTAGTTTATGGTGTATGTAGTTCAGTTGGACAATAAGTAAATTCTTCTCCATTCACCGATTTGATTTTACGAATTCTTCCTATTTGTGATTGGAAAATTTATTTATTTATTTATTCATTCAGGGCGGACGGATGCGACAAATGTAGTTTATTGTTATGAATCTGATTTATTACAAATAAATTTGAAATTTGAGGTACCTAATAAATAATATTACCTATTTATTTTTTTGCAGAACTTTACGTTAGTTTAGTTATAAGAGTATTGGACCCGAACTAAATAATACAGTCTCTTGGGACCAGTACTTTAAGTTTACTGTCATAAGTATGAATGTAGTGCTAGCGTGGTAATGTGATCGTAAGGGACTTATTTTCTCAAACCAGATAAGCAACTTCCTGATAGAATAACGTTTGACAAATAGCAAATTTATCGTGCCTTGTGAAGTGGTCGCCGTGTGACTGCGATAACACAGCACGATGCAAGTCGATAAATTTTATTTGGAATTTTTTTAATCCTTTAAAACATTTTTAAGGCGCCAGCATCTTTGCAAAATACAGAAACAACAAAATGTAGAGAGTGCATATGTTCTAGGCATTATAAACATTGTTTAAAACTTACAGGCAATGTGTATAATACGATTAATTTCATAGATTGCCTAGGTATTGTATTAAATGCCCGAATCGCATCAGGCAATGTGTAGTTATAATGGACGACCATGGGAACTATTATAATTAGGCAGAATGTTTACTGTGGCATAATTATATTTAGGTCTAATGTACTTATGCATAGTTTTAATATGCACTATGTATTTAGCTATAATTTACAGTCGCATAAGACTACGAGTATATTAATTTAAAAGTTAGTAAAATAGAACGAAATCTTACATCATAGATTGAGTTCGAGGTTATTTTTTTTTGTTAACTTTTAATATAGCACCGAGCAATGTATAAAGTAATTAATGGTACTTATCTTAGCTCTCAAAAGATTAGTATTTATCTAACTAAATAATAGAGAAGAAAATCTAATTACATACATTACCTATGCTTCGACCGGCATTCTATACAATGCCTATAACATATACATCACGGAGCTCTTTTATACTTATCAGCAAATAATAAATAAATGTTTCTGACACTTAACACCAATTATTTAGTTCCAAGATAAGTATCATTAAGAACTTGTGTTATGAATACTAAATAACGGATAAACATATTTAATTTTTTTTTTTTGGTAAATACATACTTAATATACATAGAAAAACACCCAGACCAGGACAATTATTCATATTTATACACACAAATATTTGTCCTGTGCGGGAATCGAACCCACGACCTCAGGAGTGGAATGCGGGTATACTCGCCACCACGCCATATCGGTCGTCAAATGAGTAATTAATAGCTGAAAACGCAGTATTTAAGTGTAATTCGAGGACTTGTAAGCATTATAATTATTAAATTGCAAAGAACTAGTAACTTTAATGTAAGAAAAAAAGTCTCTACATGTTTAAAATTTCATTCTAATGTGTCATGGATTTCAACTCTTCTCTTGGTCACAGAATAAAATCTTTTGCTAAATTAGATATTGGGATAATACAGGCTACATATGAATCATTTTGATGTAAATGTTTATTTTTAGATGACAACTTGTCAGAGTAGATATATCACAGCAGATTACAAACGTGGCGCACGGCCTAATTCAATACTAAGAAATAATCACACTTTACCTATAAAAAGCTCCATATAAATATATTTCGGCTTTCATATACCGGCCGAAAACTAGCAAATGACCGCAAAACTTTAGTATAGAATCAAAGAGCATAGATAAAACCAAGTACCTATCATATAACCGCCCCTCAGCCGCAGCGGGGACAGGAGTTGATGGGAGGTGAGCTGAGTAAGCACTTAGCGTTAAATAGTCCGCGATTCCCCACGGCCATTACACCAGCACTTGAAACCCTGGTCAGGGAGACGGCACTCATTCTGGCCATTTTTGACGTTACAGTTTGTGATGCCAACTTCCTTATTTCAAATGACCTTAGCGATAAAACTGATGAGATAAATCGATGCAATCTCGCATCTGTAAAAAAGAAGACACATATTCGAGGCAGAGATAAAATTTATATCCAAAAACCTTATGACTTTGAAAACCTACATTTATCTATTAATGTAAACATTACCTTTTCAAAAGAGCTATCTAACAAAAACTCACTTCTTGTTTACGCATGGGTGAAAAATATTTATACATACATACTTTCATTTTTGTGAAATCAATAGAGCAAAAGAGCTTATTCAAGCATATTTATTTTATTACGATTAACAGAAAAGGGAAATAAACTAATCAGTATAAAAAATACAGTTAAGAAAGACAAGACAACGCCTTAAATATCAATTTGGTGATAAATATCAATGACATAAAAGTCACGCGGTTTTTCCACGAGGTACTCTAATACCTTATCTAATCGATTGAAGAAATGATAAAAGAACTTAATTATTTAATCCGAGCGAAATTACCTGTGATAAGGTGTCAATGGCACAAATAACAATGTTTGCAAATACTTAAGTTACATCAGTTAACTTCTAATACTTTATTAATTTCATTATGAAGGGTGGTATAGCTTTAAATTCATTTTTACATAGGTACGTCTGTATTTACTTTAGTTAATTATCAAAGTTAAATTTAAGTTAGTGTACTTAATTACAGCAAATAAGGAGTTTCGTTGATCTTATTTACGTACACCGGACTATTCCTATTATCAATTCTACAAAGTGCCTATTTAAAAACATTAAAGTCACCAAAAAGTTCCATCCTCAACACTTGCAATAATATTCAACATCAACGTCCTACGACAACAACTTGATTAGTTATTATAATGATAAAATGATAAGAGGTTAATGTTTGTTTTAATCAGCAATTTTACTTAGGAAGTTTGCCATTTTTACAGCTGTTTGCCAAGTTATAAAATGAAGTCTTGTCTTATATGACGATGAATATCAACAAAAGAAAAAGGAACGCCACGGAAATAATAAAATTAGTAAAGAAAAGAGTGTGCCAACGGTTGTTGAATGAGCGGCGTTCGTTATGAACAATACGCGTGTGAAAAAAATGTCTCACAGTGCCGTTATTTCGTAGACTCCAAACAGTGAAGGCTTCATACTCTTTTATTTGCCAAGGTACTACAGTAAAATACTTGCGAGTGTTTCATAGATATTTGCTATTTATTCTCGACAAAATGATCCACTTTATTCCAGACCCTGGGGCCCTAAGCTTAAGTCTAGAGCAACTGGGATAATGCTAGGATAGGACGATGACAAGCGTGAAGTTGAGACTACAATAGTTGTTATATTCGTATCTATCCAATATTTGAAGCTCGACGTGTCCCTTGAAAGATGTTGACAAAACTCTTACATACACACGAAAGAACAGATCTTTATGGAAAGAAGGCGATTGTGGGTAAGAGTGACCGGTGGTTAGCCGAGCGAGAGCCCAGTGGCGCAATGATATTTAACGGCGTCCACCGTCGTCTTCGCCGACCTAGTTCCGGCCCCAAGGGACGGCTGAATGGGATAACAAATATCCCCAAGCATTGGACTAAGTCCATTTGCAACCAGACCTACTCAAACTATCTTGTTGTAGCGAGTAAACGAAATCTGTTTTGTCATAAAAACGAATACTATAAGACTCTACTATTCAGGTGATTTAAACTTGAAGTAAGTACTAACTAATAATAAAAATATATAATAAGCAATAATGCATCAAAAATATCAGATATGTATGTGCGTTAAAAAAAAAAATTCGTATGTAGAGAATAATGTAGAGAGCAATGCAAATATTATTGGAATAAGCTCTCGTACAAAGTTTTATTTCAGCAATAAAAATAAAGCAATTCCGCTATGAAGTGGTATCCAAAAATCTAAAAGTAAACCGGGTTGCAGTCGTGAATGGCGTCTAAAGCTCTTGGAAAACCGGAGCACGCTGACAAATTGCAGAGAACTTTTAGAAAATTTACTGATTAATCTGGGATTAAGGCCAGCTTGACTTGTGCAGTAACTAATATAATCGACGCCTGTTAAACACGGCGACGCAGCCCGCTAATGAAACCACTCTCTCTATCTGGTTCCTTGCCATGCCCATCACATAGGCTCCCTCCCAAGCAATATGCATAATTATGTCGACTTGGATATCATTAATTAGACCCTATCGTACTTCACTAAAGTTAGATAGAGCCAACTAAAGACAGTGCTTCGAACAAATACACTACTTCCAAACAAAACATGGACGTTATAGAATTTATAAACTATATTGACCTAGGCAAACAAATGGGCAACTACAGATAAACAAAGCGAAAGACAAATAAAATCCAGCTGAAGGCCACTCCGATAAGCCTCTGTAAATTTGTTATGTATAATGTCAGCTCTTTTGCATTTTAATCGAGCTCTTTCATTAAAAAAAATGAAAATTGTAGAGACATTTTTGCTAACGTAAATGGTACACGTTCAAGGTCATGTCTTATTTAAAGCTTATTATTGCGTCAAGGAAGGGGTTTGAATAACTTTGAGTAACTATAATCATGGACAGATTATGAAAAACTGTGTAAAATATAGTAATATTCAATGAACAAGTAAGCGTCGACGCCTACTTTTGTGTTGCACGGGCCTACATAGAGTTGGCAGATTTAGCGAATCTGCAAATAAGAATCTTATCTGAAAACCATAAGCGATACCGTTTGCAAAGATACCCTTGATAGTTCTAGATAAATCTATTTTTATTCAAGATATAAAATTTACCTATGGCACCAATCGATTACAGATAGCAGTCGTAACGATATTATATATGTATACCTAGAGCAGCCACCGGAGGCGGAAGGCAGGGACAGTTCGGCTGCCAATTTCAGTGTATTATTGAGACTACCTTTAGATTAGAGCGATAAAAACATAACAGTTTGGCAATGGAGGCTGCCACTGCGACCAAGGTCACGCCGAGACAAAGAGAGTGTTGGCTCGCTGCTGGGTTACGCTAGTGTTGTGGCCGGGCGACGCCGGCCGGCGAGCGCTGGCCGGGCGCACTCGCGGCTGCGGCCACTTGTCCGACATGTTTATGATTTTCTGATTAGGAATTGGAAGGTGGACGACTCACCGGTGTCGGCGCGTTCGGCTTCGTCGTCCGATTCGGTGCCGGAGTCTCGCTCCTCCACCTGCAACAAGAGAACATGGTGACTGCGAGCTCGCTCCACGGTCGGCGTGGCACCGTGCCGGCTCGGCCGAGGGCCCTCCGCCACCTCTGAACCCGCGGCGAGCGCCGTCGTTCGTTCCGCCTCTTTGTTCTCGCACTAGGCGGCCATTTTCTGGTGGCGGTGTGACCTTCGCCGAAGCCGGCCTATTCGACCGACACCCACCTTCTCGGAAACGTTGTCTTCATTCAACGAATGCGTCCGCAGCTTGTGAGTCAAGAATTTGAGCATTATTGAGCGTCGCTCGTCCGTGGCTCGATCGCTGCACTCGCTAGCGCTGCGCCCTGTCGTCTCTCGAGATTCGCCGGACTCCCCTCTCTACTAAAACTGTCTGTGAATGAACTGGGCGCCCTCGCGTCTATGGGAAACGTTCCAAAAACATTTTAACCCTCAATAACATATTCGCAATCACTTCCGCGGACGCACACACGACCGACCGCCTTGAAAGCCGGGCTACTACTGGTTTAGTTAGAGTAGCCTTGCGTACGACGCAGTCAGCTGAAGTGGCCGTCGGCGCTCACTACCGGAAGGGCTTATGTGCTATCGCGCTACATACGACGGCTCGCGATCAAATTTTTAAAGAGAATCGAAGGCAGTCTATTTGAAATTAGTTTGCGATCCCCAGGCAATCAACTTTATGTTTAAATATCGCGTAAAAGCTTGTCAACTGTCACTCGAAATGGACTCGCCCGGCAACCCATTGATGACAAAGAACCGGAACACGCAGAGATCGGACGCGATTGGACAAAACATTACAGAATAGGATCGAAATTGAATGCAACATGCTGCGTCCCTGTCGGCCAGGGCTCGCCTCGCACTCGCCGCGCCGGGCCCCACGAGTGCGAGCGAGACCGCGTGCCACTCGCAGGTTCTTATTATATAATATTGGGCTGATAATAAATTGCTGATAAAAAGTTGCGCACGTAAGTAATGTAAGGACATCCCAAGAAAAACAAAATATTTCGTTTTACCCAGATTCTCTTCCCACTTCGAAAAGAAAGACTTGAGATATTATAGATTATAGGTGACCACTATGCCGCAGATACTTATTTCACGCCCGATAATAAACCGCACACAACGATGTATTTGAAATAAAATACTACAGACATTTAACAAAATATCCTTTAATTTTTTTGGACTCTCCGAGTGGAAAACGACCTTACACGCCAAGTGTAACTTCCATGATTGTCCTCTGATTATTACTTTTGTGATATAAATAAAAGACCAAACAAGATATCACGTGACCGAAGCTCACAAATTCCAGAGTTTAGGCTACAGAAACAATTAAAGTAAATATATGACAGTGCACTACGAAATCATCTATTTATTTACTACTACAAAACTTATAGTCTTAGAACGGTCAGACACAGGTCAAGTCAAGCGTAAAACTTGTGCAGCGTAAAATATCACTTATATAATAATATCTTCTGTTGCAATTTTGTGCTGACACCTGAAATGAAGTCATCTATACTTACAGAGCTCATAATCTTCATGTAATATATCGAGGGTTAAGAATCAATAGTGTCTGTCTCAATTTTGGCTGTTTTTACTTTTTTAAGTTGATACATTTAAAGTTCAATTTGGCATATTTTGTGCAAACAGCCATCTCAATATTAACAGTATTTCTAGCATTTATTTACTTTTTTTAACGATTTAAACATTTCTGTAAACTTATTTACTAAAGCGAAGAAATGTTTTTTTTTATCTACTGTAAAGTTGATTTTTTTGAGATAGACATTATTGATTCTTAACCGTCGATATGTTTGTAAGTCTAGGGCGTACTATCAAAACTCGTCAAGTCAATTATTCTCTATAACTGATGTATTTTCTCAGGAGAACTCTACAAAAAATAAGCGGTCTTATCCATACTATGCAGCTCTACATGGTGTTGTCGTAATGAGCGACTCCATGTCTGTTACCTGCGCTCTGTGCGTGTCGTGTCGTCCCTTTCGCGCGCACCTCTCGCTCGCACGCGCGCCAAATTCGAAATGAGGGATTGGGGAAATCATGCAACTTAGCTCAGTAAGAATTGTAACTTTATATTTCGAAAATAACACGACTGTTTACAAAAATATTTAATCTTAAAAACTCTTTCAACAATACTAAGGTATAAAAGTACAAACTATTTTTCCATACTTAAAATACTTATTTAAAAAATAAAGGCGTCCACTTGAGAATCTCTTTGTTTCTTAGGTTAACAAATATACAACTTTATAATGTATAAGATTTTGTGTCCTACTTCCTGGCCACGCCACGAAAGCGATTTCAATGACATTTGGCAATAAAATTGTCCATAAAAAGTTCATTTTAAAGAGAAATTGAGCAGAATTAGTTGCGTGGCTGGGAAGTATACTTTGTCGCCACGCTTTCTCGCAAATCGTAATAAAAGAGGATAAATCTATACTAATTGATTATAGAACAAATGTCTAGTAACTGTCTGTTCTACTAATATTAAAAATAAGGTATTATAATTGTAAAATTATAGATTAAAAGAATGTACAAAATAATCGCATAACGCCATCTATTACGTGGGATTAAAAATATGGCAAAATGTGGGCGTTTCATATGCCTCTGCCTACGTCTTCGAGGAAACAGGAGTAAATCACATTAATAGACCTTAGAAAACACATAATAAAAACAGTCACACACATTCACATCATATTTAATTTTATCCGAATGCATTATTCTTAATTGTGTAAAAACATGTGTTGTTCAAAAACCTTAAAATATTAACTGTTGCATCCTTATATATATATACGAGATTTGTGTTTTTGTTCGGTCACATCCCGATTGTATCAAAAAGAGCGTAGAGATACAAGTCGGTATCCAAATAAACTGACTCTGCCAATCATGTCTACTGCATCTTATGCGAAGAACAGCTATGTTATGTCTATTAAAGTCTACAAGAGGCTCGACAGTAACCTTAAGCTGATGCCATTGAATAAATTCAAAGTACATTTAAAAAAATGGCTTGTTGATAAATGTTTTTATTCAATGAGTGAATATTTTGATCAATAAATTTGTTTGTTTTATTAGAATCCTCTAATTATATTTTTGCATACCAGTTACTGGTGAAATATGCGGACTGTATTAAATTTTAAGACCACTTATGTACCATATTTTATGTGAAATAAAAAGTCTTTGTCTTTCTTTGCCGAGGAAAAAGTACACATAATATTCAGCACTTAATTAATGAACTTCTAGTCAAAAAATTATTAGAATCAAGAGAACATCTGTTTTAACAATCGTAAATTTTCATTTCACGTATATTTCAATTACAAAATATATTTAGTTACTTTAATACCACGTCTAAAGATTGAAACGAAGTTTACAAAAAAATATTTTATATTGTAAAATTTAGTTTTTACAAAAAGGTTAAGCGAATAGCTTATATTGTACGTTTACAAAAAGGCTTGACAGATTGTTGAAGCATGGAAGACATCTTTTTATAGCACTCCTATATATAAGAGCTGTCACACTCTTCAATGGATCACTAACAAATAAGGCACACTAACAAATCTTAGGGTACCACTTTCTTATATTTGTATATATTATATGTATTGTAGCTGTGTGCACGACGCAGTAATAGCTATGTTGAATGTTTTAGTATAACATTACCCGTCAGATATGTACCGACCGCCGACCTTAATACAGCATTACTGTGGTTGACAACAAATCCGCCTGTCGTAATTTGAAAAATGCCGAGATAAGTCTCTTGAGGCATTCTTCTCAATCTCGTTGCCTTTTTGGAAGCCTTGTTAGAGTCACCGACAAATCTTGAGAAAACCACAACAGACAGATAAACTGACAAACCTTGACAAAATCTAACAAAGAACCCATTTGCTTTTATTTCTTTATTATTGTACCGCTCATATCTCTTTCATTGTTGTTAAAAAAAAATATATCGAATTTCCATTTTTTGTCTGAATGTTTGACGAATCTACATGATCATGTTGATCTTAAAGACAAAAAAGTATATTTTATTTATCATCTGATATTAACGGGTTTATTTTGTCAGATACTTCATCACTCAAACAGCTGCTTGCAGTGAATGGGTGCGTCAGTTTTGAGATTATTTAGGGTCCATGAAGTATAAGACGGCCGAATACAGAATGTAATTCATTAACGATGCTCGGTAAACTGATCACATCAACAGTACTATTTTAGTCGTATTCATTTATTTAAGGCACTGCAGTCTGCAACCACTTTTAAGTTACTTTTGCATATAAGATGTACTAGTGTTTAAATCAACATTTATTATCTCATTGTAACAATCAACAGATTACAATTCATTAGAAAGAAAAAATAGGATATCTTATAAGATTATTGAAAAGTTTACGGAGCTTGCATAAACAGCTTTTCTGAGCTAAGCTGATGACTACATTAAAATTTAGTAAGTTTGAGTTTACGATATAAAAGTTTTAATAACATGCATGTTATAAAATTAAGCAGTTAAGAATTTTAATGAACATTTACTTCAAATAAGGATCGTATAAACTTACAAACTATTAAACAACCATCTTTATCAATATAAGGCACAACACCTTACTGATTCAAACTTCAACAAAACAATAATAATAATAATATTTACAAAATGTACAATTGTCCCTGAGTCAATCTACCCTACAGACTCAAATAGGTATCTATAATAGGTAAACTGTTGCATCATGTAGCCGGGGTTCTCGTTCACGTATTTCACAAAGTCTTTAATGGCCACAGCCAGGTCACTTTTCAAATGTTCTGAGTCTGTTGGCGAGTTTGTTTCTTGAAGGAAGTTGTTTTCTATTAGTAGATTGGGATGCTTTGTCTCCTGCGTGTGTTGTAAGAGAGGCTGTGGGTGGGTCGGAGGGGGGTTTAGCGGGGTGAGTGGTGGGGGCGGTGTGGGCGGTGGCGGGGGGTGTAGCGGACACGATAAGTCCCGCAGTAGCGTGTCGACGTGTCGCGGCAGCACATAGCGCGTGTAGGGCACTTTGTGGGGCATTACTTCTACCGGCAAATCCTCCAATCTAAAAGAAAAAGAATACACTGAATTATGCTCTGCGTGTTAAAAGTCGAGCGGCGATAGCCCAGAGGCGAGCCTTCAAATTCAGAGGGTCTCGGGTTCAAACCTATGACTTCATAATTATGTGCGTAATTATCGCTTGCTCTGTGCCTCGTTAAGACGTTGGTCCCGGCTGACATGAACATCTATGGCATTCGTTATTAGTGAGCCAGTGTCTTCTAACATCCTGACAGCTGGTTTCATTATAGATCGATGTTTCCCTCTGGGTTGCGCTTAGTGTAATAGCTGATACGCAGTCAAAATCTGTTTAGACCAGTGAGCAGACCCTAGGCCCAAGTTTAAGTCTGGGGCGACATGGGGGATTATGTTAGGGTTTGGGAATAGATCAAAAAACCTACAACAACGTGGACTTCAAATCAAATTGTTTAAAGACCAATTAATTTTATTCTCGATTAGCCAGATTCTGTTTAGCCAAAGGTCAAGGGCGTTGAGGTTAAGATAAGATGATGTTGCCTCTTATTGCGGCAGAGTTTTAACTAACATAGACCAGAGTCCTGCAGATTTTATTTTGTTACTCATAATTACAGACCCACACTTCTATTAATGTACTAGGGCTTTGTAAATTCATCAAAAACCGCCATTTTTTACACACCCGTTATATTTGTTAATAGAAAATGTAGTAAATCATAGTTCCCATTTTCCACTTTAAAATTAATTTCAGGCAGTCCAACCATGTTATGGTTATAATCTTTTAACTAATTATATAAAAAAAACTTTGATAACCCCAAATTTGATGCCGAAGACCGTGCGGCGCAGAGGAGTGAAAAAACGGACCCAGGGCCCGTAAGTTGCAACTGGGATAACGCCTAGATGACGATTTAGTAGAATATATTATAATTTAGTATGCAGTCGATAAACAAGATCCATACCGTGTGAGAAGCATGGTAACTCCTACTCCTCTCTCCCCGGCGTTTCTACTTATGGCGGCCTATATATACGCGAACTGTTTAAAAGACCTGAGATTATGGAAGGTAAATGAATTCTATAACGATACATTAACAAGAGAATTCCCTTTAAAACTGGTGGGAGAAATAAAAATCAAACTTGACGATTTTTTTGCCCGTTTTTTACGATCAAGCTTTCGCCCGCAGCAAATAGGCGCGTTAAATTTTAAGTTTGACTTTTATAAGAGTTCTACTGAGCCTAACTTGAATAAATGATTTGACTTTATTGGTTTGAGTGCTGGTAGTCTGCACATTATGAGTGTGGCTCCCAAGATCAGCAAGGTAAGTTCGGGGGAAGAAAGAAGAGAGCTTCAATAGTAGGTATGTAAGAAAATTCTTTGTAATATTATCGGTAGACCTATAGTCCTATGCGATTCATTAAGTTTAAACGTAATCGTTTTGGAGGTGGGAACGATACTCAACATTGAATAGCATTTAGATAGTATAGGAACTTCGGAATTTTATTGTAAGAACATTCGGTTTTGAAATTATCTTCTAGATATTTTTTTAAGTTTTATTAACAGGCAGGGTTAAAATTTGACGGTGGTTAGGCCTGAATCTCTTTCACCTCGGTTTTCAGTCATCATCATTATCCTAGCATAAAATTTGGTCGCGCATTGCGTTAAGAGCCAACCGAGGGTCGGCTCACTAGTTTACTCAGATTTGTTTGATTTTCAGTCGTTGTTTAATTTTTGCATTCCAGCAGGCAACATAATTCTTCGATCGATCCACAGGAGAGACCTGTGAGTACTGGAATGTAAATGTGTCAGTCACCCCTGACACTGAGTTTGGGCTTCCGGCTAAAAGGAAGGATGGAATTTCCCCGCGACCTGTTCGTGACGGTTGGGTGGATAGCAACGAGCTTGAGGAGTTCGTTTGCACGATTTAGGATCGATACATCTGTACGGTTGGTTCAGTGCGGTGGGGTGGTGGTGTGGTGGTGGTGTAGTGGTGTTGTGGTTGGGTGGGGTGGTGGAGTGGTAGGGTGGTGGGGGTAGAGTGGTAGGGTGGGTGGGGGTAGAGTGGTAGGGTGGGGTGGGGGTAGAGTGGTAGGGTGGGGTGGGGGTAGAGTTGTAGGGTGGGGGGGTGTGGGTGTGTGGTGTAGTGGTGGGTACTCACAGCGCGATGTGAACGGCGCGGTAGTCGTCCCGCAGCGCAGCCAGGAGTAGCGGTAGGAGCGCGTCCGCGGGGGACGGACTTGCGTACAGCACTGCGCCCTCTGCACACGACAACACAACATATCACTATCGATAACTCCTTTTTAGACGTGACAACGTCTTATAATTCTATAGAGCCGGCCCAACGACCCCCGGATCAGAACCAGGAGGACCTCTTCAGAGAGGCGCAGTGAGATATCGATACCTCCTACGTATAATATGTTAACTAATTTATGTGCTAAACGCCATTATTTAAAAAAAAAGAGAATATTAGTGATCTGTAGGTGATAAGCATATATCAAAAATTAACATTATTTATAAAAATAACTACTTGTATTTAGAAAATATACATGCATAACCTTACTCATGCCCATATATCCTAATAGACCTTACATGACCAAATTCAATGGGTTTTAAAAAAAAAGCTGGTCAAAATTACCATATTTCCCCCAAACGATAGGCAGATACAAATTATACGCCGACATTTCTCAAATATATTATTGGTCCCACGTAATAGGTGACGAGCCCATTGCCGCTTACCGGGAACTTTTATGTTCACTAGAACCTCGTTCGTTGATCGGCAGGTGCACCCCTCGCTGATGAGGTTGGCTTGGTCTTCTAAGGTCTTAGTAGGCACCCTATAAACCCTAAACTTAAATACAATTATTGAAAAGAGATCACTATAGTTGTACAAAATTATCTATTAACAATAAATCTCTAGGTGATATGTGTGAAAATGTGAAAGGCGACTCCGTCCACATCGCAACTCATAAGGTCATAGATCAGATAGATCTATTTGAAAGTGCTGCCACCACACGGCACAAAAATAACGTTACATAATAACTAGCAACAGAGGTACCTCCTGTTGTACAATAATGCAAGCCAGCCGTTACGTGAAAGTAGGCCAGGGACGTACCTGTAGCACTGGGCGCATGCAATAGTAGTGCGGGCGACGATAGCAGCACGGCGCGAGCAGGGGGCGGGGCCGCGCGGCCGGGGGGCGGGGGCGGGGCCAGCAGCCGCCGCGCCCACCCCACCACGTCGGGGGCCGCCTCGGCTATCGTGTCTGGATCGTGTAAGTCGTACACCTGCAACCGAACCACCACATAGTTAAATACCCATATACACACAACTCGATGACATATAGCTTTAAATAAAGTTGCCTCCTGCATTATTACTATCGATTCCCACGAAACATCTCGAAACTATAAATACGGATTGAATTAACAATCTCACTACGAGTGCCAGATGCAAAAACATTGGTGTAGCTCTGGCAATTACAGAATAAACATTCACTCATAGTTTGAAATTGTCCGCGATTTCTCTAAAAGGCCATTATCAGATAAACCACTACTTAGTGATTCAGTGAAACTGATAACTTTCTTATTTTTGATACATACATAATGTCACGCCTCTTTCCCGTAGGGGTAGGCAGAGATCACATCCTTCCACTTGCTACGATCTTGGCACACACTTTTAGCTTCATTCACACTCATTAACCTCCTCATAGAATGGTAACAATTTTCTAGGGGAAAGTGAAGCGTCTGCAGTTTTCTTTTATTTTCTAACATTTGTGATGTTTCTAACATTAATGTGTAATAACGGTGGATTATTAACCGTTAAGCGTTTGTAAATGAGTGTTGGTAGATCAAACAAAGCAGTGCAACATCACTTTTCAAATTCTCTCAAGGAGTCCATGTGAGATCTCAGTATAGTCCCACATCTTTACTGAGGACTCAAGGGGCTTAGGGGAGGGTATTTCATTTACCATTTATCATCTTTATCATCACTCATTCTCTTATACTATGAATTATCTCTTTTACTATTGATATATCACTTACTTGACACTGGCTAAATGTGCTGGACGCACGAAGCCATTATTTAAAAGAAAGAAAGAACCTCCTCATACACGCCCGTCGGTTTAGGGTACTTTTGACCTGCCCTTTCTCAATTTTTTTTTGAATTTGGTCATGGAAGATCCTTCGTGGTCTTCCCCTTCCAACACTTCCAATCACTTGTCGATCATAAATCACTTTCGTTAGTCTACTTTCATTCATCCTCTCAACATGACCAAACCATCTAAACATACCTTTCTCAATTCTTGTCACTATATCTTCTTTTACACCAGCTTCAATCCTTATCACTTCATTCCTAATCCAATCACTCAATTTCTCACCTAGAATACTTCTGAGTGCTCTCATCTCTTACTCTCATATTTTTTCTGCCATAACCAACATTCGCTCTCATACATTAGTGTAGGTACCAACACACCTCTAACTGCCAGACGTGCCTTTTCAGACACTTTCAGACTGCTTACAAAGGCGTGAATTACCCCATTCAACATGTTTCTAGCATTCACTCTTCTATCGATATCGCTTTCACACTTTCCATCTCTCGTAAATTTCGATCCCAAATACACAAACTCATTCACTTGTTCTACTTTCTCACTTCCGATTAAAATTTCACAATCTGTCACTTTGTCTTCTTTTTCAAAAACCATAACTTTCGTCTTACTAACGTTTACTTTCATTCCTTTTGCTATTAAAGACTCTTGGACTATCGTCATCATCTCCTGCAACTCCTCAGCCGACGACGCAAGCAAAACTTGATCATCAGCATATAGAAGGCATTTGATGATCGACTCGTTCATTCTCAACCCTTTAGCACACTCTTTCAAACCAGTACGACAATTGTCCAAAAATAGGTTGATCAGCCAGTGTGACGCTACACATCCCTGTCTAACACCTTTACAGATGTGAAGCCAGTCCGTGCACGTCCCTTTAATCCCGACACAGGCGCTGGAATCCATTTGATGTTAGTTATAAAGCTTTTCTGTCATATTAAAAATAATCTTCGCAGTAGATACTCGAGGTAACTTTTATTGAATATTATAAAATAACTTGAATTACATTTTTAAGTACATATTTTTTTGTTATTTTTACTAGGCCTTTTTCAATATGTTAGTTCCTTAAGATATCAAAACATAAAGCGTAGACGAAGTGGCAGAGAGCTAAGCACGGAAGCACATAGCGAGAACAATCGGAATGTGGAATGTTTACTTAGGACCTACCTACTTACTTAATATTTTAACATTATACGGCCAAAATGGGCTGATGTTACACGTAATGGATGTGCTTCGTGTACATATTTTTGACAATAAACGATTATTTTATCTATAGAAAACTTACTTTAGAGTTTCGCCATGTCCGTATGTCTGCTTGCTGGGTGGCCCAGAGATTACTAGGGTAGGGACACAAAAGGGCTGACATAGCAATGACGGCGTCGCGGCGGTGTGCCCACCACTAGCCAGAGTTAGTCACGTACCGATCGGGCAGGAAGGAACACGCTATAATCTAAGTTATATAATATAGTGAATATAACAAGTGAACAGTCTTTATATTTATATCACATATACAAGTGAGTCTCTCCATAACATCTACATCTATTAGGAATATAGGAAGCTGTAATATAGAGACTTACTCTATCGGCCACAGTGGCCAGCAGCGCCTTGAGGGCCCGCAGCACCGGCTCGGCGGAGGGGCCGTCCCGCCCGTACAGCAGCAGTATGGCCCCGCCGCCCCCGCAGCAGCCCCCGCCCCCGTCACCCCCGCAGCCCCCGCCACCGCCCCCGCAGCCCCCCACAGCGGCATTGTCCCCTGTACTGTGCTGGAATCTGAAACACAACGAAGCGTACTTTCAACTTTATGTTCAATCCTAGCCATCCTAATAACAAATGCTTTAACAGCTGTTTAACTATTGAATATTTCCCGAGTAAATTAACTTCATGAGTAAAGTTATACACGTATTACACAAAGACCCGGAATATGTGTATAGGGTTCATTCCGAGACGTAAGGAAAACCAACGCCCAAGCCAACCTCACCTGCAAGTGGTGCACCTGCCGATCGACGGACGAGGCTCTGCCGAACATAACAGTGCCCAGTAAGCGGCTATAGGCTCGCCACCTATTACGTGGGACTAATTATATAATTGGCGAAGTGTAGGCGTATATATATGCCTCTGCCTCCCGCTTCGGGGAAACAGTTCGGTGAATGTAACCTAGTATTGGAAATGTCAAAACTAATGTCATCCTGCATGGAAGTCAATAATTGTTACTTCCGGTATGTCCGTCCAATGTTTTTATTGGTTTTGCAGTACTTTAGTTAATTTGAAATTAATAATTAAACAGTGGCAAATTAAGGTTACAAACCAAAAAAAGAAAGAAAAATGTTAAAGAAATTTCTTGTGATAAGTCTACGATATTCGTACATTATCTTTGGAAAATAAAAAATTGAATTTTGAATCGTTATAATTGACGAGAAATTTTTATATATTTTTCGTTTGCTCGAAACTTGACTTCTCAGTTGCAAATCCCACTGTTCATCAAAATGTAAGTAAATTAGATAAACTGTATAAAGCAAAAAATCATAACTGTCAAACACTTACACAACAGTTAAACTACGGTTCGTGAGTGAATAAGCCCTGTGTAATTCTTTAGGGTCTTTAGGGCCTAAGCTAATGTTCAGGCTAGATGTAAAGACCAACCACCATTAGGCTAAAGGCGTCTTTTTTAAATGAATGCGTCAGATGAATGTATTGTAGAAATGTATAAAGCGAGATATGAGCGCACCGCCACTAATGGTGTACCACAAGGTAATGTGCTGAGACTCCCTATCCACACTAATATTATTAAAGCGAACGTAACTCTGTCTGTTTGTCTCGCTTTCACACCAAAACTACAAAACAAATTTAAATGAAATTAGGTGAAACTAATAGTCTGGCTGCCTGATTATGAAATTATGAAAGTCATTTTGAAAGCGTGAAACTATTTTGTTAGTTTATTATTAGCTGACAGAACGTGACATTTATAGTTACTTAAACAAGACAGAGTCGGGGGCGAACCACTAGTTCTTTATAGTTTTCTGAGATCATCTATCTAAACCATTTCATAACTGCTTGCAAAAATGGGAATCAATATCAATCTGGCATGAGTGAAAATGATTGTCACAGAGTACTCGTAAACGAAATGATGAATGATGACAAAATCTTGTTAGCTTTCAGATAATGAACATCTATGAGAAAGAGTCAGGTCTGTTTTTATATGGTCTGTTAAGGTTTTGGAATGCTTGGGATTACACTGCCGTTTCATACAGGCTATTCTCATATGAATGACTTAAAGCATGAATATTGTTATATTATGTTGCATTGTATAGCGTCACAGACAAATGAGATGAGAAGAGTAACTAACCAATCGATAATTTAAAAGAGCTTAGCCTGTGAGTTTCTTGCCAGTTACTTCAGCTCTTACAGAGCGGTGGCTCGGAACTGGCACTTAAATTCACTTACACTTAAATATTTTTTGTTTTTTTAAATTGTTTGGTTGCAACTGAATCTAAGCTTAGTGATTTTAGTATAATTATATTTTATTTGTTTTTGTTATTTTTTTATAATTTTGACGTTTTCAAGTACTAGAACTTAAGTAATAGTTTATGAAAATAAAAGTATTTGATTTGATTAGCATATTTAAATGATATTATATCAGATGATGATCCATAGCGATGTCTACTGCTGATAAGTGTCAATCTTTTAATATTGACTAATATCTTGTTATCGATTGCAATTATTAGTCCTGATTTTATTTATTTGTGTATAGTGTTATATGAGTTCGTTGATGTAATGTAAATATAAATTGCATAATCAGTACATAGATGGTAATTTATAACAATCGTGGGCCATTCGCATAATATTTTTTTAAGACTTCCATCCGCTACCTCCTTAATTATTCATCAGAACAGCAAACTTTTTTAAATTCCACCTTTGTTCAGATGTCTTTAAATAATCAGGGACCATACATAAAAAAAAATTTGGTTGTCGTACCAAATTTTTTTTAATTAGAATTTTTCTTTTATCGAACACAGGTAAAAAGGGATATAGTATACGAAAAAGGGATATTATTCATGACACATTAAAACCAGAAATCATAACATTTCATAAAGCGGTTTTTTGGGATAGAGAAGAAGATAGATAAGCTATAGAAATAAGTTTACAGTTTTCCTTATTTACCAACATTTTGTAACAACTATTTTGTTATTTCCAATGACCACAAATGGGTATTCAGAACTACAAAATAATCTTATTTGCACCGTAGTGACATATCTTATATGAAATGCTTGATTTCGTGCTAACTAAAAGAAGCGTCATACAATTTCATCTTCAGTGACTAGTAAATTAAGTCATGTGTCAACATAGATATTATTAACCTGTTAGAATAAAACGAAATCTTTATTCATTAGATATTTCTAATATGACGCCTAAATTTGAATCGTACATACCTACAGAATCTTAGCCCATATTATAATGTCACATTTGGGATCGTAAGAACATTGGTACAACTATTTAAAAGGTATATTGGTGTTTCAAGGTTCGCTTTTAGCATAAATGTCTCTATGTGACATGTGTCAAATGGCGAGTTGACTACCCGTAGGATAATCGCCTTTAACGACACTTTTGGGAAAGTAGAATTGGACACATGGTTTAGTAGATTTCTTCTTTTTCCCTTTTTTTAAGTTTTCCCTTTATCATTAAGAGACAAGAGATATAGTATGTATCTTGTCATGACATGGGAACCGTTAAGTAACGGTTCCAATATCGTCTGTGTATCTTAACATTAGCAAGTAGTGACATTAAACTAGTAATATCCTGAACTATAGCCCATAGTAGAAGCGATTGTATTTATTATCGGCTGTTGTTATAGCTGTTATTGATTCTCACGTGAGCCCGGAACCTATACCTTTACTAAATGCATGTGAATTTGTTGGTGTACCGATTACGATTAACTTACATACGTTGTCTATGTAATTTTATAATTTAAATACCGTGTTACGATTAACTTACATACGTTGTCTATGTAATTTTATAATTTTAATTAAGACTGCTTATATACGATTTATTGGAAATTGTTTTGATGGCTGCATAGCTTACCATAATATGGTATACCACTTTACAGTAACGAAATTGTGGTTTGCAGCACATTTAATTTAATTTAATTCAGTCTTCTAATATTAATGTTATTTTTACTAAAATCCTTTTATCCAGCTTGAGTATACTCACTTAGCTGTTTATATGTTTCCGCGGTGGTAGCGTCATGCGTCGGGTCGTTGCGCTCCCTAAAATATGGTTGAGCGTAACGCGTCTGCTCATGTCTACTATGTTTATCCGTAATTACCTATGTTAATATTGCTAAAAAGAGTTTTGTCTCCCTTTTTTTTTTTTTTTCAAATCTTGTGACTGCAGAACACAATTGTTTTAATATTATGTATTTTAATTGTAACTGGCGGGAGAAAAAACCAACCTTGACGATTTTCTTGCCCGTTCTTTTACGATCAAGCTCCCGCCCGCAGTGAATGGGCGCGTTAGTTTATAAGTATGACATTCAGAAGAGCTCTATTGAGCCAAACTTGAATAGATGAATTTTTAATTTTAATTTTTTAATTTTACCTATGTAAGGTAAGAATAAAAGTATTTCTGTATGTTTATCCGTTGTTTAGTATATACCAAGCCCTAACTTAGCAAAGCAATGAGTGATATCTCCTAAATTATGTATTTATTATTATAAAATGTATTTTATAGGCAATTTCTTACACACTTTCGCATATCTGCCGCTACTTAACATTTGACCGCTCAGATAACAAATTTTAAACAACAACCGAGTTAATAGCGAAAATATATAACTTATCAGTATCCTCATAATTTTGTGAATATATACTTTCAAATTTTCCCTAAACATGCAAAAATTTTGTATTTTAGTCATCGCTGTTATTTTTCCTGACAACCCAAAGTCGAGTAATGCGATAAAGAGAACCAAAACATAATACTGCATACTAAAAGATAGTAAGTAATATCGATAGGAAAAATGTTAATTTAAAAAAATTACAGTTGTTTTTATAAACATAAATTATTATAGGCAAATCACAGGTTTGCGCCTATTCATTTCTAATGCATAGGACTAGTTAATATGTATTAACTGAACTTATTCACTAAGGCTGCTTTTATTATGAGTCATATGATGCTTACGGTGTGTTCAGTGACTTATTCAAAGCATTTGATTGCGTCCAGATTAAGACTACTTATGATCATTATGGAGTTCGTAACACCGCCTTGCGTATTGTCACTTCTGACCTAACTGATAGGGTCCAGAAAGTAGTTAGTAATGGAAAGCCGTCACCCGGTTCTGCAGTAACAATGGGGGTGCCGCAGGGTTTAATCCTAGGGCCATTTCTATTTCTAGAATGTTCTCCCCCACCTTATAAAAGACGATTACGAAATTGTTTTATTTGCAGATGATACGTCTTTCATATTTAAAGTTAAAAGCGGACAACTTGAACTTGACGACGTAAATAATGCGCTCTCTGGGATCGTCCACTGTCTTAGTGCATATAATAGTAAATAATTAATTTACTATTATATTAAAATAAAACTAAATGTTTTAGGTTCACCTTACCTAAAAAGACAACAAAGCATATTTTATTTTTATTTATTTTAGGAATAATATTAGGTGATCCAAACATAATATGTAGATCATAACAATTACACAACTCATTAAAACTGGTAAAAATCTAATTATGGAGCAAAATTTCTACATTTAGCGAGCAAAAATGGGGTGTCTGATAAATTTTCTAGAATTAACATGGTATCGTTAACGTAGCTTAAAACTTGTATTTATTCATATCAGTAACGCTTGCATGAATATTATTAATACAGACGTTATTACAGTGTATACGTAGATTAAGTTTAATAGGATTAATCCCCCCGGTTTACCTAATTAGGCTTCAAACTCAATGCACTCGACAAACGACGTAGGGAGTGCCTCAAAACCGGTAGTTAACTTGATTTTAATGAGTCTAGTCCGTTTGCATCTGTGTTAGGAATGTGTACGTATGGATTGATTTAATGGCCGTCTTCTGCTGGCCAACTAAGGCCTTCCCCAAAGGGTGCCACCACCCAACCCAGTCTTCTGCGGACCGCTTTCATTAGCCTGCCACCCTTTTGAAATGATAGTCTCACACCTCACAAAAAGAACCGGGATAATACTAGGATGATATTATAACCACTTGATTATCCTAGATGTGGAGGGTGATTGTGGTGATATGGTGGTTACCTGCGCAGCCATGCCTTCTTGACCTGGCGCCGCCAGCGCTGCCGCTGCGCCAGCCTCGCCGCCAGCAGCGCCAGCAGCGCCGCGCCGCCCGCCGCGCCCAGCGCCGCCCCCAGCGCCACGGGCCACGAGGCGCCTGCCTCCTCACGGCTCAGAGGGGCTGCTTTCCTGACCTCTGGAAACATACATTAACATATTTTGACTCACTTACATTGCCACGACTTCCTGCCGTAGGGTTTGGCAGACATTACGTGTTATTACATGCTCCAGTCCTAGCGCACAATTTTAAGCGGTTCGCCTCCTGCACCACTGTTTTTAGCGTTAAGAAAATTCGCGTAACTCAACAAACAACTTAAAAAAAGTTGGAATCAGCGGACGTCCTATGCAGTGTTCTAACCTTTTTTTTTTGTTTTCCGTCGGTAACAAAATGCGTTTACGCACTACCTTCCGGCCAAAGGGGGACCGAAAGGGAGTGTGGGACTCACCACCGGCAGACGCGACTGCCAGCAATAATACCCACTAAGAATTTTCCGACGACGCCCGCCGCTAGTTGAGAAAAAAGCGGGAGCCAGTTGCAGCCTGGGTTGCAGCGTCTGACACCCCGCCTGCGGCCAACGTCCCCCGGACCAAAACCGGGAGGACCTCTTCAGAGAGGCGCAGTGGACGCGCCCCTCCTACCTCCCTGTGCGACCATAGCGTGTGTGGCCGACTTCTGGAAGGGTCTATGGTTAGACAGCAGGGGCCCCCTGCCCCCACTGCCTAAGACCTTCCTGGTGCTGTTTGACGGGTCCTCCTGGCCCGCCCACAGCGCCCTCCACAGGTCCCTCTTAGTTTCTCCCCCGGTAGTCAGTACTAAGGGCACCCAGAGTCGTCGGTCTCTGGGTGTTAACTTTTCCCGGCCTCCGGGAGGTACTCAGCCACCCCCCACCACGCCAAGGTGGAGACCTGTCGGTAGGGTATGCAGTGTTCTAACCGCCTTGACCTGTTTTTCTTCAAAACCTTATAGATTTGGTTATATAATTATCATTAAAGCATTATCATTCACTCGTCCATCATAAATTGCTTTCGTGAATCAACTTTCTTTCCCACCAAATATTGTTCTACTCAGTTCACTTTTAATCCTACCACTCAATTTCTGTCCTGGTAGAAGTATTTAAGCGCTCAGCTTTAATTGCATCAATCTTACTTCCAAATATTTTCCAAAATACCATCATTCGCTTCCAGACTTGCTTTTTAGACACTTTTAAATTCCCAGAAAAACAGAAACTACTTGTAATTTCAGAGTGAAAAAAAGCCTATTTTTATATAAAAAAAAGGACAAAATATATCAGAAATAATTTTACAAGTTATGAACATAGATCATATGTCGTCAGTTCACTACAGAGACCGCGGAGGGCTGTGTCCACGGGACGAACAGGAGCACTGCTATACTGCGAGCCCTGCTCTGACTACGAGCTGATTATACGTGACCTTTAGTGGGTCACGCCACTACATCGGCGCCGAACGGCAGCCGTGAATATGCATAGTTCTCGACATTCTTTGGCGCAGCGTGCAGCGCCGTGATGTTCCCGCAACTATGATGTAGTAGACGTGTTATAACATAGGTATAACAAACAGTGCCCAGAACAGTGAACAAGAATAACACTCTGTGCACAGCATGCATGGGGACTGAGGAGACAGCCGCACACGTCTTGCTGTAATGCAGGGTGGTGGCTGATAGCCGGGCGAGGTTTCCGAAGACACCAGGCAGCCTCCCGAAAGCCTTCAGCGACGTTAAGGCGCTGATAGGATTCCTGGAGGAACTGGGATGGCTGGAGTAATCCAGCTCTCATCCTCCTACGCAAAATGGAAACATGGGACGTCTATTTGCGGAAAAAGCCTGCACGACGATGGTGTAGTGTGGGTGGAGGGTGCTTTGTGTGGCGTGCAGTGTGTAGTGCGCAGTGTGTAGTGTGTAGTGTGCGGTGTGTAGTGTGGAGGGAGCCACTGACCGTAGGCGTGGTGCGCGCTGCGCTTGTGGTGCCCGTAGCCCCGCACCCAGGCGGCGCGGTGCGTGAGGCGCAGGTCGTAGCGGCCCGGCGCGGCCGTGTGTAGTGTGTAGTGTGTAGTGTGTAGTGTGTAGTGTGCGGTGTGTAGTGTGGAGGGAGCCACTGACCGTAGGCGTGGTGCGCGCTGCGCTTGTGGTGCCCGTAGCCCCGCACCCAGGCGGCGCGGTGCGTGAGGCGCAGGTCGTAGCGGCCCGGCGCGGCCGTGTGTAGTGTGTAGTGTGTAGTGTGCGGTGTGTAGTGTGGAGGGAGCCACTGACCGTAGGCGTGGTGCGCGCTGCGCTTGTGGTGCCCGTAGCCCCGCACCCAGGCGGCGCGGTGCGTGAGGCGCAGGTCGTAGCGGCCCGGCGCGGCCGTGTGTAGTGTGTAGTGTGTAGTGTGTAGTGTGTAGTGTGCGGTGTGTAGTGTGGAGGGAGCCACTGACCGTAGGCGTGGTGCGCGCTGCGCTTGTGGTGCCCGTAGCCCCGCACCCAGGCGGCGCGGTGCGTGAGGCGCAGGTCGTAGCGGCCCGGCGCGGCCGTGTGTAGTGTGTAGTGTGTAGTGTGTAGTGTGTAGTGTGCGGTGTGTAGTGTGGAGGGAGCCACTGACCGTAGGCGTGGTGCGCGCTGCGCTTGTGGTGCCCGTAGCCCCGCACCCAGGCGGCGCGGTGCGTGAGGCGCAGGTCGTAGCGGCCCGGCGCGGCCGTGTGTAGTGTGTAGTGTGTAGTGTGTAGTGTGTAGTGTGTAGTGTGCGGTGTGTAGTGTGGAGGGAGCCACTGACCGTAGGCGTGGTGCGCGCTGCGCTTGTGGTGCCCGTAGCCCCGCACCCAGGCGGCGCGGTGCGTGAGGCGCAGGTCGTAGCGGCCCGGCGCGGCCGTGTGTAGTGTGTAGTGTGTAGTGTGTAGTGTGTAGTGTGCGGTGTGTAGTGTGGAGGGAGCCACTGACCGTAGGCGTGGTGCGCGCTGCGCTTGTGGTGCCCGTAGCCCCGCACCCAGGCGGCGCGGTGCGTGAGGCGCAGGTCGTAGCGGCCCGGCGCGGCCGTGTGTAGTGTGTAGTGTGTAGTGTGTAGTGTGCGGTGTGTAGTGTGGAGGGAGCCACTGACCGTAGGCGTGGTGCGCGCTGCGCTTGTGGTGCCCGTAGCCCCGCACCCAGGCGGCGCGGTGCGTGAGGCGCAGGTCGTAGCGGCCCGGCGCGGCCGTGTGTAGTGTGTAGTGTGTAGTGTGGAGGGAGCCACTGACCGTAGGCGTGGTGCGCGCTGCGCTTGTGGTGCCCGTAGCCCCGCACCCAGGCGGCGCGGTGCGTGAGGCGCAGGTCGTAGCGGCCCGGCGCGGCCGTGTGTAGTGTGTAGTGTGTAGTGTGTAGTGTGGAGGGAGCCACTGACCGTAGGCGTGGTGCGCGCTGCGCTTGTGGTGCCCGTAGCCCCGCACCCAGGCGGCGCGGTGCGTGAGGCGCAGGTCGTAGCGGCCCGGCGCGGCCGTGTGTAGTGTGTAGTGTGTAGTGTGTAGTGTGGAGGGAGCCACTGACCGTAGGCGTGGTGCGCGCTGCGCTTGTGGTGCCCGTAGCCCCGCACCCAGGCGGCGCGGTGCGTGAGGCGCAGGTCGTAGCGGCCCGGCGCGGCCGTGTGTAGTGTGTAGTGTGTAGTGTGTAGTGTGTAGTGTGGAGGGAGCCACTGACCGTAGGCGTGGTGCGCGCTGCGCTTGTGGTGCCCGTAGCCCCGCACCCAGGCGGCGCGGTGCGTGAGGCGCAGGTCGTAGCGGCCCGGCGCGGCCGTGTGTAGTGTGTAGTGTGTAGTGTGGAGGGAGCCACTGACCGTAGGCGTGGTGCGCGCTGCGCTTGTAGTGCCCGTAGCCCCGCACCCAGGCGGCGCGGTGCGTGAGGCGCAGGTCGTAGCGGCCCGGCGCGGCCGTGTGTAGTGTGTAGTGTGTAGTGTGCGGTGTGTAGTGTGGAGGGAGCCACTGACCGTAGGCGTGGTGCGCGCTGCGCTTGTGGTGCCCGTAGCCCCGCACCCAGGCGGCGCGGTGCGTGAGGCGCAGGTCGTAGCGGCCCGGCGCGGCCGTGTGTAGTGTGTAGTGTGTAGTGTGTAGTGTGGAGGGAGCCACTGACCGTAGGCGTGGTGCGCGCTGCGCTTGTGGTGCCCGTAGCCCCGCACCCAGGCGGCGCGGTGCGTGAGGCGCAGGTCGTAGCGGCCCGGCGCGGCCGTGTGTAGTGTGTAGTGTGTAGTGTGGAGGGAGCCACTGACCGTAGGCGTGGTGCGCGCTGCGCTTGTGGTGCCCGTAGCCCCGCACCCAGGCGGCGCGGTGCGTGAGGCGCAGGTCGTAGCGGCCCGGCGCGGCCGTGTGTAGTGTGTAGTGTGTAGTGTGTAGTGTGTAGTGTGCGGTGTGTAGTGTGGAGGGAGCCACTGACCGTAGGCGTGGTGCGCGCTGCGCTTGTGGTGCCCGTAGCCCCGCACCCAGGCGGCGCGGTGCGTGAGGCGCAGGTCGTAGCGGCCCGGCGCGGCCGTGTGTAGTGTGTAGTGTGTAGTGTGTAGTGTGTAGTGTGCGGTGTGTAGTGTGGAGGGAGCCACTGACCGTAGGCGTGGTGCGCGCTGCGCTTGTGGTGCCCGTAGCCCCGCACCCAGGCGGCGCGGTGCGTGAGGCGCAGGTCGTAGCGGCCCGGCGCGGCCGTGTGTAGTGTGTAGTGTGTAGTGTGCGGTGTGTAGTGTGGAGGGAGCCACTGACCGTAGGCGTGGTGCGCGCTGCGCTTGTGGTGCCCGTAGCCCCGCACCCAGGCGGCGCGGTGCGTGAGGCGCAGGTCGTAGCGGCCCGGCGCGGCCGTGTGTAGTGTGTAGTGTGTAGTGTGTAGTGTGCGGTGTGTAGTGTGGAGGGAGCCACTGACCGTAGGCGTGGTGCGCGCTGCGCTTGTGGTGCCCGTAGCCCCGCACCCAGGCGGCGCGGTGCGTGAGGCGCAGGTCGTAGCGGCCCGGCGCGGCCGTGTGTAGTGTGTAGTGTGTAGTGTGCGGTGTGTAGTGTGGAGGGAGCCACTGACCGTAGGCGTGGTGCGCGCTGCGCTTGTGGTGCCCGTAGCCCCGCACCCAGGCGGCGCGGTGCGTGAGGCGCAGGTCGTAGCGGCCCGGCGCGGCCGTGTGTAGTGTGTAGTGTGTAGTGTGTAGTGTGGAGGGAGCCACTGACCGTAGGCGTGGTGCGCGCTGCGCTTGTGGTGCCCGTAGCCCCGCACCCAGGCGGCGCGGTGCGTGAGGCGCAGGTCGTAGCGGCCCGGCGCGGCCGTGTGTAGTGTGTAGTGTGTAGTGTGTAGTGTGTAGTGTGCGGTGTGTAGTGTGGAGGGAGCCACTGACCGTAGGCGTGGTGCGCGCTGCGCTTGTGGTGCCCGTAGCCCCGCACCCAGGCGGCGCGGTGCGTGAGGCGCAGGTCGTAGCGGCCCGGCGCGGCCGTGTGTAGTGTGTAGTGTGTAGTGTGTAGTGTGTAGTGTGCGGTGTGTAGTGTGGAGGGAGCCACTGACCGTAGGCGTGGTGCGCGCTGCGCTTGTGGTGCCCGTAGCCCCGCACCCAGGCGGCGCGGTGCGTGAGGCGCAGGTCGTAGCGGCCCGGCGCGGCCGTGTGTAGTGTGTAGTGTGTAGTGTGCGGTGTGTAGTGTGGAGGGAGCCACTGACCGTAGGCGTGGTGCGCGCTGCGCTTGTGGTGCCCGTAGCCCCGCACCCAGGCGGCGCGGTGCGTGAGGCGCAGGTCGTAGCGGCCCGGCGCGGCCGTGTGTAGTGTGTAGTGTGTAGTGTGTAGTGTGCGGTGTGTAGTGTGGAGGGAGCCACTGACCGTAGGCGTGGTGCGCGCTGCGCTTGTGGTGCCCGTAGCCCCGCACCCAGGCGGCGCGGTGCGTGAGGCGCAGGTCGTAGCGGCCCGGCGCGGCCGTGTGTAGTGTGTAGTGTGTAGTGTGCGGTGTGTAGTGTGGAGGGAGCCACTGACCGTAGGCGTGGTGCGCGCTGCGCTTGTGGTGCCCGTAGCCCCGCACCCAGGCGGCGCGGTGCGTGAGGCGCAGGTCGTAGCGGCCCGGCGCGGCCGTGTGTAGTGTGTAGTGTGTAGTGTGTAGTGTGTAGTGTGCGGTGTGTAGTGTGGAGGGAGCCACTGACCGTAGGCGTGGTGCGCGCTGCGCTTGTGGTGCCCGTAGCCCCGCACCCAGGCGGCGCGGTGCGTGAGGCGCAGGTCGTAGCGGCCCGGCGCGGCCGTGTGTAGTGTGTAGTGTGTAGTGTGTAGTGTGTAGTGTGGAGGGAGCCACTGACCGTAGGCGTGGTGCGCGCTGCGCTTGTGGTGCCCGTAGCCCCGCACCCAGGCGGCGCGGTGCGTGAGGCGCAGGTCGTAGCGGCCCGGCGCGGCCGTGTGTAGTGTGTAGTGTGTAGTGTGTAGTGTGGAGGGAGCCACTGACCGTAGGCGTGGTGCGCGCTGCGCTTGTGGTGCCCGTAGCCCCGCACCCAGGCGGCGCGGTGCGTGAGGCGCAGGTCGTAGCGGCCCGGCGCGGCCGTGTGTAGTGTGTAGTGTGTAGTGTGCGGTGTGTAGTGTGGAGGGAGCCACTGACCGTAGGCGTGGTGCGCGCTGCGCTTGTGGTGCCCGTAGCCCCGCACCCAGGCGGCGCGGTGCGTGAGGCGCAGGTCGTAGCGGCCCGGCGCGGCCGTGTGTAGTGTGTAGTGTGTAGTGTGTAGTGTGTAGTGTGCGGTGTGTAGTGTGGAGGGAGCCACTGACCGTAGGCGTGGTGCGCGCTGCGCTTGTGGTGCCCGTAGCCCCGCACCCAGGCGGCGCGGTGCGTGAGGCGCAGGTCGTAGCGGCCCGGCGCGGCCGTGTGTAGTGTGTAGTGTGTAGTGTGTAGTGTGTAGTGTGCGGTGTGTAGTGTGGAGGGAGCCACTGACCGTAGGCGTGGTGCGCGCTGCGCTTGTGGTGCCCGTAGCCCCGCACCCAGGCGGCGCGGTGCGTGAGGCGCAGGTCGTAGCGGCCCGGCGCGGCCGTGTGTAGTGTGTAGTGTGTAGTGTGCGGTGTGTAGTGTGGAGGGAGCCACTGACCGTAGGCGTGGTGCGCGCTGCGCTTGTGGTGCCCGTAGCCCCGCACCCAGGCGGCGCGGTGCGTGAGGCGCAGGTCGTAGCGGCCCGGCGCGGCCGTGTGTAGTGTGTAGTGTGTAGTGTGTAGTGTGCGGTGTGTAGTGTGGAGGGAGCCACTGACCGTAGGCGTGGTGCGCGCTGCGCTTGTGGTGCCCGTAGCCCCGCACCCAGGCGGCGCGGTGCGTGAGGCGCAGGTCGTAGCGGCCCGGCGCGGCCGTGTGTAGTGTGTAGTGTGTAGTGTGTAGTGTGTAGTGTGCGGTGTGTAGTGTGGAGGGAGCCACTGACCGTAGGCGTGGTGCGCGCTGCGCTTGTGGTGCCCGTAGCCCCGCACCCAGGCGGCGCGGTGCGTGAGGCGCAGGTCGTAGCGGCCCGGCGCGGCCGTGTGTAGCGTGTAGTGTGTAGTGTGTAGTGTGCGGTGTGTAGTGTGGAGGGAGCCACTGACCGTAGGCGTGGTGCGCGCTGCGCTTGTGGTGCCCGTAGCCCCGCACCCAGGCGGCGCGGTGCGTGAGGCGCAGGTCGTAGCGGCCCGGCGCGGCCGTGTGTAGTGTGTAGTGTGTAGTGTGTAGTGTGTAGTGTGTAGTGTGCGGTGTGTAGTGTGGAGGGAGCCACTGACCGTAGGCGTGGTGCGCGCTGCGCTTGTGGTGCCCGTAGCCCCGCACCCAGGCGGCGCGGTGCGTGAGGCGCAGGTCGTAGCGGCCCGGCGCGGCCGTGTGTAGTGTGTAGTGTGTAGTGTGTAGTGTGCGGTGTGTAGTGTGGAGGGAGCCACTGACCGTAGGCGTGGTGCGCGCTGCGCTTGTGGTGCCCGTAGCCCCGCACCCAGGCGGCGCGGTGCGTGAGGCGCAGGTCGTAGCGGCCCGGCGCGGCCGTGTGTAGTGTGTAGTGTGTAGTGTGTAGTGTGTAGTGTGTAGTGTGCGGTGTGTAGTGTGGAGGGAGCCACTGACCGTAGGCGTGGTGCGCGCTGCGCTTGTGGTGCCCGTAGCCCCGCACCCAGGCGGCGCGGTGCGTGAGGCGCAGGTCGTAGCGGCCCGGCGCGGCCGTGTGTAGTGTGTAGTGTGTAGTGTGTAGTGTGTAGTGTGTAGTGTGCGGTGTGTAGTGTGGAGGGAGCCACTGACCGTAGGCGTGGTGCGCGCTGCGCTTGTGGTGCCCGTAGCCCCGCACCCAGGCGGCGCGGTGCGTGAGGCGCAGGTCGTAGCGGCCCGGCGCGGCCGTGTGTAGTGTGTAGTGTGTAGTGTGTAGTGTGTAGTGTGTAGTGTGCGGTGTGTAGTGTGGAGGGAGCCACTGACCGTAGGCGTGGTGCGCGCTGCGCTTGTGGTGCCCGTAGCCCCGCACCCAGGCGGCGCGGTGCGTGAGGCGCAGGTCGTAGCGGCCCGGCGCGGCCGTGTGTAGTGTGTAGTGTGTAGTGTGTAGTGTGTAGTGTGTAGTGTGCGGTGTGTAGTGTGGAGGGAGCCACTGACCGTAGGCGTGGTGCGCGCTGCGCTTGTGGTGCCCGTAGCCCCGCACCCAGGCGGCGCGGTGCGTGAGGCGCAGGTCGTAGCGGCCCGGCGCGGCCGTGTGTAGTGTGTAGTGTGTAGTGTGTAGTGTGCGGTGTGTAGTGTGGAGGGAGCCACTGACCGTAGGCGTGGTGCGCGCTGCGCTTGTGGTGCCCGTAGCCCCGCACCCAGGCGGCGCGGTGCGTGAGGCGCAGGTCGTAGCGGCCCGGCGCGGCCGTGTGTAGTGTGTAGTGTGTAGTGTGTAGTGTGTAGTGTGTAGTGTGCGGTGTGTAGTGTGGAGGGAGCCACTGACCGTAGGCGTGGTGCGCGCTGCGCTTGTGGTGCCCGTAGCCCCGCACCCAGGCGGCGCGGTGCGTGAGGCGCAGGTCGTAGCGGCCCGGCGCGGCCGTGTGTAGTGTGTAGTGTGTAGTGTGTAGTGTGTAGTGTGCGGTGTGTAGTGTGGAGGGAGCCACTGACCGTAGGCGTGGTGCGCGCTGCGCTTGTGGTGCCCGTAGCCCCGCACCCAGGCGGCGCGGTGCGTGAGGCGCAGGTCGTAGCGGCCCGGCGCGGCCGTGTGTAGTGTGTAGTGTGTAGTGTGTAGTGTGTAGTGTGTAGTGTGCGGTGTGTAGTGTGGAGGGAGCCACTGACCGTAGGCGTGGTGCGCGCTGCGCTTGTGGTGCCCGTAGCCCCGCACCCAGGCGGCGCGGTGCGTGAGGCGCAGGTCGTAGCGGCCCGGCGCGGCCGTGTGTAGTGTGTAGTGTGTAGTGTGTAGTGTGCGGTGTGTAGTGTGGAGGGAGCCACTGACCGTAGGCGTGGTGCGCGCTGCGCTTGTGGTGCCCGTAGCCCCGCACCCAGGCGGCGCGGTGCGTGAGGCGCAGGTCGTAGCGGCCCGGCGCGGCCGGCGCGCGACACGCGATCTCGTTGCGTCGCCGCGACACCGCCGCACTGCAGTTCGCCTCGATGTGCGAACACGACCATTCCTGCACATTCATACAGTCAGCGACGCGTAACTTCAACGATTGCCGTTGGCTGCGCAAGTACCATCGCGGACGAAGGAACAGAATAGATGAGAGGGGAGCATTGCTATGTGCCGCGCCTCCGTGCAAGCTGCACTTCGATTGAAAAATTACGAAGTAGATATCCGGATTCTCCCACTCGGTGGACCGATGATATAGTCGGGTAGTCTGTGGATGTAGGCGGTTTGTGGTCGCTCGACGCGACGTAGAAACGGTTGGGGAGGCCTATGTTCAGCAGTCGACTTCTAATGGGTAAGATGATAACTAAGGTGTTATTGCCAAAACCATTGCATGGGTCCAATTCGCGGTAATGATGCGAATTAACATCAACTTGTATATAAAAAAAAACAAAAAAGAAACTGCAGACTTTACCGCATTATAGATAGATTAAGTTTCGATCGAGTTACCTTTCAAAGAAGTCAAAATCATAAAAATCGGTTTAGCTGTAAGAGAACCAGACAGACACAGAAACACAGGAAAAAAAAAAAAACCTTTTTTAAAAAGAAAATTGATACTGCAAAGCTAAATAAGGAGCTGGGGAAACTAGGCAGTATCTAATAACAAAGAGCTTCCTTCATATCAGTGAAATCTGTAATTGATCTGTTCAGTATATCCATTTGTTTATAAATAGCTACACATGTGGTGCGCTAAATGATACTGCTGATTTGATAAACAGGAAAATATGTCCTAAATTTTGATAAGAAGTAATGATTTACGCATATACTTTAGAGTATCGTTGTATCAAATATTATTATTATTGATATTTAATAGCTCTATCGAAGATTTAAATTGTTATGTAATGATTAATGGTTTAGTTAAACAGATTAATAGTTCTAATAGATAGAAATAACTGGAAATATCAAAAATATTTGTAACTATTTGTGTTCACATTGTTCTTACAACATCAGAAACACTGGTTTATAGACCTCTGCATCATAATTATTGAATATAGCAAAAAGAA
The DNA here is from genome assembly GCA_949126915.1 of Musotima nitidalis. Taxonomy (NCBI): domain Eukaryota; kingdom Metazoa; phylum Arthropoda; class Insecta; order Lepidoptera; family Crambidae; genus Musotima; species Musotima nitidalis. Next base: position 19,903,491 of record OX421421.1, read on the forward strand.
ATAATTGAATACTAACCCCAATATGTGTGTTGTTGGCCCAAACGCAGAGCTCCATGTCGTAATCGGTTGCAGGAATGTTATCCAGCAAAAATGTAACTGTTACATAATCTCTGCAAATATACAAATGATATGAGTCCAAATTAGCTTAAGTGACTCAGTATAACACCAGCCAGTACAAAATTCGTTGTATTTGGTTCAGATGTTTCGGGCACCAGCCACAATAAACAGACAGATATATTTTTTAATCATAATATTTGTCCATTAGCGTCCCACTACTGAGAAAGAGACTCCTCTTTCAAACCAAGGTCAGAGGGTATTGGATCATACTTTACCACGCGGAAACAATGCGGAATGCCGGAGGTTGGTGTGCAGACTCATCAAGAATTTTTAAAGCCACCATGTAGGCCTCGAACATGGCTTAACAACCACCACATTTAGCGATAAACGGGATTAGTAATTTAAAACAGTTGGCTGCTTAACGCGCTTTCCGAAGCATGGAAGTACTGGATATTAAATGCCATCCCAGGACCTCTATAACCTATCCTTTACTTCAGTGATCATAAACCCGTAAACTAGGAGCACTTTTTTTTTAATTGTGTACAAAACACACTTGAATGTTATGTATTTGTATAGAACCATCTATCTTTATCTAAAAGTTTTGGCTATACTTGACTTAAAACAGTAGTGTAGTTGTAAAAAATCAGACAAATATTAACTTAAAATAATGACTTACTCATGAATAACTTTGACCGCTTCAAACATGGAGTTCTTAAATGTGTCAATGGTATATTCATTGGTGATGTTTAGACGCGTAATATGCCTCATAGATCCTTGCGAAGGAAACCAGTTTTGAATCACATAGCAGGTGCTGAATATTAGATCCAATTCAGTAGATAGACATACCTATAAACAATTAGAAATAATTTTATATTCAAATCATTCACTCTTTTATGTACAAAATTTAGAATTATACATTTTTGTAATCTGGGGGCCTACCGCCGAGTTCGGTGGCAATCGATTATAAGGCAAAATGGATTTCAAATTAATTCTGTCGTACCGCCGAAATCATGGAAATCGAAACATAATGGCGTTCTCCATTTACCTATTGGTCTGTCACAGACTGAAGGTCATGAATGAGAGGTGGCTGTCGGCAGATTCCCCGGTACGGATTAATGAACGCAAAACAAAGTTTGATCTAGATGGATTACCGGTTATCCATCGAATTCGGTAGTAGGCCCCCTGTAGTATTTGGCAATAAATATCTATCTGTCTTGTTATCTATCTGTAGATGTCTTTGATGCAAGCAGATTGCAGAATATGTAATTTTACAAAATAACTAGGCAAATTTTAAACAGTAACAGTTTTAAAGCAAGCCAATTTGTGATTTTGTTGGGTTATCTAATGAGAAGTGTTTATGAGCACTTGCAATACCAGAGGCAAGTTGCTGACTCTTTAGAAACGCTGGAAAAGTTGAGGGCAGCCACTAGTAGTTATAAGATAATGGCTCTCCTTAAGTTAAGTGTGGAAGTTGCAGTGAATGCTATTAAGCAATAACATTTTTTATACTTTCACAATTTGCATAGCTGTTTTGTTAAATAGTTCGTAGGGCTGTCATCACCAAAATTAATAAATGCCGGATAAACATGGTAAAACTCCCAGACATTTGCACAGTATTTTGTCTGGCCACCTACAAAAAAATATTTTTGCAACAAGAATAAAACATTCTTATAATTAATAACTGCATGCTGGGTGCATCGGAGTTCAGATGAGTGGTATCATTACATGCAATAATGTGGACATGCCTTCTTTAATTATTACTAAAATAAACATGCCTTCTAAATAAAGAACATTCTTTTTATTATATTTTTTTAAAATAAAATATTGATTAGTAACGACTTATTATTGAAGAAAATTATCAATATTATTTCAAAATTTTCATTGGTTAGTTTATTTGTTGTCTAACATCTACGTACAGTGCTCCTGCAGGAACTTAAAAGCCTAACCACTAGAAGACGCCCGTCACTAGTTGACAAAAAGGTAGGACTATGGTCTCTCATCTCTGATCTCAAAAGTGTCCACGTTTTACCTGGGATGCCCATAAAACTAGGACAAATACTTGGAATCCCTGAAGAATGACTATGTGTGCCACTATAAATACAATTTTATTTTCTATATCAGTATTTCAGACCATTGTCATAACTCTTCTTAATGGCTCCTTAAATCCTCTAATTGATGCAGGACATATTTTAATAGAAATGGCTAAGTACATATATTTTTCAGAATATTGTTGTCTTCTTTTTCAAACTTAAGACAGCTTTTATGTTTCCCTACAAGTCATGCAATTAGTTAATAGCTAACCATAATATGTCAAAAGAACTATAGTACAACAAATAAAGTTAAAGACTCACATGACTGCAATTAAAATTGTTAAAATTGATCTCCTCAGATTTTGAAGAGTGAGTGTCTAAGAGCTTGAAAACAGAACAAGCTTTTGTGTTTTTTCTATTATACAGAAGCTCCAGATTCCACAAAGTGTCCTTTTCTGTCACTTCAGTACACCACCGCAGAATATATCGTCCTCTAACACCATCCTCAGATGGTTTCAATGTAGTTTCGGAACTCGAGCTACATGTCGCACTGTAATTAGCCTCGCACAAAGTTAATATACAAAGAACTCCTAATAATGCCAGGAAAGGCGTTATCCTTCGTCGAAACATGGTAATAATATTATCACAATAAATTTTATGCAAATACCACACGTCACATACTGGAACCGGATTATTTTTGCTAAACAGGTCCTATTCAATATGATACACTTTTTACTCAATATTACAATAAAAACACACGTTGTTTTATTATTTATTATAGCGTGTTGTGTCGTTTTTTACGAGGAATCGAGGAAAATAAAACAGAAAACAAATAATATATTGTAAGTCATGATGACATTTGGCAATGTCAGGCAAGTATTTTTTTTTGTATATCCTTATAGAAAAGATTAATATATACTGCCTATCCTTCAGAAAAAGTTTATTTGTGCTTCTTAAGTTCTTCAGTACAACTTATTTCAGTACAACCTAAAAGAGTTCATCCATACCATAGGTGACAAAATAACGTAACATTCTTATATATTTTATGTACAATCGAATAAATTATGCATTCAGATATTCTTCTTTATTACATCATAATGTAATATACCCCGTTTCATAATTCAGGAGAATAATTAAAGTCACACTAAATAAAATCATTCGACCTTTACAGCTGTTGGTGCTGAGACGGAGACGGTGAGATAATCTTTTTAAGATTGAAATTTCACAAAATTATTTAGTTTATAAGTAAGCAATATATCTTAAGAGGACTTATTTATAAATACATTAAAACGACTTTAGAAGCCCTCTATAATAAAAAAATATGCCGTAGGACTCTTACTAGATATGCGTTAGGCCTACGGCAGTCTCATACGAGTACATTCACAGAAACTAGGTATACTGAACAGCCTGCATACAAATAGTTTAGATCCTACCTGGACAATAGTTCAAAAGTGGTTGAAATAGATCATACTAACTTGGAATCTGGTAGGCTTGAAAGTATGCGATCTTAGAAAATATTTATATAGGCTTCTATCCCGTAAGGTGCCTTGGGATGTCTTCTTAATCTAATATACATCAATGACCACCCTGTCATGTTTGACGAGACCTGTGTACTGTTTGCCGATTATGTATCGATATTTGAAACGCGTTACTGACTTCAAGTCTGCCCTAGCGTGGCTCTGTGTGGTGACTGTACTGATATTAAACAATATTTGCAACAATATTTTGAAGGCAATAGATTCAGCACATCTTCTTTCAGACTTAAAACTTTAACAGACTCCAAGGTATCTAAGATCTTAAACAAAATTCGCAAGGGGTCGATGGCATTTCTTTTAGTATGATTGAGGTAACTTTGCCATACTCTTGATAATATATTGACCTCTTTGTTGCAATGTGCAAAAGTGAAAAGCCTTGCCCTTGTAGTGGAATTTACCCATCACAAATAAATACGACATGTAGGGTAGGGTGTTTTAAGTAACTTTTACAATGTACCCTCGATGCACAAATTGTCAACACAAATTTAGTATATAAGAACCCACTTTCGGCAAATAAATTCACTTCTATTTCAACCTTCATCAGCGTATCATTTACATACCAACGACATCCAACAGTGGTGACCCCGACAAGAAAATGACCTCAAGAAATACCTTAGACCTGAACGAGGGAAGCGAAACATCATCGTCTCAAACAAATCCGCACGAATTGTCAGCCGTCTCGTACAACCAACGGATACCGCCTCTATGGAGAAACAGGATCAAGCTTTGGTTCCTGCAATTCGAAGCGATCGTGTCTGCTGGGAAGCTAAGCGACAAGGAGCTGTCAGAGCTGCTTATCCGACAACTCGACCTACAAGACCTAGACGAGATTCAAGATATCATGTTCGATACCAAAACCTCAAAGGAAAACAACAGATACGCCACCATGAAGATCAGGCTCATCCAGACCTACGATGAGAGCGACCACACTAAGCTCGAGCGGTTACTGTCCAACGTAGAACTTGGCGATTTAAAACCATCGCAACTGCTACGCCGCATGCAAAATCTAGCTGAAAACAATATAGCTGAGAACACGCTGCGTGTTATATGGACGAAGCACCTACCGCCATCCGTACGCGCTATTCTAGCTGTGAGCGAAACTATAGCCAAGAAAACCGAACTAAATGAGCTAGCAATAATGGCCGACAAAATGTTAGAACAACTTCACCATCAAATATCAGCAATACACAACACTGCGTCACTAGAAGCACCATCTACACCACCTGTGTCTGAAAAACATGAAAACGCATTACTTCACGCGAAAATCGACATGTTGACGAGAGAAATATCGGAAATAAAAATGCAACAGAGCCGCTACGGAAGGCAGCGCGGGCGCGACTGGCGAGGCGCGCGTCATCGATCACGCAGCTCATACCGCTCACCGCATGGCAACCGCCGCGGGCCGCCGCCTAATGATTTAAATCACCGCCACAAGACCGAAAATAACGACAATTACAATTCCGTTTGCTTTTATCATCGGAAATACGGCGGACAAGCTCGGAAATGTACCATACCATGTTCTTATGAAGATAAGCACACTTCAAGCTCGGGAAACTAAAGCAGGTGTTGGCAGAGACGGAATCTGGCGCCTGGGAAAACTCACACCGTCTATTTTTGAAAGATAAGAAGTCAAATCTAAGCTTTCTCATCGACACTGGAGCAAACATATCTGTCATCCCAAGAAAACGCTATGAAATTCTCAAACCAACCGCATTCAAACTATATGCAGCAAACAATACTGAAATAGCTACTTTTGGTGAAAAAGCGCTGGACCTGGACTTCAACCTGAGACGACCATTCAGATGGAAGTTTATCGTAGCAGCTGTCAGCAAGCCCATCATCGGCGCTGATTTTCTGAAGCACCACCACCTACTTGTTGACCTCTCCGGAAAATGTTTAATCGACAAGATAACTAACTTGTCAGTGAAGACGTCCATCTGCAAATCTACAGCACCAACCATCAGAACTATAGACCTGGAACAAAAATATCATGACATATTGGCGGATTTCCCCGATATCACAAGACTCAGCACTATGAAAAATTCTCCGAAGCACAACGTCGAGCACCATATCGAAACAACAGGCCCACCATTATACTGCAAAGCTCGACCACTGCCCCCGCACCGTTACGAAGCTGCAAAGAAAGAGTTTCAAACCATGATGGATCAGGGATTATGCCGACCAAGCAAGAGCCCCTGGGCCAGTCCTCTTCACGTGGTACCAAAACCAAACGGAGACCTGCGAGTATGTGGAGACTATAGAAGGCTGAATGCCATAACGAAACCAGATCGATATCCAGTACCACGATTAAAGGATTTCACTTACCAATTACACGGGAAGCAGATATTCTCAACAATTGATCTAAATAGGGCATACCAACAATTGCCCGTAAAAGAAGAACACATCGAAAAAACAGCCATCATCACGCCCTTCGGGCTATTTGAATTTCCCCGCATGTGCCCGGGACTGAAGAATGCTGGACAGACTTTCCAGCGATTTATTCACGAAGTTCTCCGCGGACTCGATTTTGCCCACTCATTTGTCGATGACGTCATCATAAGTTCGAGTACAGAAAACGAAGCCAGACAACATTTACGGACAGTCCTGCAACGACTGAACCTATACGGAATCACTATAAATCCATCGAAATGTGCACTAGGCAAGAAAGTGATCAAGTTCCTCGGCCACACAGTCACATCAGAAGGTATCAAACCTCCAGCAGAAAAAGTGGAAGCAATCACCAACTTTCCACTACCCACAACAATTGAACAATTACGAAGATTCCTTGGCACCGTCAATTTCTACAGAGATAGCATTTCAAAGGCAGCCGAAATACAAGCACCTCTAAATGCATACTTACATGACAGCAAGAAACGAGACAAAACAAAGATTGTATGGAACGATGAAGCCAAGAAGGCATTTGAGTTATGTAAAGCTGGCTTGCAAAACGCAGCATTACTGGCTCACCCTTCACATAACGCACCGATCGCATTAATGACTGACGCCTCTGATAAGTGCGCCGGCGCTGTACTACAGCAATATGTAAACAACAAATGGCAGCCACTAGGATATTTCTCCAAATCATTGTCGAGCGCGCAAGTCAAATATAGCACATTCGACAGAGAGTTGTTAGCTATATACATGGCAGTGAAGCATTTTAGAAAAATGTTTGAAGGTAGACACCTTATAATATACACCGACCATAAGCCGCTAACCTACGCGATAAACAAAACATCGTCCGACAGTGAGACACCGCGCCGAGCCAGGCAACTAATGTATATAAGCGAATTCACAACCGACCTACGTCATATTAGCGGGCAAGATAACGTAGTCGCAGATTCATTATCACGGATAAACACAGAAACGATTACCTGTCCCACAACGATCGACTACGAGCAACTAGCTACCGCGCAAGAAAGAGACAGCACTACTCGTGACTTAATGAAACAAAGCAACTTAAAATTGAAGCACTTACGCCTACCAAACACGAATTGCAAAATATTATGCGACACATCAACACAACATATTCGCCCGTATTTACCAGAAACATTTCGTCGAGCAGCATACGAAAGTGTACATAACATTAGTCATCCTGGCACCCGCACAACAAGAAAAATACTCAGTGAGAAATTCTTTTGGCCAGCAATGAACGCTGACGCGGGACGGTGGTCGAAAGCCTGCGAAGCCTGTCAAAAGTCAAAAGTCAGTCGTCATACAACAAGTCAAATATCAACATACCCACCAACGGAGCGATTCCAACATATCCATGTCGACCTTGTTGGGCCCCTACCACCATCACAATATGGACACAAGTACCTGCTTACTATTATCGACCGGTACACACGCTGGCCCGAAGCATTACCTCTTCACGACATAACTGCAGAAACAATAGTCAAAACAATATATGAAGGTTGGATAACAAGATTTGGATGTCCCGTTACGATAACGAGCGATCAAGGTCGTCAATTCGAGAGCAAACTTTTCTCAGAATTAATGAAGATAATGGGAATAAGCAGAACGAGAACCACTGCATATCACCCACAATCAAATGGAATAATCGAACGCTGGCACCGCTCACTCAAAGCCGCTCTCACCGCGCGCTGCACCGCTAGTACAAACGGAAAGTGGTTTGACGAGTTACCAACCGTATTATTTGGACTACGCGCGGCAACTCGCAGCGACACTGGCATTAGTCCTGCTCAATATACCTATGGAACATCGCTACGATTACCTGGAGATTTTTTTGTTGAAACAAAAGGAAGCGCAATGAATCACGATTACGTTGAACAGCTGCGACATACAATCAACGCTTATAGACCAGCTGAGATAACACGTAGTAACAACAAAGTGTTTGTACATTCCGACCTAAGTACCTGCAAAAATGTTTACCTACGAAGAGACTGCACGAAAAAACCATTGCAACCGACATATGAAGGCCCGTATCCCGTATTGGAAAGAAGTGACAAATACTACAAACTTCAACTACCAGGAAGAGTAACCAACGTCTCGATTGACCGGCTGAAGCCCGCCTACAGTATGAATGAACGCCATGATGATGACAACGCACAGAGAACAACGCGATCAGGAAGATTGGTAAAACCAGTTGTACGCTTCGCTTGAGGGGGTGTACTGTAGTGGAATTTACCCATCACAAATAAATACGACATGTAGGGTAGGGTGTTTTAAGTAACTTTTACAATGTACCCTCGATGCACAAATTGTCAACACAAATTTAGTATATAAGAACCCACTTTCGGCAAATAAATTCACTTCTATTTCAACCTTCATCAGCGTATCATTTACATACCAACGACATCCAACACCCTAAAGCCCTAGCAAAAGCATGAACCAAGTAACTATGAAGATAAGTATGTATACATGCATAAGCATCGTAATACTCGTAATACATGTTTCGTGTCAAAAATTTTAGAAAGAGTCATTTGCAATCACTTAATATTATATCTAGAAAACAATAAGATATTGCCTCAAAAGCAATCTGGGTTTAGAAAATCTTACAGTACCGTAATGGTACTGTAAGATTTTCTCCTCCTTATAAGACGTTGTCGATATAAATTTAGCTGCACAAGATTCTGGTTTAGATTTTTTCCTGGTTCTATTAAAAATTGCATTTATGTATGTTTATCCGTTATTTAGTATCCATAACACAAGTTCTTAATGATACTTATCTTGGAACTAAATAATTAGTGTAATTGTCAGAAAATATTTATGTATTATTTATTTGACTTTTCTAGAGCTTTTGACACTATTAGTACAACGCTGCTTGTCTTAACTTGCTTATGGTTCTGATAGTTATGCCGTTCAAATTTTTTTTGAGAGTTATGTTACAGAGCGTACAATTCGTTGAGACAAGAGACGTAAACTGGTTATTTATTAGGTTAAACAAAAGGCTTGATTAACGTGGAATTCCCAGGGTTCAATTTTAGGACTCTTTTTATTTAGTGCAGATATATTACAAACTTTACGTCATTGCCATTATCACATAAATGCAGATGACCTCTAAATATACATATAATTTTCCCCTTCTAAAGTAAAAAATGCTGTTAATAAATTAAATGAAGACCTGAATAACTTATCAAAATGGTTTGTGAGCTACAATATAATTATATTTGGCAGATAAAAAAGCTTGGGATTAAACTGTCGTTTCATACAGGCTATTCTAATATTTATGACTTAAAACATGAATATTGTTAATGTTATATTATATTGCATTGTATAGCTTCACAGGCAAATACATACATACATACATAATGTCACGCCTCTTTCCCGTAGGGGTAGGCAGAGATCACATCCTTCCACTTGCTACGATCTTGGCACACACTTTTAGCTTCATTCACACTCATTAACATCATTACAGACAAATGAAGATTGTAACTAACCAATTGATAATTCAAAAGAGCATAGCCTGTGAGTTTCTTGCTAGTTCTTCTTACACAGCGGTGGCTCGGAACTGGCACTTAGAGTCACTTACACTTAAATATTTTTTGTTCTTTTTATTGTTTGGTTGCATGAAAGTGAATCTAAGCTTCTTGATTTCAGTATAATTATAGTTTTTTTTAATATTTGTAATAGATTTAGACGTTTTCAAGTACTATGTACTAGAAATAGTATAGTTTATGTCATAAAAAGTTTTTGAAGCTTTACACACCCACATAAAACTAAATATTTAATCGGTACACGTAATCAAATTGCTCTAATTACTTCTCACAACCCACTGATTAGTTCGAATGAATAGTGTTAGTTGAAGTAGAAGCTCACAATATAGGGGTGGATATGACGCTCATATACTTTCAAAGTTTAACTATGTTGATAATGTAATTGGTCTTTTGTTTATTGAAGAGGCATTTTTAAGCCTGCATTTCGACATTTTTGTTGTTAATCCCACGGAATAGGTGGCGAGCTTAGCGCTGCTCACCGAGAAGTGTTAGGTTTGCCGGAGCCGGTCAGTCAGCAGGTGCACCAGGCGCAGGTGAGGTTGATTTAAGCCTAAGATCTTGGGAGGTCGGCTATGCACTTATCCTCCTCGATTGCATTTCATTTCATAAGTCTGATACATGCTGAAATTCCAGAATTTACGAGGGAAGTTTTGGAAGGTAATAAAGAACAGCCATAGGAACTAATAAATATTAAGTTTATTGATAATGCAGCTCCAGTCGAGCGGCCCCCGGGCGGGTACGACGATGGTGCGGCGCTCACTGCGGCGCGTGCTTCGCGTGTAGCGCGGCGGCGGCCAGGCCTAGTGCCGCGGACGAGGCCGCGCCCACGGCCGCGCGCCGCCCCGCCGCCCCCGCCGAGCATAGCGCGCCCTCCAGCAGCGGGCTGAGGACACACCACAAACGTCTGTTACGACTCTCCGAGAACGCTCGGTAATTATACTTAGCACAAAATTAAATGTCTCCTTGCACGCCGGGTCATTAAATGTGTTTTTATTCCACCTATTCGGAAAGCGGTCAATGGTTCCCCAAAAACAGGGAGCAAAGTGAGTCTTTTCACACAGTTACCTTTCCGCCCACTTTTTGAATTTGGAACGTAAATGAATACACCAAACGCAAGCACGCGACAAAGGAGATCGAATCAAAATATTGTATGATAAAGGTACTGGCCGGCTAGACTTCGCGAAGCGCCGCGTCGTGCCGGGGCGGCAAAAAAAAAGCGTTAACTTTTTGTCACTTTTTTGTCTTTTTGTTGTCGAAGATGTTCGAAAGAATCCTCCTGAACAGAATTTTACCCATACTCGATGAAAACCTAGTAATACCTCAACATCAATTTGGCTTCAGACAAAAACATTCTACAATAGAACAGGTGCATCGGGTGTGTGATAAAATAAGACAGTCCTTCGAAAAAAAAGAGTACTGCTCCGCAGCTTTTCTGGATATCAAGGCAGCCTTCGATAAGGTGTGGCACAGAGGTCTCCTCTCTAAGATTAAAACTCTCCTACCACATAGCTACTACTTGTTGATGGAATCATACATCACAAACAGAATTTTCCAAGTAAGGGAGGACGGGGAGTTGTCTGAAATCAAAGATATAATGGCTGGAGTACCGCAGGGATCTGTCCTCGGCCCTGTTCTATATACCATTTACACAGCTGATCTTCCTGAAACACAAGGGGTAACGACAGCTACATTTGCCGATGACACCGCTATCCTGGCAAGCAGCAAGGATCCAATCGCAGCATCCACCACCTTGCAGAATAGCCTTGACAAGGTCGACAAATGGACTAAAAAATGGAGAATCCAAGCCAGCACAACTAAATCCGTACACGTCACATTCACGCTGAGGAGGGAAAGCTGTGCTCCGGTAAAGCTAGGCGACAATGTCCTACCACAAACTGACTCTGTCCGATACCTCGGTATCCACCTAGACAAAAGGCTGACCTGGAAAAAACACATTAAATCCAAGCGAGACGAGTTGAACTTGCGATTTAAAAACATTTACTGGCTGATGGCACGTAACTCTAAGCTGTCGATCGACAACAAGCTACTCATATACAAGATGATCCTAAAACCAGTATGGATGTATGGTGCACAGCTATGGGGAAGTGCTTGCGACTCCAACCTTAACATTATTCAACGGTTGCAAAATGGCATCTTAAGAACCATCTCAAATTCAGCATGGTTCGTCACCAACACAGAGATCCACGAAGCACTGAACATGAGAACTGTTAAGGAGGAGCTAAAACTGACAGGGAGTAAATATAAAACACGCCTGGAAAGTCACCCTAATGAGTTGGCAACTGCACTAACTACTATCAGATACACTAAACGACTGAAACGCCATGACATACAGGGACTTGGTGACAGATGGTGAAGGATGAGGTGTCTCCTGCTGAGGGGCTCCTTGGACACGTTAAGGAACATGGAACAGATCTGCTTATAGTTTGCAACTGATTGCAGATAATCACAAAAACAAAAAAAAAAACTTTTTGTCACGTCATTCGCATTGACTTCTTGGCGGGAAAGTGAAGCGTCATGTCTGCAGTTTTGTTTTATTTTCTAAAATTTGTGATATTTCGAACATTATTGTGTAATAACGGTAGATTATTAACCGTTAAGTGCTTGTGAACGTCCATGAGTGTTGGTAAATGAAACAAAACAGTGCAACATCACTTTTCAAATTCGCTCAAGAGTCCATGTGAGATCTCAGTATAGTCCCACATCTTTACTCAGGACTCAAGGGGCTTAGGGGAGGGTATTTCCTTTACCATTTATTATCATTATCATCACTCATTCTCATATACTATGAATTATCTCTTTTACTATTGATATATCACTTACTTGACACTGGCTAAATGTGCTGGACGCACGAAGCCATTATTTAAAAGAAAGAAGAAGTCATTCACATAAATTTTCACTAGCAATTATTATTAACCAACTTCCCAAAAAGGAGAAAGTTCTCAATTCGGCCGGCACTTTTTTTTTGGTTTTTTTTATATAAAAAAAACAACATAATGAGTTCATCTAAAAGTGAAAGCGACGAAGTGTTAACACCCGAAATTATCAAAATGGAGGCGCAAAATATGATGCAAATAAATTTGAACTCTTTATTTTCCTTATAGGGGGAATAAAAGCAGAGTGTATCCACTCGACATCAAAATTATTTCCAACTTGGCCAACGCATATTGAATCCCTCGCTTCTCTCAGGATTCCTTTTTCGTTTCGTTTTGGATTCAATGTAGCGGCCTCGCCGTAAATATACCTACTATTTTGATGCCCCGTGATATAATCTACTATAGCGCCGTGATATGTGTTGGTCGCCCACCACCCCTTATGGACCTTATGGCGACGCGTAGTCGAGCAAAACCCGCCTATCGGCAAGACATCGGTATTTTTTTACAATATTAACATCAAATCGAACAATATTCGTATTTTTTTGTACAGCTCACATGTTCAGTTTCAAGCTACTTCTCGTTAACAAATAAATATTAAAAATGACCATATTTGTTTACTAATTGTTTTTTAGCTATAGTATAGTATTCGCAATTAATAGAACTAAAAATTATGAGTCATACTTACTCATTACTCGATACAAGCAAATCGGTGCTCAAAATATTTTTTAAAACCTCATATGCAGCAAGCTTTGCAACTAATAAAACAGAATGAACCATGGCTGCAAACTTTCTCTTAAAGCATAGTAACTATCAAGAATTGAAATTGCCATAAAATAATGACTTGGCTTGTTCATTACGCGTTCAATGGCAGCATTGTTAACAGAATGTTGTACTTTACATTGCTGACAATTGTAATTGCTATAGTTCAGTAAAAACATGTTGTCACCTAACGGAAGTTATCAGATGATTTAGTTAGAGCGGTTATGTGCCACGTCCAGGGCGGAACATTGCAGCGGAGGTGAAATGTTGCCAATGATAACGAAAACAAAAAGTTGGTAGTATTCAGTCTAGGTAGTGAGTAGCGTTTCCACGCTAACTTCCGTTAAAAATTAGTTTGCGTAGTGACCTGTAGCCCCAGAGCAGAAGCGCGAGGGCGGGCCCCCCGCGCGCGTGGGCCCACAGCATGGCGGCCCCACTGGCGGCCCGCAGCAGCGCGGCCCCGGCGGCCAGGCTGCCCTGCACGTGCCGCCACGAGAACTCCGCCCCGCGCGCGCCGCTCCACAGGCCCACGCTGCGAGTCACTATCACCTGCAACCGATTCAAAACTTATTACTACATACAACCTTGACTGTACTGTACTACAGGCAGACTCCCCACTTCCACCCGCTCAGGATACGAACAAATAAAGAGACGCTATCCCAGGGTATTGTCCAGACCACCGGCAAAAATAGAAAAGAACTAACTATCTATATCAAAAATGTTAAGCTATTACAACAAACAGTAGTAAATGCATTTAAAGATCAATACCTAGATTTGCAACCAAACTATCTCTGTGTAAATTTTTTTTAGAAGACACCTAAAATAGTACTAGTGTGTGGAGATGGCCAGTTTGCAAAGTCAATAAACACCATGACTCACCAGAATCTATAATATGGTCAAAATGCATGTATATGCATGTCCAAAATGTTCCTATTTTGCCATTGGGTTTAGATAGTGGAAGTGAAAACCAAATAAAAGTTTATTTACCTCTGCACTAGCCCAGCCAATAGCTGCAGTAAAGATTTTGGCGTGACCCTTGCCTTGCACAGAATTTAGAGCGAAGTACAACCCCACAAGGTCTGCAAAGTCAACTGTAGCCTTAAGGAACTCCTGAAATAAAACAACAAAAATAGATTAAAAACGATTTCACCATGAAATAAAGAATTAATTTCTATAGTTGAGGCTCTGGTGAACATACAAGTTTACACATACATTAATAAAATATGGGTGTATAATATGCCTCTGCCTACCCTTTTCGGGGAAACAGGTGTGATAGTATGTATGTGTGCAATAAATTGAGTGATAGCTGGGACCAATGGCTTAGCGTGCCTTCCGAAGAATGGAAGCGCACAATATCAAATGCCACACAAATGGTCACCCATCTAAGGACTGACCTCTGTAAGGTCTGCTGTATTTCGGTGATCGTTTGCTACGAGCACTTCCTAGATAGATATAAGAATAATTCATTTGGTTTAGCAACAATGCAGTGCTAGAGGAGTTATTTATTAATGCTGTTTTTTAAATAGGTCAGCTTATAAGGTTATGTAAGTAAATATAATATGTGAACTATCAAAACAAGCAGAAGATTTAGAGTGGAAAGGACTCTTTAAAATGTATTTAGGACTTCTTGAACTTCAGGAAAACCTGACCCTAGGTTCAAGTAAAGGCTAGTATAGACTATAAAATACTAAGAATTTTTAACATATCTTACGCTATGTATACTTTGCATACTAAAGCATTCCTAAATAAAATACTGACCATGAAGAAGTTGTATTCTCCATTCAAATGAGCAGTATCTGAATCAGGGAAGAATGTAGCCAGCAGCAACATTTTACACAGCTGAGTAAAGATATACAGACCACCGGCATAGACACATTTGGAGAACGATGAATACTCGGATCTGCAAAATAACACCACAAAAGTGTTAAGATCTATACAATAAATGTGTGAACTACCTAACCAACATTGATTGTCTTTAAAATAATACAATTTGTTACTTACATCCCCGCAAACTTGTAAGCCATGTGATATGGTGCATAAATTAATGCGATACAATTACCAAAATGATACAACGTCATTTTGAATATGGCTTATGTGATATAACAATAAATTAACCTTATTAGCCTTAAATTTAATTAACCCTAAAAGTAAAAGACGAACGACAACATTAAAAATTCTTAACTTTTGACAATCAACCAGTCAGTCAGACATTGACATGACACCGACACTTTTCTTTCTTTATTTTAAATAATGGCTTCGTGCGTCTAGCACATTTAGCCAGTGTCAAGTAAGTGATATATTATTAATAATATATAATTAATAGTAAATGAGAATGAGTGGTAATAAAGATGATAAATGGTAAATGAGATACCTTCGCCTAAGCCCCTTGAGCCCTCAGTAAAGATGTGGGACTATACGAGCTGACATTATCACATAGCATAGAGCTGTTTTTTTTAGATCTAAATAGCCTCAGACCATGAACAGCTTACCGTAACAGTAACAAAAATGTTTATGGATTTTTTTTAGAAAATATTTTTAATTTACCGCAATAAAATCAATGCCAAATAATTTTCATAAAAAATCTGATATTTCTAATATAATAAACAAAATAAAGCACACTATATTCTCAATTTGTTATATTTTTTCTCATTTATATTGTATGGGATGTCTTGGCGGGAAAATGAATCGTCCTGTTTGACGTTTTGGTTTTTTTCATCTTTACTGAGGACTCAAGTGGTTTAGGGGGAAAGCATCTCATTTACCATTAATCATTTTTATCACCACTTATTATCATTTAGTATGATTTATATTTTATTATATCTCTTAATACGCTCTAAATACGCTAAACGCACGAAGCCATTATTTAAATAAGAAATATACATAATGTCACGCCTCTTTTCTGTAAGGGTGGGCAGAGATCACACCCTTCCACTTTCTACGATCTCGGCACACACTCTTAGCATAATTAGTTAGGTGGTAAGTATAGGTACTATTTAAAGTATAATCGGAGTTAAAGAAATAATATCAAGTCGCATATAAAAACTATAATAAATAATATTGTACTAACTGTCAATCTAAGTTATGTGAAACGGAACGTAGCTGGACTCCGGGTACTCAGAAACTTTTATCTAAATATCAGGTTTATTCAAAATCAACTTCTATTATAAGTGCCATAGGGGGCGTGAAACCGTGAAAGTAATACGGTTGACCTGTGGCTGGCCTTACAGGTGTTGAAATCGGTTACTTTTGCGCTATTTCTTTACTTTTTTTTTGTATAGTATGTTAATATCTTTTAAAACATTTATACTTGCGTCTGTGGCTTAGTTCTGTGTTATTGCTGATTTATTAATTAACACAATATAAAGTAAGTTAGAAGTTATTTGTATTTCATAATTATTAAGTACTTAAACTGTCTATCACATTATATTATTTTATAACTAACTGGTTTTTACCAAGTTTGTGAGGCTTTTGTAACATTGCTTTTGTTAAAAATGCTAAAATACACTCTAAGGCAACGCAGCTTCATAGTAGAAAGAAGAAAGAGATGCAAAATATGAGGGGTGATGTTCCAAAGGGGTAAGTTTTTTAACCCTTCCGTTTTTCAGGACAAACGCAAAGGGTGTGGGGCTTTTTTATCCAATGGGAACGTGGCATTTAGGATATTTTAAATTTGCCCACCGAAGAGTATTCGTAGCCCCGGACACTGAGATCACTGTTCAACGTTGCAGTAGTTCCCTTCTGGGAATGGCTGAATCAGGCTGCCTTGCATGTTATTGATGACTGTTTTATTAATATTATTGTGCTTTTAATATTACAAAGTCTATGTATTATTGATAAATTAATACAAATGTATTAAAACTTTCACAGAGTTAATTTTAAGTTAGTGATTGTTTTGATAAAGTGAAAGTGCATATTCTTTAAAATATGGATTGCCTTACTCACCATTATTTGTCATGGTAAGTACTTAGGTTTTGGATTATCTTATTTATTTTAAAATAAATATTTTTTTTTTATAATAAGGAAAATGAGACATGTGCCTAAATTTACTTACTACTTTTAAATTATACTCATAAATTGACATTATAAAAATTTGTTGGGAAAGGTTCAGTAATTCTTTTCTATTGCAATATAGTATATTTAAAAGGATCATGTATTGAAAAACTTCTATGAATAAATTACCACAAAGAATTATGGCCATATTACATAAAATTTATTTTGGAATGTGGACTATGAAAGGTTACTCATGAAAGTTATAAATAAAAATTCAAAACTAAAATTACATTTTTTATACACATATTACCAGTCTGAAAATTAATTTTATTTTTTATAATTTTATTACAAAGTACATTGACTACAGGATAGCTAACTTAACATTATTACCTAGTATGAAAATTTACAAACAATTATCTCTCACTACCTATTTAATTAAAATCAGCTTAATTTCTAATGTTTGTTGCAATAACTTGAAATTACATGACCAAACCACTAATACTATTCATACTATAGTGAAATATGAACTGTTTCCTCAGACTCATTCAAAAGGTGAGAATGAGTGCTAAAGCTATAAAAATAGGTAAAGATGATCTGCCAATGTTTTGTATACATCATCAGCATCAGCCCACACTTGTCCACTGCTGGACATAGGCCTCTCCATTGGCACGCCACTGAACTCCTTCAGCTCTTCGTGTCCAACCGCTGCTAGCCGTTTTGCGTTTGTCGTCGCTCCACCTGGCCGGAGGACGTCCTACACTGCGCTTACCGAGACGTGGTCTCCACCACATATCACTACCTACGTCTTTGTATATTTATTTCATTTTAACTAATATTTTAATGTTTATATTATTAAGTAGAGCATAAAATAAAAATAAAATAAAATATACTTTATTGTCTTTAAGATCAACATGATCATTAAGATTCGTCAAACATTTACACAAAATGGAAATTCCATATATTTAGTTTACATAATATTATGTCATTCCTTGAATGGGTGAATTTTCATTCCATACCGAGCGCTTCCGAGTTTCGAAAAGCACTTTCAGTTATTCGTTCTCGTTATCACTATATGTGGTAGTCGTTAAGTCATATAAGAAGCTTCATTGGGCGGCAGCTCTAACAGCAGTAAGCCACACGCCTGCCTCTGCCAATCCGCACTGGGTCTGTCTGATGGAGTTTCACCCAATAGTATAGAAAATAATAGATAGTTCGTGAGAAGAGGCTTGTGCTTATTAGTGGGACGTTAATGTACTGAGATCATTTAATGGTATGGTTTAGTATGGCTGTAGGTTCTTGTCATGACATAGTGTTATATTTTACCAGCAGCGCCCCGCGGTGTCACCCGCGTGGTTTTGTTCCCGTGGGAAAACCGGAATAAAAACAACAGCATGTGTCTGCAGGACTGCAGCTATACACATACATATCATCACAATCGGTCCAGTACTTTTTGCGTGAAGAAGTAACAAACATGCACACTCATAAACTCTTGCATTTGTAATATTAGTAGGATAATAAGGATGGTATAAAAATACTATTACCAAAGTAGGTATTTGTTTATGGACCAATCTGAATATGTTCTCTTGAATTTTTTTAATTTGGCTAATAGGTAGGTATCTACTTTAATACAACATAAATTGGTAACTTAGAGTTGCTCAGATTAGAAGATGCTACCGCTGTGGTAACTCTACACAATATAATGCAAACTCGCACTTCGGGGTGCCAAACACAGTGAAGTAGCAGGATTTACCTAAATTTTATTAACGTTAACACTAACTGTAGTTATTATCGGCAGATACTAGTTATACTTATTATCCTCGTCACCGTCAGCGTCAATATTATAAAAGCTTAAAGAGTTGCCGAGACCGATGCTTGCCGACTATAATTTAATTTAACTGCGTTGTTGGCCGCTCATATTTATGACGGCGAAAATGAAAGTCTTGTTAGGAATGAAAAAAGAAGGAAAACCTGCTAAAAGTTTCTTAAAACATTGAACTTGATGCTGACGGTCGTAGCCTCAGTAGTGTTAGCTGATGAGATACGCCTGTCATATAAATGACCGCAATGTGTTGGTCATGTGATACGTGGTTAGTTGCATGTACAAGGCGGATTGATCGTTTTGTTACCAACTGATGTTAAAAAGCTTTAGTAGTTTTCCAAATTTTATTGAGATACGCGCATTCAAACCAATAGTACTATTGTCAGAAGGAACATGAAAGTAATATTAATGCAGTTGAGATAAGAGCACTCAGAAGTATTCAAGGTGTGAAATTGAGTGATAGGATTAGGAAGTGACAAGGGCCAAAGCTGGTGTAAAAGAAAGTATAGTGACCAGAATTGGGAAAGGTAAGCTTAGATGGTTTGGTCATGTTGAGAATGAATGATAGTAGACTAACTAAAGTGATTTATGATGGACAAGTGAATGGAAGTGTTGGGAAGGGAAGACTACGTAGACACAAAAACCTTCCAATACCAAATCCAGAAAATTTTGAAGAAACGGCTGATCAAAATTACCCTAAATAGACGGGCGTGTATGGGAAGGTCAATAAGTGTGAATAAAGCTAAAAGTGTGTGCCAAGATCGTACCAAGTGGAAAGTTGTGATCTCTGCCTACCCCTACGGGAAAGAGGCGTGACATTATGTATGTAGTACTATTGTTTTCTATTTGCCAGTAGTGCTCAGGCACCATCAAAATTATCTAGGCATTTTGTCTGCTTCCTAACTTTTTTTAGGACAGTAAATCGACACTTTCTTCATATTACTGAATACGAGTAGGTATACGAAAATACAGTTATCAGACTGTGCGAAATAACAAACAGCGCTTTGTTTAAAGTTGCATGTTTTTTTGTTTCACATATTCGATATTTTTTATTTTATAACCAGCAAAAATCTCTCTTAGACAATAATGTCAATAGTTGAAAGATTGGAAAATCATAACACTTCAACTCCGCTTTAGGTTTGTATTTAACACTGCCATAAGTTTTCTCAACTTTGCTTTGGATCTTAGCAGCTGTATGAGTATGTGTGACTTTAGTATTCATAATAATACTAACAGCTCATCCTTGCCACCTACCGAGTATTCAAAAGATGTGAACTGACAGAGCAGGACTATGTATGTTTAATTGAATTAGTGGTTTCTGGATTCTTATGGCTCGTTGTTTTAAAGTTTCCTTTCTTAGGTTATAGGAACCACTATAGTATACCGAGTTGTATTCCTCTAGACTTGCTTCTTGACTGTAAATTTGTGCTTACGACGAATCAGCTAAGTTGCATGTTGCATACCTAAGTACCTATCTTTTTCAATGGGTATTGAAAGCGATTGTGTCTGTAAATCGCCCTGCTGTTAGAAATTTTCAAACCGACTGTAGATCGTCTATCTTGTCTTTATGAACATGTAGGTATACCTAACTTTTAATAAAATCAATTGAAGTTGCTATGCAACCTTAAAGTACGCTCGGTATCATCCTTTGTGATAGTGCTGAACTTTGGCTCCCACTCACGATCACCTCGCTGAGAGCCAGTGTCAATTTTAGTTTACATTACTAATAATGTAAATAAATACATTATGGAGAAAACAAATGTGGCTCCTTCCAGTTTTCCTAGTGTTATATGACATATCATTACGTTCCCCAAACTGAATATAAGTGCCTACCTTTACGATTCGCAAAGAAAAGAAATAAAAATAAAAGCGTCCTGTTCCCGAGGCCCTCTCACGTCATCCCTCCATTACAGCATTGTCCGGGCGACAATGGAGATAGAAAATAAAGAATCGTGGCCATTAGGTAAATTTCCTTATTCATTTTTTTGCGTGACACCCCCGCTGCGGCGAGCGGTGGCCGAGGGCGGTAAAAAGCGGGCTGGCATAGTCTTCGATCAGCAGCTAGCTCATTATTAACGTTCGTTTTTGTCTTTGTTTTTAAAAATCGTACAAAAAACAAATTGTAGTAACCGCATTTGCATTCAAAGTCAATATTACATTTTTAACTTATTATCTTCGTCCCGTGATTTCCTCTGCTTATACTGTTTATTAAGTATCGAAGGCATCACGATTTTTTTACAGTCAAATAGTAGCTTATGTTGTTTTCTTAAGATCCATCTCTCTACATCTACCTCTTTGCAACTGTATTTATAATACATGCAGCTCAGTGGTTCAGGTATGAAAGCGAAATTAAAAAACAAAATAACATTCGTAAAGATATTAGTTAAAATAAGGTTTGACGAATTTGGCCTATTCTTTATTCAATATCCACAAAACGCATATTTTGTTGTATCAATGAATTAATAATTTGATACTAAATCCCAATCTTCTAGTTTTACATTTATTTTGAATATATTCGCTTAAATATTCTTGTTAAATATAGATCTTGTTCCAACCAAACCTCCCCCTAGAAAATGGAATAACTGTCACATATTAGCTGTGAATAAAACGTGGAGGTTATCTGTCATGCGGGAGCTGGTGCGGACGGGCGCGAGATCTCAATCTTCCGTGTCGAGGCGACACTCGAGCGCTCAAGACTCTCCAATGCTTTTTACGAGACGTAATCGATTGTCGATGTGCACCACTTCTCGAGACCCTTGGATCATCCAAATCGTTTCCAGATGAGAACGATCTGATCTCACGCTAATGAGAATATTACCTATTTTTCCTTTTATGTTTCTGGTCGAGTTGCACTGAAGTTACCTCAAGTGTCTTCCTTGGTAACCTTGGCTTGCTAAACATAAATAAATAGTGAAACCTTTGTAGTTGATAAAAGTCTTAATACTTATTTGTTTCAATTTTAATTAGTTGGATTTTGGAATATAAATTACTGAGATACTATGTTCATTATAATTATACCTTCTTTATTATTAGTTTAAAACATTATATATTTTGATGTTAGTAAGATTTGTTCCATAGTCATGCTTTTAATGATTTTTTGTGCGTTGATAATTCATTACCAAGTATATTAATCATTATGCAAGTCATTAGAATTAATACTAAACTCTTGGGAAATTGGATTAAACAAAATAAATTTATAAATCTTACTCATTATGTACTTTTATTGTCACGGTTGTGTTTAGATAAATTAATCACGCAGAGCCAGAGGGGACTGAAGGAGGCAGGTAAGTGGCTTCCTGCTTTTAAAGTTTTCGGAAACTCCCGGTAAGGTCTCTGACTGATTTTGAAGATCAGATAGCGTTCGATATCAAATTCCTGCATGCTTCGTTTACACACTGCTTATTTTTTCCACTGTAACGTTTCCGACCTCATAACCTCGCGAAGTTACGAGTGCTACTATATTTACTAAGCTCATATTGTTAAGCATAAAATAGCTTTGTCAACTATTCAAAGGATAATTATATTGGGTATATAAATCTCCAATTCACAGTATATAAGTTTAAGTAGAAATCTATTGTTTTCATCACGGTCTTGTAGTTATTTTATTGGAACATCTTGGCCCTGATGTTACTTAATATTGCCTCTATTGTAATGCAAATGAAAGTAAATAGGGCGCTATTGTCGCTAACGAACACTAGCCTGCTCCAATCAATGGTGTGATTTCAATTTCTACGAGCGAATGCATTATTCCGGACACGTTCGGTGCAGGCGAGTGCGGCACGCAGATAAGCAGGAGAGTTTTCATCTACCGTGATTCTTTTAATATTGTGCTGACCGTATCGGAACGACATCGTAACAATTCGTCCCTTCCAAGGCTTGAAATGTCGTAACTAGCTACGGCTAATACATTTTATAGCATCTACAAGGTATTTTTACCGACTTCGAAAATATATTTCCGTGTTCTCCTGTTCATTTTTATTTATTGTACACTCGTCGATATTTTCGCGTAATAAGGAGATATAATATTTGTATTTTATATTAATGAAAAATAACTCGTAATAAAATTTCAGAGTGGTTTTTTACTATTTCGCTTCCCTTAGAATCTCAAGGATTGGTTACTTTTATTACCCTAAATTGTTACACAGGTGCAATATGCACAGACATCCCGTAAAGAATGAGCTCGCTCTTAGAAGTAGGTTTCATAAAAAACGGAAAAAAATATTTCGATAAAATATAAAGCTACCTTACATAAAGAATATCCAAACCACGATCATTGTCCATGGTTGTGGATCAAACCCTGACCTTATTGGCAATGATATCGGTTACACTGTTCTCCACACGGTACCTGAGGCATCTTTTCTTTCTGTTAGTTAATAATGCCGCGTGTATAGTTAGCACGTCGGTGCGTTGGATGCACTGCTTAACTATATTGAATAAATGAATTAAAATACATCTTATAACTGCTATTATATAAGTATATGTTTTGTATTTTAGAGAGAGCATAGCGTCTGTACAAAACATATCTTTCATAAATGTATGTAGAGAAATAATATTAGTACGAGAATTCGGCCACCGTCGAGTTGGACATGCCGAGAGGGGCCTTATCGGAAACGGCTTAGGCGACCCCATGCAAACTCCCTTGCGACGTCTTCCCTCCGCCGACCCTCCAGCGGGCTCCAGCCCACGCCGCCGCCGTCGCCGATCGATCTCGATGCAAAATTACCGATCGCGATACGATATACGACTCTTTGTTTTGCTTTTGTTCTTGTTGTGGTATCTCGATTTTCGGTTGCAACATAATAAAGATAGGAATAAATTACATGATGTGCCTCGACCTACCCCTTTGGAGAAACCAGCGTGATTGTATGTATGTGGATTATACATTTTCATATTTACCTTGATGTTTGTAAAATTATATCTTTGGATGATTTAAATTAACAAGAGATTTTTTTTGAATATGCCATTTACAACTTTCTATGTTACATCCGACAGTTGTGTGTCAATATCTGGTATCTAATACATTGCAGTAGGTAACTGCAATATATTACTGCAAATCGGCTGAGATTGCATTTCCGAATACGAATAATGAGCATTCATGTCCATCAAATATTAGATTTCTTGTTTATAAGATAATAAATTCTGATTACTTTTTCACTGTTTTGTTTTAATTCCCGCGTAAGCGTAGAGCTGTAAAACTGCAGAATTCACCTTAAATAAAATATTATATTAAAGTTATATTTGTTTTGGTAAATCAATAAAACCATTCTGACTTGTCTGGGGGAGCCGTTACTGCGGAATAACGGTTGTAAAAATTTTGTTCCTTTTCATACCAAACACACTCCGAAAAAGTCAATGTAAAAATAATCCTGCTTATTAAATTCTAAAAAACAATTCTCATAAACGTGAGAGTTTAGTAAACTATAGTTGACTGTCTAAATGTCACAGCAACATACTCGTATTTTGCACATCATAATTACTCATGTGCTGGCCCCAGTTTATAAAAAATAAAAATATAAACCCATAGCTCAAAAGATTTATAGTGTTATATGAGTACACTAAGAATTTTTTTTAGAAATAGAAGAAGCTTCGGAATTGTATTACTATCTAAAAACTTTAAAAAGTAAAGAATTTTTTGGGTTTATTAGAGCAAAATAAACGTATTATAATAATAATTTATGTCTGTGTAATAACTAGCCTAGCTAGCCTATAGTTCCTATATCATGTACGTATTTATGTATGTACGTTTATTTAATTTAATTAATAGTATTTACTTTTGTTTATGTTTATCAAAATATTACTATATATTTTTATTTTTTTCTACACTCCCGGTTTTCATTTCATTTTAATCACTCTCTACCCTAAGGTTGCCTGGAAGAAATGGCCGCCAATTGTATCGCTTTTCTTTTGCAACTGTTTTCTTGTTTTATTTTTAATTTGGTGTACAATAAAGAATTTTCTATCTTCTATCTATCTATCTAGCCTCATTAAATAATTTTACGAACATGAATTGGGTTAGTAATGCAGTTATAGGGTTAATTATAGTGTCTATAAACTGGTATTTTCACTGACGTGTTTCTTACATTTATCACTAAAAACTTATTACGGATTATATTTGGGCATTTATTAAAAGGTGTATCAACGAACAGCCTAAAACTCCGGACGACCCTGCAGATAGCTGTCATGTGTAAAAAGACAAGCAAGTAAAGAAATTATACGAAAATTCAGCCATTGCTTACCCACGCAAGTACATTCGGTAAAAAGGACCCGAACTAATAAAAGCATTTACAGTTTGCTTTGTAAATTTTGTAAACCAGTCATGGCACAATATGTCGAGCCAAGTTATGTCGAAACATCTATTTTGTGTGTATTATTTTACCACCACATTCTTTATCTTCATCTTTATTTCATATATCCCATATGTTTAGTGCTATGAAAAGGGCCGAATTTTTAAATTAATATATTTGCTGTCATATCTTATTGCATTATCTCAGCCCATTAACGTCCCACTACTGAGCACGAGCCTCCTTCCACATATCAAGGTGTGAGGGTATTGGGTCATACTCCACCACGCGGACCCAGTGCGGATTGGCGGAGGCAGGTGTATGGCGTCCTGCTGTTAGAATTTATCAAGCCGCCCATTAGACCTCTAACATGGCTCAACTACTACCACATTTAGTGATAACCGGTACCAACGGCTTAACGTGCCTTCCGAAGCACGGAAGCGCTCGATATCAAATGCCACACAAACGGTCACCCATCCAATGACTGTCCTCTGTAAACTCTGCTTTACTTCGGTTATCGTTTCCGACCACCGAGCACCGCAGAGCTACGAGCGCTTCATTAATAACGCATAAACTTTTTAAGCTTCTAACCACACTATTGCTGCTTTACTCTGTTGATCTATTTCTACCATTTATTGGTACTTCTAGCAGATCCATGTGCACTTATCGTGCAGTTCTATTTTATTCATGCACAAAGTATAAGTGTTATTTAGCATCATTTCCAAGCGTCCACCAAATAAGAAAGATATGGACCATATTTTTTTTATTTTAATTAATGGCTTCGTGCGTTTAGCACATTTAGCTAGTGTCAAGTAAGAGATGTTATAAAAACATATAAATTATAGAAAATGAGAGTGGTGATAAAGATGATAAATGGTAAATTAGATGCCCTTCTCCTAAACCCCTTGAGTCCTCAGTAAAGATGTGGGACTATACTGATATTTCACATGGACTTCTTGAGCGAATTTGAAAAGTCATGTTGCACTATTTTGTTTCATTTACCAATACTTATGGATGTTCAAAAATACTTAACGGTTAATAATCCACCGTTATTACACATTAATGTTCGAAATATAACAAAATTTAGAAAATAAAACAAAACTGCAGACATGGCGCTTCACTTTCCCGCTAAGAAGTCTGGACCATACTCATTATTTATAGAAACAAAATCATTCAACATGTATCATTCAGCCTACTTACATAAAAATAATCATCTAAAAAGCTATGTCGTCGTAAAGTTGAGCGAAGAATCCCCGAATAATCATTACCTTATCAAAAAGTCCAATTCGGTGGTATATGCCACTGAATATTGAACGACGGATAGCACACCTAATACATACATATTTTGCAATGAGATACATACATGCTGTGCTGGGAGCTGGGAGGGGAAGGGGGTTTGGAGGCGGAGGCCAGGGGGGGACTTCCAACTGGGATCGGTGGAATTATGTGAAGGTCTTTGTAAAATATGTAGTTTGGATAACGTCTATATTTTACGATACAATATGTTTGGAAATGGAAATTCGGGTTTCATCGTTCATCGTTAGAATTAAGTCTATAAATGCTTAGCTAACCTTTATGAGAATTTAGATTTTTTAAACTTTTTAACCTTAACCTTTATGAGAATTTAGAATTTACATTGGCTTTCTTATGTACATTATTGTAATAGCATGTAAGTCATTGTGATGGAAATAAAAATAAATAAATGAATATTATTAATTATGGACCCTGTTGGGCACGGCAAACTCAGGAGAGAGGAAACATACTCTTTACCATTTTACATAAATTTTCTGTTAAATAGTTCACAACAACAATGTTCTAAAACAAAATAAAACCATTATTGGTAAATTAATTTTATTAGTAAGTATACTTTTTCTTTTTTAAATTAGGTAATTATAAGGTATTTTTGTACTACTATCAGAATTGTATAGTTTATTAATTATTTTATTAATTATTGTGCATATATTTTAAAATTCCCAATAAGTATATACTCAATGCACTGTCACTGTCCGACCGGATAGATTTATTTGCATGTTCACTGAACGAATTCGCAAAAGCAGCATATTGCTTCTGCAGTAGATAATAATGTAGTAGTTTAATGATTAGTAGATAAGAATGATGTGAAAGTTTTTAGTCAGGTATTTATTGTAAGCTCAGCTACTCTATCGCATTAGGTTTGGTGCCTGTAAAGATAGTTGTAAGTTTTATGGTTGAATAAATAAATAAATAACTATATTATTACATTATTTTTAAAAAAAATGTCATGTCATATATTTAAATAAATTTATTATAACTTTAACTTAGGTATACCTATTTTTTATATCCTTATCATTGATATAGTCTTTTATGTCGTAGTAGAATTAGACATTCCCTTTAGACAGTACACGACAAAACTGGGGCATAATACTGTATTGACGGGACAGACGGGACAAACAATACACAAATTTTCTTAATGTACCTACGTGAAATTCCCGACTGTTCGTGACTTCATATTCAAGCCTGGATACACCTTGATGTAATGGAACGATGTAAGTTAGAACCCTAAAAAAAGATAAGGTTTTCTACTTTTATTCGGAAAAGTCTCCAAATATCTGTGGGTCATGTAAAATAATTCTTGCGACGAGGTAAAGATAAAATGTTTAGATGATGCGGGTGGCAAAAGTGACCTGCTTGAAAGTGATGTAAAACTGTTTGCACTAATGCGTTAACAGATTTTTCTGACAGACTGTTCTCTGTTAAATCGAGATTAGGAAGCTTGGTTTTATATATATCCTTTATTGCACATAAACATTCATAAAAAAAACACAGTAACAAAAAACATGTACAAAGGTGAGCTAATTTCTATAAGAAATCTCTTCCAGCCAACCCTAGCAGAAGTGTCAGAGATTAGTGTGTGGGATCATAATAAAAAATAATAAATTAATATAATAATATTGGGGGGAAAAATAATAATAACAACTAAACTAAGAAAAAAAATAATATATATATATACAATTATAATGTAAACATATACAAATAACATATATTAACAAATAAATACATTCTAAACAAGTGTTAGCTCTGTTCTAAAAGCAACAGGTAGTGATTCTTTAGTTTCTGTTTGAAAGACGCTACTGATTTAATGATATTTTTTCAAAGCAAATGAATCAAACTATGTAAATAAGATGACGCCCACGACGCTAAGAGCTGCTTTTGTTATTCTCGTCATGACAGTAGGTGAACCTATGTAGGTAGGTATCTTCTGACATACATTCTGCTTCACGTAACGCTGACATGACAACAATTGAATATCAAGCATATCACTAAAATAAAAATAATAAGGTTTTACTCAGCCCCTGTAACTTTCCGCTAATTGCCTAATTATTCAATCCGTCATTGAATACCCATTCATCGAATGCCACCTACTTGATTCCCTAGGCTGTGTTTGCTGACAAATGTTTACTTTTCGTTAAGAACAATAAAAGTTCTATATTTTATATATGTATCAGTACCTTGAGACAATATTAACGTAAGACGCGTAACAGCGGTGTTATTCAAGGGTCTCCTATATATTCATAGAGGCGGCCTCTCTTTTTACTGATCATAAATATTAAAGCCGGCTCCTGTCGCTAGGATTTTCAATTCGACAGCGCAGCGTCTCCGTATCCCCCAGATTTTAGGCCTTCTCTCTTTCCGCGGATTAGAACGACTTGATGTATGGCCGTCGGGTGGCGGTAAATCAAATTTTGATTGCTATTTTCTTTGAAGAAACTCGGGATTCTCCTCTGGGATTGGCGCGTCCTGTAACGTGGGTTAACCGCTCCCCAGACGCCGCCTCCGTCTTATGT
Organism: Musotima nitidalis; assembly: GCA_949126915.1. Lineage (NCBI taxonomy): Eukaryota > Metazoa > Arthropoda > Insecta > Lepidoptera > Crambidae > Musotima > Musotima nitidalis. The sequence continues at coordinate 19,932,634 of OX421421.1, forward strand.
GGAATCCACCTATAATTCCTATTTTCGTTGCACGGAATTGATCAAGAAATTTTATCGTGATACCTTTCAATTGAGAGTGTTACTGAGAGGCTTTTGGCATTTAAGTTAACTAAGAAAACCTGCCTAGTTACTATTCATATAATTTATTTTAGATTTAGGTCATGATTTAATTTTCCAATGTCAGTGGGCACCTACATTAAATTTCAATCTACTCGTTAAGCGTGACTAAAACTTTGCTTTTTACAAGTGATAGACAAAAGTAGGAAAGAGAATTACATCTGATTCATTGAATATTAATGGGAATACAATGTTTCAAACACTAATAACATAAATAAAAAACTATATACCAAGTAGGCGCATAAAAAAAATATTGCGATGAATTCCTAAGGTTTAGGATAGGGAGTGGAAATTGATACAAAATTTCGGTTTACTTAGGGTTGAAGAAATCGGGTTAGGTAGACTAAGTTGATTTTATAGCAATAATGTGGATGAAGGACGAGGAGTGCGCAGTAACCGCTCGTGTGATCCAATTGCGGCAGCGGAGCGCCGGCCCGCGCCCGGGGCGAATCCAATACAGCCGCCCTTTAAATATTTGAACTGACTCTTGAGAGGGGCAGGAAGCGTTCCGCCGGGGACCTCCGTCAAACACAATTTCAAAATATCTTTCCTTAAAGTCGGGAATAATGCGGTATGTTTGTCCGAGGTATGTAACTCGGGACCGCTTGTACGAGACGATGTTATTTTGTTATTTATTTGTTGTATAAGGTTGGCTTGTTGGAATGCGAAGTACTGGTGAAGAAAATAATAGCTAGTTACTAAGATGTTATGGAGAGTACTCATTTAATGTGAACATGACCCGAGGCGAAACGATAGATACAAAGTTGTAAGTTGTTATTGGTGGCTTCAGTCTGGCATCGACATTGCGACCAATCTAAAAGTTTGAATTTAAAACGTTATTTTGCTTCATTCGTGTTCGCTTTTGAGAATCCTGCATAAAGCGTATCATGATCATGTAAACGTATATACCATCATGAAATTTCCCACAATGTAAGTCTGTTTTTATCCAAATTATAGGAAAGTATATTACCTATGCTAAATAACATAAAATATATTACTGTAGCGATTTTGATTAAGTTTTTTAAAATAGTCAGCGTAATGTAATACTGGCGAAAAGAAGCATTCAAAGAGTTTAATGTTTGTTTTAATTCTACAATACCACTGTTACTTCTACAATACCTACTGTTCACAATAATTTGGTGCAAATAATACTTTAATATTCTGCTGTAGTACGAAGATAAAAAGCAGGGAAATTTAAAAAAAAAACCTTTAAACTATATGCTTTAAATAAAAAGAGTGATCGACAAATTTTGACAGTTAAATTTGTAGCTTTTGAGTAACGGCTCTGTTAAATATTTAATGCAATTTGTAAGGAAAGTATATTGGGAATTGTAGGACCGTATGCGGACGTTGGGCGGCGAGCGGAAAGGGTGAAGGGAGGGGGTGGACTCCATCGGATAAAAAAGGATCTGGAGAAATGCTCGACCCTTTTTATACTAAATAGATAGCTAACACGGCCTGAGTGGAGTTTCAATAGATGCTTTCTCGGCGGAAGAAGCGACCTGTAAAGAATCGAGTCGAGGGTCCGCTACGAAATCGCGGTAGCTGTATCTATACGTTATTGCACCTAATAGTACCGAGGAATGTCTTGTCTGTCTGTGTTATTAAATTGTTAAAGGAACAAAAATATTGTTTTTTTTATTGCCTTTCTGGGTACGAGTAGCTGTTATGGTTTGCCAGAATTAAGGCTAGAATTTAATCTAAGTACCTATATAATTCGATCGAACTGTTTAAGTTCAAAAGTACTTCATATTCAAAATGTTTTTTTTTATAATTACAGCTCAATAATGCTCTTACTTACTAACTTCAGAGCGAACTAATTTCACTGCAAGCAGGAGCGTATGTACAGACGAATTCGCCAAGAACCTTTTGTCAAGTTTTGTCGTCTGGGTGTTTCAATAGCCTTGTTTTAGTATCTTATATCGCGTTCATTCACTACTTTATTGGAGAAGAATCGGGCAACATACTCGTCAAGTCTGCCACATTTTTTATCAAATGTAAACATAACAGGACATCCTCTCAATGAAACACACAAAGTCGCGGGTGCTGCTAGTGCCGTGACCGTTAGTGCAGGGACCCCGCGCGCCCAGAGCGTGTCACACAGTTTTTCCTTTTATTTTTTACGCGAGCCCTCCTCTGAGGGATAAGAGGTGGAATACTTTTTAAATTGGGAATGTTTTCTAAGAGGATTTCGATTTGCGAAGGTGCCCGCCGGTTGGCTATAATGGCTTACGTTAAGATCACTATACCTTTTATATTAACTTTAAGTTTATTCGCCTTAAATATAATATACGACCATATTTCGATTTACGATTGTTGTCTTTAACGACTCAACCTTTATCAAAACATAATGAAGCTTTTATTTATTTATACATTAATACTACTACAAGTAATTTTATTTAGGTACTACATAATTTATAAAATGCATATTATATATATTTATATGTTAAGTATGCTCTTGGTTAGCCCTTCTAAATTATTACACCGTTGCCGCGCCTGATGTGTACTTACCTATGTTATATGTAACTGTGACATGATTTTAACAAACTTAAATAGTTTCAATAACAGCAAACGCGAAATCACTTTCGAAAGTGTACATTTTTGTTTAAGTGACGCTATTTAAGAAAAAAAATGCAATTGTAAAGTGGGTACCTATGCTATGATAAGAAGTCCATTATTAACCAATTCTTAGTGTTTATTGAGACGAACAATCATAATGATTGGCACTCAACGCGTAAAGCACAAAGACGCTTCCAGTAATGTCTGGTGTGTTTCTTTTGATTAATTGGCGACGCCTCGGCCAAGTTGCCGACTCGCCACGCCGCCAACTCGTAAAACGTTGGAACTCTCCTGTAAGTCCACTTTCGTTCCCACGTTGCGAAAACGTTTTTATTATAAAGTCTCGGTAATGGTGCTAATATAGCTGTGACCATTACATTACACGCGTCTGTGAAGCCGGCACACGCACCAACTCGCAACCCGAGAAAAATAAATTGTCCAAATGGCAAAAAATGAAATCATTATATTTTTTATTATGACACTTTATTGTTAAAGTATAAGGTTGAATTCGCCCTTGTGTATCAATGATGGAAGCGTCGGGTACCTCTGAATGCATGCGATTATCCCCCGCTGCAGTTTGGGACGAGGCTTTAGTTTAAACTCACACATCGCCCCCGCTTTTGTCGTTTACCCTGAGCTCTATGCAATTTGAGAATGATTTGGGTACGTAGACCGAGGGACCGCATTTGCTAATCTTTATACTTGACATTTCAGGTACCTACTTTAATGTTTCTCCAGAACGTTGTTAACAACTGTTTAGTTAGTAAGCTACAAAAAATAGAGGCCGTGGTTATCCTTGCATATAGAATATGAAAATTGCAAGCTGTAAGCAGATAAAAGTTAACAGAATATATTCTGGCAGGACTTACGTCAGGCAGAATTGACACGATTTAAGTAATGATCACATACGCAAAGCGGTATGTGATTTTAGCCCCAGCATCCTGTTACCGTATGCTATATGTATTTATATCTAATTCTATGTTTATAGATATTTATAAATATAGAATTAAATATATTTATATACTCACATCGCATAGTTACTTTCTGTTAATAAGTTTTCAGTCCGGGCCATGACGAATACGCATTTACCTTATCATAAATAGTCCTCAGTCTGTGCGAATCGAGATTTCCTTAGATTTACGTAATTTTATTGTATTGATTTAAAATAACGCCGGAACAACGGCATCCCTTGCACTATATGATGTGAACATGTTCGAGGGTGTTTTGAACAAAAAAAACATTTTTCTTATATCGTCCGAAGGGTTTTAAAACCGCGACCGCCCTCTATAATTGAGTTTCACAACCCTCCGAGTCCATCCCACTTCTATCCCTACAGCCATTTGACAGGTGGTCAAGTTTATTATTTTATTTGAGGTACTTTAATGTAAAATATTGTATTATAATGTAAGTATTAATAAAGCTTATAATGGGCGTTATAAGATACGTGGGTGTATTTAAGTGACGTGACGGCTGTCCGGTCGGACTTACTCCTGAACACCGGACGTCGCACAATCATTCGGTTTATGCGATAATAAGATCATTTTACTATTACGACTCCACATAAAGCGCACAATAACACAATGGTCATTTCCTTGAATGGCGCATTACCCTCTGTAATTGCATCTTAAGATGTTATACTTTTTAATATCACCCAAATTGTATTTTGATATTAGTTTCCGCGCGAGTGCCGTAAACTTGACACCGTCCTGTGATTTCTGTGTAACTATTATAAGGGAGATCCCTACTGGTGTCAGTCATTGTTATGACAAAATAGTCACATTTCGAATTTATGGATAGGTTTTTTGTGGATTTCATGCAATGATGTCCTTCTTTGATCAACTTCATTGTTAGAGTTTTAATTACTTCCACTGTCTGTACACTAGCATATACTTATAATAGGAAAATGTATGTTAATTGCGTTTAATTACTGTATTCTTAATTATTATTGTAATTGTAATAACAAGGTAGGTACTTTTACGGAATCACCAAGTTGCAAGTTGATGCTAAATTACCTGGGGATATAGGAGTGAGTCGTCAAGATATGCGGTAACAATTTTTTTTTAAATAATGGTAAACGAGATGCTCTACTACCTCTTAAGTTCTCAGTAAAGATTGAGGGTTATACTGAGAACTCACATGAACTTTTTGAAATAATTTGAAAAGTGATGTTGCAATGTTTTGTTTCATTTCCCAACATTCATGTACGTTCACAAACACTTAACGGTTAATAATCCACCGTTATTACACATTATTGTTCGAAATATCGAATCGAATCTAAATTCGAACACTGCAGACCATGACGCTTCACTTTCCCGCCAAAAAGTCGTAAACAAACTTAGACATCAGGTTTGACTTTATTTTTATATGAATATTTTCTGTCTGCGGTTTCAGCCACGTTTTTATTCAGCTTTTTCCTAAAAACTTGTATCTATCTAAGATCTATCAAAGACTGCTTAAGCATTGACTGAGAAATCAAATAAAGAGTACTTTCATTTCGTGTGTTGGTGACGATGGTGCCGCTATTCGGCAATAAACGAGATATATTACTAATCGTAAGTGTGATGTCGCGGTATTAAGTGAGAATGCGGTATGCGCGTAAACCTTTTATTGCCGCCGCGCTTTTCGCGTCACACGGGTTACGGACCGGCTTTATGCGTATGTGTGACTGTAAAAACATAACTGCTTTAGTTATGGATACAAGTCTTTAGGGAGGCTGCCAAAAAAGTCACTATTAACACGTTTATTTCTGTAGAGGTCTCGTAAACGTTTGTTTGCGCTAAAAGCTACATCCGTCTTTTTAAATCCAAAATTTGATGCTATGTGAGCGATCTTAGTAATTAGTAAACTGCGTAAGTCTTTTTACGCGGGTTTTATTGTAGATATTTTAAACTTATGATGCCATGATCATTATGACATATTATAACATATTTCATGGTTTTCGAGGGCCTGTAATTTTATATAAATTAATCCATAAATTTATTTTATAAGCTACTTACTTTTACCCTGGCACTAAACCTTGTTGACATCTGTTCAAATTAAACAATAAATGTCGCGAGCCTTTAATTTGTTAAATTCACATTATTTTCCGAAGTAAATACCATCTTTAACACTGGAGACGAGTGGGTGATAAATCATTCGGCGAAAATGGCGTCTTGAGTTATTGTGTTGTATGAAAGTTATGTGTGCTTCATTAGCCGTCATTTGGAAGACAACATGAACTCACCAGATGATGATGAACGACTGATCAAGATGAATCGACACTCGCTAAACAAAGGGGTAAAAGGGTTGTGTGATGCAGCATTATCGAACAATGATGGATGGGTGCCCCTCAAGGCTTTTCTAGTGAAATACTTACCAAGTCGGCGACTGGTATCGAGTGCTTAGGTAAATCTATTTCGAATTAAAGGAGATTTTTTTGCTGTTGCTAATTGCTGTAAATACATATTTAATTTGATATATAAGTAGTAAAAATTATTAGTTAATTCTTTATTTGAGTGTAAATATCCGACAACAGTTTTATTTAAAAATGATTTGAATCTGGAATCACAAATAATTATATAAGTAATAGGTAGAACCTATAGAACCTGTATGTATTACAACATGTAGATATATGTTTGAAATATGACAAGCTCGTAATAAATGCTTCATAATCAAGCGGCCGTATTTTTGGCTTCCCGCTCTTTTGAATCTCAACATCTGACCGAGTGACTGAGCAATAAAGCAATCAATAAAATCCATTAACATAAAGTTGGCTTATGAAATTCCCGCCGAAAGCGCCGCCATGATTAATATGAGCGGAGTGACTAGCGCGCTTGGCCGGCCGGAACCTTTCGCTTATCTAATGCCTGATGTGTCCTTTCTGGCTGCTGGAATTATGTTTATTTTTCGTTCAGTCATCTTTTCATACAGGAGTTGTGTGTTCATTGCTTAAAGCAACCCTACACATTCTAGAAACTTTTAGCGGTTACAATGACGTTTTTGTGTCATAAATTTATTGATTAAAACCTGTTTCTATATTAACTATGTTCACATATTTGTTACCTATTAATTAGCGAATATTATTAGTATAGTGTAAGTATCTATATTTTCAAAATATTGTTATGCCACTCTTGCATGCAGTGGCTTCCTTTAAGTAAGATAGCATTTAGTTTGTTTTTTTTTTATATGCAAGTTTTATTGTAAATTGTTAAATACATTTAACATGTTTTGTTGGTTGCCCATGAATAAATAAGTAAAATAAATACACAGTTGTATTTGATAAACACGTAAAATTTTATAGGAAATAGTTAATCAGAATTTCAAAATTTCTAGAAACAGGAGGTACTATATCTCCTTAATACCTTAGGATGGCATTAAAATGCGGATAAAAATTGTTTTGGCTGAGTAATGGAAAACAGAAGGCGCGAGGTAAAACGAAGAAAATCTTATCCCTTTTAATGTCAGCAGTTCTTATGTAGTGTTACGCAAGTTTCGTGTCTGATCCGGGGGTGGACCGTCCATTAAAGCTAAAAACACTTGAAATTCAGTGACTCATACAATAAACATCGCACAGGGACAGCCGCTTTTTGCACCCGAAATGGAGCCACGCAATTTTTTACTAAAGTTTTTTTTACCATTTCTTTTCGACTACAGTCGTAAAACAGAGCTTGATTTCTGGATATTTTTATTATTTTATGTTAGCATTACAAAATGGCTGCTTTGTGCGCTGATAACGGAACTCGAGAACTTGAAGACTTATTACTGCTTTTTAAATAAGTGTTAAAGTACTATAGTTGTTAATTTGATGTGTTATGTTTTAACCAGTAGCGGCAGTAGGTGCCTACATTGGCATTGTTTTGATGTATAGAAAATAAGGCAAAGAAAACGAATGTTTTAAATAAAATGATGTACAGTGAATAGTTAGATACTGTAAAAAATCCCTAAAACGGTGTCCAAAATGTCCGGTCTGTTTGACATTTATAGAGATAATTTCCAAAGAAGAACTATTATAAATGGGCGCGGTGCGGCGGTGGGCCGGTCCCCACCCGGGCCTTATTATTCCGAGCATAAAGTGGGGAATATTTTAGGCCGTCGTCAGGGGATTTTGAGCGGCGGCGGAAAAAATTGATGCGGCTTATCTCGCTTGTGCGTGTTTTTTACTTAGAATAAAGATTATGGGTTATGTGGGAATATATTCTGGAGAGATATCAAAATAAACATTGTCGTTATATTTGATGGAGGGAGGCACTTTGTTACACTGATTACCTACGTTACTAACATGGACAATGAGATAAGCTACATTCTGTGTATTCTGTTGTTGTTTCAATTATCATCCCAAGTTTATTAATGGTTTCTTTTTTTTCAAATTTAATCTAACAAAATGATACCTACTGTACAGGTAAGTCGTGTTGACATACATAAGACTTTGAATACAATAAGAGAATCTGATTTTCTATGAGCTCCGTAATTCGAGTAGCTCTACAATATATTTCTACACTAGTCCCCTCGCAACCTTTGCCCTGGGCGGCGGTGGCCATTCTTCAGAGAGCGACTTGACATTCACGACATAGCCCGCTTATTACGCATTCGACGAGACATTCAGGCATTCCCCGCGTTTCCGGGGTGCGCCGCCACTGTCCAACTGATATTAAGAAAGCGAGGGGCAGTCGCCGGCCACTGCACAAATGGAACTTCTTAGAATGTTCCTTCATAAATGTAATGTATGGGCGCATTATCTAGGCGTCTGAGGTGTACCCGCGCCGGTTCCGGAATTGTTTTAATGGTTTCCGAAGTCGTTTACGTATAACGGATGGCGCTTTTATGTGCTCCCTGCAGTTTTATGTGCACTGCTCCAGCTAAACGACGTACCGTGCAATCCTTTAACACTGTTTTTGTATTACTGATAACCATGACTGTGGTTACAGGGTTCCAAAAAGAAGCAAATTTCATTAACTGACTTTCTTTTGACTAACTTTGAATACTTTCAGCAAATATGAGTCTTAGTATTTACCTATATGATGTGTTGGCATAGTGGTCTTATACGGTCCGGTTGTAAAGATTCTTAAAAAATAAAGCTACGTTTACAAGGTTCAGCAGCTCTGATGAAAGAGAGCTATCAACTTAAAGTTGACATTTTCGGAGATATGTAAATATAACAGAATAAATAATAAACATACATACATACATAATGTCACGCCTCTTCCCCGTAGGGGTAGGCAGAGATCACATCCTTCCACTTGCTATGATCTTGGCACACACTTTTAGCTTAATTCATACTACTTTACTTTACTACATTAATTCTGATACTTTTGACCTGCCCTTTCTCTAAATTTTTTTGAATTTGGTCATGGAAGGTCTTACATGGTCTTCCCCTCCCAACACTTTCAATCACTTGTCCATCTTAAATCACTCTAGTTAGTCCACTTTCATGCATCCTCAGCATGACCAAACCATCAAAGCAAACCTTTCTCAATTCTTGTCACTATATTTTCTTTTACACCAGCTTCAACCCTTATCACTTCATTCCTAATCCTATCCCTTAATTTCACACCTAGAATACTTCTGAGTGCTCTCATCTCTACTGCATTAATCTTACTCTCATGTTTCTTCTGCCATAACCAACATTCAAAATAAATATTTTCTTTTTTTTATGACCAGCTGAACCGTACCCTGAAGAGGTTGATTAAGGCCACAGGCATTTTGCGAGGAAGTCTTGCATATATACTACTAACAGTACCAACTATAACATAGAAAAATAACAGAGGCACCTCTCATAAACTCTTCGTTGTTCTGCTTTCGATGTGTGTATCTAATGAGCTCGTTACTCAGGCGATTTTCTTATCTACGTAGTCGATTTTAGTTTTTTTATCTGACTTCTGTTCCGATTCCGTCTATGTAGCCACTGACCGTAGACACGCAAGACTACAAAGCATCAATCGAGATTATTCGCAACACTAGTAATTGATCACTTTTTGATTTCAAATAAATTGTAAAAGAATTTTATTGTTGTGTGCAATGGGAGTGTTATTTTCGCAATAGCGTGTTATCGAATCGCTGATAATTATCGATTTATGACCGTCACGATGCGCACGCGCAGGTTCTCGGAATGGCGGCGGTGCGTCCCCGGTGATGAGCGCGCCCACAGACGGCCGTGTGACTAATGTCTTTACGCTGGTTCATTTTATGATCGTTAAATTAAGCTTCGCATTGCCGTTCTTTTACATAGACAACATTTTTCAGAAAAGATGTCTGAGTCAAAACGTGATACGATGGGGGAAATTTTTGTTTTGAAAAAAGTGAAGATTTTAATGGTGGACGCACTAATGTTGTACATAGAGATTTATTTATATTTATTGACGAACTTTGGTGTGAGGGATCCAGAACATACCCCACTACGCAGACCAGCAGTATAAAAGTATAAAAGAAATATAGAGGTGTTGAAAAGAATTTAATAAAGTCAAAATTAATGTTGATATAATTTTCTTTTTTATTTATACCAATCAGATTAATCTTCACTAAATTTCACTCCTGGCATACTTTTGAGTGCTTCCCGGATTGGAAATGAAGTGATAAGGGCAGATGTTGGTGTGAAAGAAGATGTAGGATTAAAGATTGATTTGCCCAGATGGTTTGGTCATGAAAGTAGATAAACAAAAGTGATTTTTGATGAACGAGTAAATGAAAGAGCTGGGAGGGGAAGACCAAGTAACTTTCCATGTCCAAATTTTAAATGTTTTGGAGAAAAGGCAGGTCAAAAGTACCCTAACTAAACAGCTGTAGGTAAACGAGTTTGAATGAAGCTAAGAGCAGGACCGTAGCAAGTGGAAGGATGTGATCTCTAACTACCCCTCCGTGAAAAAGGTGTGATAATATGTATGTATATAAGTACATTAATCTTTAGGAACATAATAATAATCCAAATAAAAAGTACTGACGAATATATGAAAATGTAAGTTTCATATACATTTTAAAGGATTTTTTATTTATTTACTACAGCACTATATAAGTTACCACCTAATTATACACTTGTTCAGATTCTCCAAAGCCATATCGATATATTTCGGATGTGACGTCGTTTACACGTGCGCCATAAGATTACGTGAGAAGGTAACAGAACTATTAAAAAGTTGTTAAGAATCTTATAAAAAATATGAATAACGTGTACGTTATACTGACATGACTTAAAAAAATGTGATAAAAATTAATATTTAAATCAGGAGTTTTCTGTTAGACATTCTATGGACATTTAAATGCAAGAATATTCAGTAGCAATCCGCGTGGCATACTCGCAGATCGTTTTGTTCGCAGGCTGTGTTAGCGACGATTATGCTTTATTAGCGTTTGGTTTCATGGTGGACATTACGGAGATGCGCCGGCGCGAGTGTTGCGGGCGCGGCGCGGCTTTGACTCCGCCGCACCACCGCAGATCCACAGTGACCCCTTCCTTCCCCGCGACTGCGAATACTTAATGAGCGCAGGCGCACCTCAGGGCTTAGACAACTTAAAATATGAAGCTACTTTTTCATGAATATTGTTTTTTCAAAAAATATTTTGCGCCGTAGCAGTGGGCTAGTGACATTCGTTTATTTATAGGACATTCTAAAAAAAAAAGCAATAAATAAGTAACACATACTTTGTCTGTAAGATCTATGCATTTACATTCGACAGGTTCAACAAATTTGTAAGTTATGCCCGCGTAACAATTGTTAACGAAGGTGAACAATAACGTAAAATCGAGGTAATCTTTACAATTTACGAAAACAGTATTCATCTTCCGTCCTTCCTTGGACAGAATTGCTTGGGCAGAATTTTGAAAAAGTCGAATATTGACGAATACGAACAACTACCACATAATATGAGAAAGTGCAGCAATATTTCTCTGGTTTCAGCATTGGTCGCCTCAAGATTGTTCTTGTAGATGGCGGGAGTTGCATATTGCGCGTTACAGAGTATTTCGATTTTAAATAATTTTCACCTTTTTTACAACTGTAATTAATTTTAGTAAACGTATTTGTTAGCTTCTGACCTTTAGCAATACTTTGTTGCAAACTTTCCTTTATCTATTCCATATAAAACTTAGCAGTAGAGCAGCACGACTTTGATGCCCCGCGCCAATTACGCAGCAATGTGATAAATGCATCTACTTCGCCGACGACGGCCCATATTAGCACCAGTGAAAAATGTACACAAAACTAAATGAATATTTTTTACATGATATAATAGGTTAATGATGCGTTCGAGCTAGATATCTCACATTAATCCCGATAGCGGGGACTTTCAGATCAGTCGTTACTGTCGCATTAGCCCTTGATGCGGCTCTAATTAGAGGCGATGTAGAATTCTTCGGGAGGCAGTCGCGTATATTCGGTGCGAATCGGTGCGCCCCTGGCTCTTTGCGGCGCCGACGTCACCTGTCATCCATCAGTCTGCGACAACGCGCATGCGCGCATACCGCTGCACACACGCGCGCCCGCTCGCCGACGCGCGCACACAGCGGCCACATTCAAATTTAACGGTACAATCCTGGCGGAATGCAACAAAGCCGCGTCCTCTTTGCATTCCCATTTGGATCGGGTTAGACTAGTTCCGACGACTGACGATGACGGTGACAAAAAAGGGATGGATTACTTTGAATGGCATCTCTCTGATAATGGTCAGCTTATTATACGAAACGTATTCGTAATTTGTGAATATATTTTCCGTCTGCCTTGTTGTCATATTTATCGCGCAGTTATGTTTTTGTACGGCGTATATAATTTAATGTGTAAATTTTATGTTATAGAGAGTAGAGTTTTAAATTGTTTACCATCATAAGATATTATCTATTGGTTTCACACAGCATTGTATAACTCAGTCTGAATGACCACAATTTATTTATAACAGCTGTAATTTACCCGTATAAGCAGTGAGTACCTACTTGGAACATTATTAGGTTAATGTTGTTTGTAAATTCCAATATCGCAGCGCTTTTTATTGAGAAATCTTCCAAACCTCTGTCGCTGCAACTCGCAGCGAATTGTTCGGTACTAATTTCTCTAAATATACTTACCATAGCTTCACACATTCAAATAATTCGTTTAAATAATTAGAAACAAGGATCGACTGAGCACCTACAATAATTAACTGCAAAATAAATTGATATGTACATATATAGATTGTTAATGTTATGTAGGTAGACCCAAATTATGGTTTGAGTTTTCAGAAATCATAATAGCACCTTCAGTCTTCTGCTTTAAAATCCACATAATTAAAGGTTTTATACAAGAAGACTTTAATACATGTTTTAGACCAGATTGTATAGATAGAGATAAATTATTTATTAATGTGTGTATTGCATACCTGTGACATATAACATGATATTTGCATATTTTAACATATAAAATACAATATGTGTACGAAAGCCTACTTGATTTTTTTACAATTTTTTTTGAGCGAACGAAACATTTTAATTTAAACTCTTCATTTATTTTTATCGTGACGGCAAGATATCTATCACAAGTTTTATTTTACAGTGTACTCTCCTTGTTATCCTGTCGATAAACAGAGATACTGTGTCATATACCAACGAGACTGGCACTCTACTTGGTCATCTCTCATCTAATTCACTATTATCTCAGCCCATAAACGTTCCTCTGCTGCAAGCTTCTCTCATGATCTAAGGTGAGATCTAGGAGTTCCTGTGATGCTGCACACGGATCCAGTGCGTCAAATAAGGCCTCTGATATGGCTTAACGACTACCACATCCTTACACCGGAACCAACATGTTAACGTGCCTTCCGAAGCACGCAAGCGCTCCATATTAAATGCCACACAAACGGTCACCCAGTCACGACGTCTGTGAAGTCTGCTTTACATTGGTGATCGTTATCGACCACCTAGTGCCGCGGAGCTCCGCGCGGTATACGAAGGTAAACCATAATTTAGCCTGGCTTTTGTAACACGTTTCTAAATTTGAATGCTACTAAAGCATGTGCATTATTAAAGCCAATTTATATTTGGCTTCAGTGACTATAAACGTGATTGGCTCAGTCGGCTCGCGTGTGCTCCTCGTCTGATCCGGCGGCCGCAGTATGCGCGCCAATTGTCAGAATTAGCATACTTAACCGAGGCGCCGCCAAATTCGCCTTGTAGCCCGCCATCCGCCATCAAACGGACACCGCTCTACAAATGACTTCCGACCTTATTCTGCACTGCTTAGCTTTGAAAATCTTTAAAGAAACTTTACGAGGGAACCATTTTATTTTGAATCTTCTACGTTGAGTAAAAAGGACTGTAATCTTTTGCAAGTGTTGCTGTATATGTGTAGACGTCTGTATTGTCCAACACCGCACTTTGACCCTCGCTTAATGGACGCAAATTGATCGCGAAGCAAATTTTTCAAGTGATTATGCGATGCGGGACGCGGCCCCTCTTCGCGGGAGCCGCTCGTTCACAATTACCGCAGCATCACATCGCCCAGATACTAGATCATTAAAATTAAGCGCTTCTCCTTTGTTTTCCGTTGAAACTGCGAAATGATGGGAGACATCTAGGCATGTATTAATTATTGACATAATACTCGTGTTGCGTGGACTGAAAGACGTTTAACAATTAAAGCAATCACAGAAATTGCTTTGACCTTGATTCAGGAGTTAGATAATGAATATATAGGATGGTAAATATGGAGATACAAAACACCGACGCCGCGGTTCAAAAAATACACTTACACTTTTGGAATTAAGTATATTAGGATAAGTTTAGAATAAAAAATATCCATCAATTCAATTCAATTCAATGTTTATTGCACTCCATAATGTTTTACATAAGGTCTTACATCTACACAAGTTACAATTATGGACCCTGATGGGCACGGCCAACTTAGGAGAGAGGAAGCATACTAGGTCCTCTTTTAGAATTTTACATAAAGATTAAATAGTTCACAACATCAATGTCCTAAATTAAAATATAACGATTATTGGTAACTTAATTTTATGAGTATACGTAAACTAGGTTATTATTAGGTATTTTTGTACTAATATCAGAATTGTATAGTTTATTTATTATTTAATTAATTAATAATTATTGTCCATATATTTTAAATGTACCTATAATATATTATTACATTATTGTTTAAAAAAAATTATGTCATATTTAAATAAATGTATTATAATTATAACTTATGCCTATTTTTATGTCCTTGTCATTGATATAGTCCTTTATGTCGTAGTAGGCCTTATTTACTAATATTTCTTTATAGTCTGAAAGCATACGAGCTTTCAAAGACAGTGTTGAAGCATACTGTTTGTTCTGAATGAACCAGAATCGATTAACTGTCACATTTTGTTACCTTTTTTAAATACCAAATTATTAATTATTGGATTATAATATTATTTTCGTTTATATTTTCCATTAAGCGAAATGTTATCTTAATTTATATCTTTTGTCCACGCTACCGCCCTTCTGTCATTAGCTTCTCTAAATCTTAAATGTTTGGTCTTTCAAAGCGATAGAGGTTTTACGTTAATATTACTTATATTGCTTTTTATTTATGACATGTCTATACAAAATGCTGTTGACCAGCTACGTTTCCGAAAGATAAGGATTCGTCGAGATATAATAATGTGCCTTCTAGAGGATACATGGAGGGGTGTAAGTAATCGACGGCAACTTGAGTTGTTCAAAAAATCCCGATCTTAAATATTCAGATTATGAGTGCCTGCCGAGTAATTTCAATAAGCAGATAAAATCTATTCACAAGAAACATTCGAATTTGAGCTTCATATTTTGCAACTTGCAACCGAATGATCTAACAATTATGACCTTTAACATTTTTTTCTTAAATCTCTAAGCTAAGTCATCACATTAACACACTAATTCTTGTTTACTACAAAGCCCTAGTAACGAAATTTATCTGGCTAATGCGGCTTCAACAACAATTAAAGAACAGCCATGCAAAGTTTCATTAGAAGATAAATTGTGTAGAGTATGTAATTTGACTATTGTAAAATCTTACACGTGTCTTAAAAAAAATAATAGTCGATTCACTAGCAGTTTGTAATTACACAGAAATAAGACAATTAGGAGACATACCAATGTGCACAATTTAACAATCTGTCAACAATCGCATCCGTCATTTAATTAAGACGCCATTAGCTATTGTGGACGTGTCCGTTCTCGTTGGGGAAATTTCACGTCACTAGGTAGGTTTTAACAGAAGCTACAGGCAAGTTACTATCAACTACGCAACTTGTTTAAGTGCCATTTATAATTATGTCGTTTCCAGATATATACGAGAACTGTAGGTACTCTATATACTACTATTCATTGTTATTAGCGCTACAGTAGTGCTTAAAAATTCCACTTAATTCTTTAAAATAGTATCTATTCTTTATATCTTCCTTTATATTTTTGTATCTTTATATCTTATTCTTTATTCTCTTATAATACACACCTGTTTCCACGAAGGGGTAGGCAGAGGCATACTATACGCCCACACTTCACCAATTATATATTTGGTCCCACGTAATAGGTGGCGAGCCTATTGCCGCTCACCGGGCACTGTTATGTTCGCCAGAGCCTCGTCCGTTAATCGGCAGGCGTACCACTTTCAAGTGAGGTTGGCTTGGGGTCCTTAGGTCTTGGTAGGATCCCTATACACATTCTACTACCAATTATATTCTGGAAGACGATGATCTTTTTGTACGTCTTTGAAGAGTCAGTCGTTTGGAAACACTGATTACATACTTAACAACCGCAAAGACAAAAGTACTAAACTGTTATCGATATCAACGATAATGTCAAATACTGACTGTGATGGAAGGTTCTTCCTTCTTTTCTTTTTAATCTTGTGACTGCAGAACACAATATTTTGTAAACTTATTAAAATAAAGTAAACCAACTTGACGATTTTCTTGCCCTTTCTTTTACGATCAAGCTTCCGTTAGTAGTTTTCAAGTTTGACTTTCATAAAAGCTCTATTGGGCCAAACTTAAATAAATGATTTTGAATTTTATCTCAATTCCTGTTTCAATTCAATTCTGCAACCAAAACGCCGAAGAGTACTTCTAGGTGGTTCTACCGTAGTGGTAGTACAGGCGAGGATATGCTCTCATCAAAAAACATCGGACAAAGTAACTTTACCATTTAATTTGCAACATTGTAAATTAATAATTGGATTTGGTATTCGCCCTACTATAAAGAATAATAACAAATAATTTGTAACAATTACGTAGTTCCAAGATAAGTATTATGAAGAACTTGTGTGGATGGATACTAAATAACGGATTAACATACTTAAACACTTTTTTTTTGTACATTATATTATACATACTTGATATACATAGGAAAACACCCAGACCAGAACAAATATTTATATTCATGCTCACGAAGATTTGTTCTGTGTGGGAATCGACTCCGCGCCATGTTGGTCGTCAAACTATATAACACATCATCTCAGCCATTTGACGTCTACTGCTGAACATAGGCCTCCCAAATAGATTTCCACATTGAGCGATCCTGAGTCGCCTGCATCCATCGGCTTCCCGCCGCCTTGACCATATCATCGGTCCATCGCGTGGGAGGCCGTCCTCAACTACATTTGCCGGTTCACGCCATTGAAGAACCTTAACGCCCCATCGGTCGTCGGTTCTTCGAGCTATGTGCCCCGCCCACTGCCACTTCAACCTGCAAACTCGCCTCGCTATATGCTATGTTCCTCATTTCTGATTCTATCACGTAGGGACACTCCGAGCATAGCTTTGAGCTTTTTAATGAGACCCATAGTCAGGCATGTAACTCTAATATCGTTAAATTGGCCGGATCGTAAGATATGCCTTTTACCATACAATGGTCGCGGCAAATCAACTAGTGTCTTAGATGTTTTGGTCTGGTGCTGTTTTCTAGGGATTAGTAAAAAAATTCTTTAAATAATCCGTCCAAAATTGATTCTTAAAATGCTTAATGTTATGAAACGCCTAGGCTTTCCATGATCTGCCTATTTAACGATATTATTTGGACACAATTTTCGAACATTTTAATGAAATTTTAATTAATTTAGAAAACATTTTTTATAAAGCATTATGTTAAAATTACAGAACCATGCAACTTGCATGTGTACTTGACCGTGCTTAAAAACTTTTTGATAAATGTTTATGGGTCGATTGTAACATTGTAGGTGGTTCAACGGAGTACCAATGTCATTACAGAGTATATATTTTTGAACTACAGTTAACTGTCTACGAAAGGCCAACAAAAACAGTTGTTGAGTAAGTAGTTAAGTTGAGTGGTAATTGTTGTGAAAGTAATATTCTAATATTGGCAATGTGAAATATAAAGTGATAGTGGGTGCTCGCTCCTGACCTTTACGTGCGCGCCCGCCGGCCCGCCGCACTTTTTGCTGTGCGTTTTTGCGCTCACCACTCCATTGCGCTCCACTTTCACCTAATTAATGCTAAACCTAGGCGCTACCCGCACCGCGTTCGAAACTAGCCCTTATGATGTAAGCGCTTCGGACTAACAGCGCCTAACTGTTCATTTGAACCCCAACCTTTAAAGTACTGGGAACAGAAGTATTCGCTGCGCGGTTCCCGCGTCCTGCCCTTGTTCGACTTCTTGCTACTTTCTCCGGCTACCTGTGATACTTACCTATTAATTAACTCCTGTGTGAAAGTTCAATGTTAATTGGGAACTCCTTGGGCAGCTATCACTTAAATTATTCCCAATGTTAATGTTGTAAATGTTCTCTTGTAAATGTTGTTGGTTAAAAAATGTATGACACCCAACTACATGTTTTTTGTTGCAGATGCCAACACGAATTTATGTGAAATGTATTTTTCGTTTAGTGCGTTGAACTTTTATGCCCTATGTGTGTTGCCAGACTAAATTGATTGCTTGTTAATGTAAACCGTTTAAACTGATAGCGATAAAATTGTAAATTTTCTGTGTCGTGTGGTTTAGTTTTAATCCTGGAGAGAACACATTTATTAGTTAGTTTACAACTGCTAGGGTTGGCTGGTAGAGATCTCTTCTAGAGATAAGTCCACCTTTGTACATGTTATTTCATATACCTCATGTAATATTTAAAATTATTTTTGTGCAATAAAGATTATTATTTATTTATTAAAACACGTTAATAAATAACAAGAGACGTGAATCATTAAACAAAGATATGGTAGGTGCAGCACACCGTGTGCGATCGTGATCACCATAGCAATGGGCCGAGGGTCGGTCGACCCCTCGTCTTCCTCTCCACGAAACTATTTGTGCGAGAATCGTCGCAAAATGTATTAATTGATCCACTACGTATTGTGCGTACCTTATGCTCCGTTTTGTGTTTCGTCATGGATGTGAATTGGTTCTCAAAAATTTGATATGCACAGAACTGCACAGCAATTTTATAATTTGATTATGTTTGTTGTGATTTGGCTGTTTACTTTAATTAAAATACGAAAGTATTGAGGATAAGTAAGTGTTTCCAACTATCCAAGATTTATTTTAGTTTGATGAGGAAATTTTTCGGATTAGTCGATGGAAGGAAAATATTGAGTATGATAAATTGAAGCATTTAATTTGATTACTTCAATTTATGCATAGTGGATTTGATATATTAATAAAAAAAATATATAATGAACATATTTAATGCAGACATATTAGTGACGATACTTAAGGATTCTATTATCGACCTTTTTTTTAAATTTTTTTTTAAAATGTGACTAAAGCAGGACACAACTTTTTTATAGACTTATCAAATCTTTATAACATTTGATATTGAGTAATTGTTGTTATCACAAGAGGATAAAATTTTACGAGTTCCTTGCCCATTTTTTTTCAATTCTTTTACCAGTCCGCAGTGAATAACTGCGTTACATTTTAAATTTGCGTTCAAAAGATTTACCGAGCCAAACTTGAAAAATATTCAACTGTGTATATTCCTCATCAATATCAAGCATAACTAATTAAAATTTAAAGCAAATAAATCAATAAGGTTAATTTAAAAATATCAGAAAAACACATTGATGCAAAGGTCTGTCCTTTGCATCAATTTTTGCTGTTTCAATATTTACACATAGTGATCCCTAAAATGTATGATTGGGGCTAGTCCATTTTATCGATAGCAAAAATATTCATTTTCACAGCAGTCGGCTACATTGATGTGCCATTCTTTGGTATAGCGGGTATTGAAATTGGGCTGGCGACTGGCGTGGACGGCGTTTGATGCTGTAGCCTGTACGTAGCCCAGCAATCCCCCGTCGCCCACTGGATGGCCCACCGACTCGCCTGCAGGCTCGCCCGCTCGTTCGCCCGTGGGCCTCAATAATGACCAAATGAAGCGCTTTTTGCCGCGTCGGGTGCGTGCGTCCACGGGCCATTAGTGCCTTTTTTAAAACAGTGCGCATTCAGAAATCGCGTTACTCGCCCGTTTTTTCTCCTCTAATAGGTTAGTTATGGTAACCAGACGCAGCGCAAACGTTTAACGTTACGCTGTTTCTTGTTGTTTATTGCGAAAGAGCTATAATTAGTGGGTGATGGTACTTGTTTGCTTATAATGTACTTATATTTTACGGAAATCAATCCTGATTCCCGGGCACACAACCTATTAAGTACTTTGAAATAATTATTTATATCAGTGTAAAATATTATCGTGATATTAAATAATGTGATGGTGTGTGTGATTCTAGTTTTTTTTCTAATTAGTTCCTACTAGCCTCTCTAAAATCTAGTGTTTGCATTTCTTTTAAAAATTTAAAAAACTAATTTTGATAAATGTGATCTGATTAGTTGCGTGTAACAAGACCCATTGCAGTGCTTCTGTTTCCAATTTCACAGTGACATTGTTATAACATTACATTAAAATTGCAATTTTTTAGCCCTTCACAATATTATAGTTTATAGGTTTACTTATTAATTTTCGCAGACATTTCCACTATTAGCAAGATGTTTATTTGGCCAAAATTACGGAATAGTAACGACGTTGGTGCCAAGAAGTATACTCCAAGTACTTTTTTAGTGTTATCTAAAAATTAAAAAATTAAATATTCTTTATTGTCTTTAAGATCAACATGATCATTTATATTCGTCAAACATTCACACACAAAATGGAAATTTGATATATTTTTTTAACAACAATGAAAGAGATAGATATGAGCGGTACCATAATAAAGAAATAAAAGCAAATGGGTTCTTTGTCAGAATTTGTCAGTTTATCTTACTGTTGTGGATTTTCTCAAGATTTGTCAGTCTGTCGGTGACTCTTATCGGGGGATCTGTCAGTCAGCCTGACATGATTCTAAAGGAAGGAGGGGATTGTCCGTCGGTCAGTCAGTCAGTCTGTAGGTGACTCTACGAGGCTTCCAAAAAGGCAACGAGATTGAGAAGAATGACTCAAGAAACTCATCTCGGCTTTTTTCAAATTATGATATACCAGTTCCATTTCCTAAAATACTTATAACATACCAGTTTCATACTATAAGCATTGATTGCATTTGATCCTTCCTTTTTTGTTGTGTTATTTACATAATTACTGTTTTTATTTGTTTTTTAAATTAAAGGGCAAAACCCATAGTCGGAGGCCAGGAGACCCCATTAGCACAGGGTTTACCTAGTTTGGGCTCTCCTGTCTCCACTGTTAGTATTGTATTCAATATTTTTGGCCCTATTTGATAAATTACTTATTAGATATTAAGAAATATGCTAACTGTTAGAGAGAAATAAATAAATAATAATTATTATTATTATTATTTGATTACATTCTTTATTTGTTGTAGAAAGTACATCGAACCAAACAAATAAACCGCTAAAGCGTGCGTAATGTGCACAGAGCCCGCCGTCTGGAGCGACTGGTCTGGTGCTACACAAACGAGGGCCCTCGTTATTTTAAACAATTCGATAATGACCCCCGCCCCCTCCCCGCTGATTGTACCTACCATACCTACTACAAAGGCCCGGCCCCTAATGAGCTTTCTATTCGTTGAACTGGAGGAAACTTTGAAGCAATGTTTGCCCGAGGCCCGTGTACACTGGGGCCCTAATGAAATAGTTGCCGTGCTTGTCGTCTGTAAAATCAAATATTTAAGGAAACTTCCAACCGAATTACAAGGAGGTCGTTAGTGGGCGCTGCCTCCAACAGGACATGTCATTGTTGTCTCTATACTAGTTTTACTTGTTGATGCCTAAAGCCCCCTTGTAAGTTTTTTAATTAACTTGAGTACAACATTTTTGTACATTTTGACTCATTTGATGTCGCAGTGATGTGTGCACCACCAGAATTGTTTTCACAATACTTCTTTATTATTATTTTTGTTCAAGGAGAGCTGTGATCTTTTTGATGTTTTTATTATAATTAACCCTGTAAGTTTTTATCAAAATATAAATTACTTTTAAAAACATGTCAGTTGTAGGCATAAATAAATAAATATTCTGTTACAATCACACCAATTATTTAGTTTCAAGATAAGTATCATTAAGAACTTGTTATTCATGTTCATGCACACAAAGATTTGTCCTGTGTGGGAATCGAACCCACGACCTCTCGAGTGAAGTGCAGGTATACTGACCTCCACGCCATATCGGTCGTCAATAGGCATAGGTTATTAAACATCAAATACAATTGATTACACAATCCATAAACTAAAACTTGAATGCCTACCAAAACGTTTTACCCCTCAGTAAAACGGACAAAAGCTGAATACGCAAATAAG
Organism: Musotima nitidalis; assembly: GCA_949126915.1. Taxonomy (NCBI): domain Eukaryota; kingdom Metazoa; phylum Arthropoda; class Insecta; order Lepidoptera; family Crambidae; genus Musotima; species Musotima nitidalis. The sequence goes on from OX421421.1 coordinate 19,954,963, forward strand.
TACCTAAAATATGTGAGTAAATCCCCAAGAGACTCGACATCGGGCCCGTCCAATAAAGCACCTGTGTCCGCGAATCAAACAGCTCTCGGCGAATATGACACTTTAAAAAACTCGGCGGGCCGCTCTGCGCAAGACCGTACGCAAATCCGCGACCAATGGCGGCGCTCCATTCGCGTATGTAAATGTTCTATATTCAAATCAGTTTAAAATCAGAACGCGCATGCACGTGCCGACGCTTTTTATTGGCGCTTTGCATACAAGGGTTCTTTTAAGGTCGCGATTTGACGCGCGGCTTCTGTAGGGCGCGGATAGGGGCCGCAACCCTTCCGCAACCCTTTTTGGGCTGCAGCTGTTTTTTAACTTTAGTTTGTGGCACACGACGACACACCATGACGTACTTTTTGCGTTGTCGCGTGTTGAGATAAAAAGTTTTTGAGATAATAGAGTCTAAAAAACTACTTAAAGTGCTTTTGAAGTGTCTTGTATTTTTTATGTGCAATTTATTAGATGCAGTAGGGGTTTATAACTGATGTGCAAAGAGTTGTAGTAAAAAACATTTAGTAAAAAAATTCTTGGTGGTACACAAAAACCACATAAAAGCTTTCTTTGCAAGCTAATTACTTTAACAGTGTGGATATCAATATAGTAATAAGAATAAAAACCTAGGCGTGTGTCGTTTGAGTGCAAACAACGTGTCGGCGATGGGCGCGGCGTCACACAGCGGTCGGCTGTCACTGTCAGCTTGTCAATCAGCTAATGCAGCGGCGGGCCCGGAACCCACGCGCATCGAGACGTCGGCCATTCGGTATTTACGTCACCTCACGTCGTCGTCTGTTTGGTATTTGTTACCTATTAATTTGTCAATGGACCAATTGTGTGTACATTAACTAGAATGTCCCTCATGTCAGGCTACGCTGCCATCGTTTAGATCTTTTTCTAATGATCATTAAGTTAAGTTGGTAATATATACGCTTGGTACCGGTTTGAATCGTTTTCAATTAGATGCCACATAGAATCTGGTTACAACTTACTACGATCGCAAACGTTTAAGTTTGATGTATTGACTCTTTAATATTACGGACTTAAATCGCAATGTAATGAATTAAAACTACTTGTTTGAATTATTGAATTACTATTTTTGAAAAAATAACTTATTGACTATGTTGCATGTACAAAAGTGTAGGGCAACCGATATGCTAGGATATTATAATGTATCAGAATCAGAATCAGAATCAGTTTTATTGCCAAATGTGGGTACAATATCAGATGGTACAGTCAAAATGTTTTAAAAGTTACATTCACATTTTTTTCCCTTTGGGATATGCAACTATTGTAGCAATTAAAGAAATACATTACACAATAAATTATTTTTGTGATTTTAAATACAATATAAATTTTTAATAGATTACATCAGCTAATAAGTAAAATGTCTAATTAAAAAAGAAAAATATATATGTATGTCAATTGAAAAAAAATATTATGTCAATGTAGATGCATATGCATCATACGTAAATGGCTACATTATTATGAAATATTTATAATTAGTTAAACTCTTTATCAATAAGTAAAACAGCTCAAAATGTAAGTTACTAGTTTTTCTAATTTTAATCATTAGTAATAACTGAAACGGTACGCAAGTAACTAAAGATTCAAAGTTTTTGCATGAAATGAAAACAATAAAATTAGCATTCTTGACATGATTCACTTCAAGAATCATGCAATGGAGGATATTAAATATCCGGGCGGTTGCGATATTAATCTCGTCAACGTCACCATTTTTCAAATCTGTATACTTAAGAATTTCATATACAAATTACAATTACTTGGATAATACTGCTATATAATAAAAAATATGCAGTAGAGGTGGCATAACAGATTCGGTAGACATCATTATTGTTTGCATAATTGATTGATTAGCATAGTTATGTATGGCCTGAATGGTTGTTGTGGCATGACGATTACTCTAACCATGGCACTAATCCCCTAACTATTTATCTACAACAAACGATTTTACTTCGGTAACCATTGCTGGGTTTTATTCAAGCGAGTGTATTGGGAGCTGTTCTATCGGTTCGATGGTTGATGAACAAATGTTAAAGCGATTGTGATTGTGCTAAATCTTGAGTTTCATATTAAGGGAGCCTGTTGATTTAATTGTTTTTGTGTGAAAAATAGTAATATAAAGTAAAATAAGAAATGCCAAATCTGGTTATCTACTAATACGCTTGAAAGGCGTAACTAACAAGGCATTATCATTCCTGGAAGCTACTTTCTTACGCAAAAACGTCTCAAGCAATATTATTTATGTAGGTTTTCTATATTCTTATACACAAGCCAGTGCGCTTGCATGTTTGATTGTTTTGCAATTAAAGTCATTAAGTAATTAAAGTTAAAAAGAGCATAATTTTGAACTTGTGATGTTATGTTTGAAATGCAAATGAACATGATTATGGATAAAATAATGGGCAAATAATTGTCATCATCATCATATCATAGCATTATCTCGGTTGCACTGACTTAAGCAAGGCCCAGGGTCTGCTAAAGCAAATATTGAGCAAATAATATATGTACAGAAAGTTGAACAATGCAAAATAAACCTACAACGCCGACTCCGACAAGTAAAGTGAATTGCATGTACCTTAAAAAAGATTTACACATTAGTAACTCTTATAAAGTACTTAGTAAGCGGTTTGATTTTTGACACAGAAATAAGTCACGTGTTTAACATGAGAATCATTACTTACGGAACTCTTCGGCTGTTCGGCTGAGTAGATGTTAAAGTTTTTCCCAATAACCAAATATATGTTTGATATTATGAGGGCAACATGACATGCGATATATAACTAATATTTCATACGTTCTTTAAAATGAAGTGGAAAATTATCAAATCATGGTAAACGAGTATATTTAAAAATTTACCATATATAGTAAAAATGTATGGTGAAACATATATGATGCCTATTTTCATAGCTTATTTTGTTTATTTATTTCCTTCAAAAACAAATATATATTTAGAAAATTCTGAACTGTAGGCTGATGTAGACGAGCCTCGCGGCGAAGTCACATACAACGCGCTGTTTTTTCAGTAAACTACACAAGACAAATACGGGCTGACACTATTTGCTTTCACTCTGTCCGTCTGTTTGCGTCTTGTGTTTTTTCAGACATGTTTTAGGTTGTGGCGTCGCGTTTCAGCGTATTTTTTGTGACCATAATTCTGTAATTTTTATTGAAACGTAATATCTACTGATTTTATCTTCAATTTTTGTTTGTATTTGCAATTATTGAGACTGTGTTATCATTTGTGATAACATGTGTGAATGAAAGAAGGTACATAAATTAAGTAAGTTTTGAGAAAACTATCCCCACTTCAGGCAGCAGGCTTAAGTTCCTGCTGGCTGATGGTAGGGCTTTTTTGCTGTTAAATGGTTAGAGATCACCCTCATATTAAAGTTCGTTGCCGCAATGGCTTGCCGTGATAATAAAAAGTATTAAAGCCATTAGTCCAGTCGAGGGTGTAGCATGTGAGGTCCCCAAGTTTGTCACTATGATGATTGCATCTCGTGTAATCTGCCATCAATGTGCCGTAGCTACCGCTTTTGGTGTACGTGTAGTTTTTGCATAACTGATAAAAACGAAAACCTTTTCTACTTATTGCAGTGCAAGTAATGTTACTTGCAATGCATACATTATATTGCAATGTAATCTTTTTTATATTCTAATGTAAGTACTACTTCAAAGGCGATTTCATACTAAAAGTAGCACGTCTAATAATCTTACTGTGATTTGTTCACTAGTACAGTAAATGGCGGCGTTAAGGTTCGTTTGAATTTTCAAACGGTCTGCAAAACTTGCAAACTGAGAGTTTAAAACTTAACAGTACTCACTTTATCTTCTGTGTGCAGGTCTTATGGGCCAAGCTAGTGTATTATAAACGCACTTTCTTATAAACAGATAAAGAAACTTAGTGGACCCAATTAGCTTCAATAAATAAATAAATATTTTCTGACAATTACACCAATTACTTAGTTCCAAAATTTATTAAGATTTTCTTTTTCGTAAATACATACTTATTATACATAGGAAAACACCCAGACCAGATTACATATTCATCTTCATGCACACATAAATTTGTACTAAGTGGGAATCGAACCCACGACCTTACGAACGTAGTGCGGGTATACTCGCCGTCACGCCATATCGATCGTCGAATTCATTTCAATATCATCTAATAAAAACAATCTAAAAAAATACTTATCTTAAACAAATAAGTAAAGAGAAAAATGGAATTACACATTCATATTATAGTATAAGTAAGTACAGAGTTACCTCTATTGTCTGCTCGTTTATTACGAGGGGGATACGATCCACCCGGGCAGGGGGCCGGAGCGGCGGTGAGGGGGTTCGGAGGGGAGAGAGCAACCCTTTCCCGGGGCGCCATCCATCACGGCGCTGCGAAATGTATTTTAATCCAGTGCGCAGCGCCGGTTCATGAAACGTGAAAAATGATCGTCCTCCCCCACCATTTAAATTCTGACTCGTTTAACTGAGCTCGCTCTTTTTGCTACAATTTTATGTCTTCGTCTCGTTTTGTGATAGTAAAAGAACTATTTTGATAGTGAAAGTATTTAACTAACATTGTTATAGGTAAACAAATAATTTTAGAAATATCATTTGAAATTCTAAGAGCGTTTTTCATGTGATGCCGTTAACTGTAATGATTTTTTAAACCACAACAAAACCGAAATTGGAACTTTGCAGGCTAGGATAAAATATAGTTCGCTATACTAAATTTATAGGAATGACGTAATCCGCTATCTTAGAGCAGAGGCCGTATTGACGTTATAAAAATGTTGAGTATTCTCACTAGAAATAAAGGTGTATGCAACTTATAAACTCAGCCTGACACCGGGTAGTGGAAACAATGTAAATATCATAATTTTGTTACACGACTGTTAAAAATCACTAACATTTCAAAATTTTAATGTGTTCTGAGTAATTGAGAGCTCGGATCTTTTAAAATTAATTTTACATTTTGCCTCACAACGATGATAAACTCGTCGTGACCTGTCGAACCTATGTTCTTAAATTTAATCAACAAATAGAGTAACCTCATGACTATTCCCATTTTTGAGGTAACATTATAGTCGGAGAGCTGTCCAATTACACATAGTGTGTGAGCATTCCACATTCCCATTCCGTACGAACTCCCGGCGGCTCGGGCAAGTTAAAATGGCGTCGGACGCAAGTTTGATAGTTTGAAGCGGTCCCGCGGGCGCGGCCAGATTTGCTCCCGCCATTAATCATACACAAACGGCGAATGTCGCGATAGACACGGCTCGCCGGTGCCAGTCACGCCGAGGGCGCCCTCACCTCGCACTCCCATTCAAATCTCCACGTTCTGGAACTGTATGATAAAGTGTATGAGATGATAAATCGACATGCATGACTCTCGGATATGCATTGAATTTTGACAGACTTATGGCTTTTTGAAAATTTGACATAGAGCGACTGAAATGATTTAGTATTGATAAATTTAACCGGTTTCATCAAAACAGTACTAAAAGTTTTAGTATATAAATTATATTGTAACGCAGCTGAAATAGGTTGTGTCACAACATATTTTGTAAACTAAGGTGTATTCCACAGCTCCCTTTGATGCTGCCAAAGACTTAACTAGAAAAATAGAGAAGAGACTAAAGTCAATTGCACTCCAGGAAATGTCATCATCATCCTAGAATTTTGGTTGCTCTAGACTTGCGCTAAGAACCTACGATGTACACAGAGGCGTGAACAGACATTTTGAGCAGGATATATTTTTTTCTGTCTAATGGCAAAAATAATTTTACACCAAAAAATACAAATGGATTACGCCAATTCTAATGCAATCGCCCTGTTCATTATCATTAGACATTTTTATTAAGCAAAATCTTTAAATATGAGTGAAATAAAGAACAGTATAGTTTAGCTAATCAGTTGAATAATAAACTACTTGTGTGTTTACTTATTATCGTTATTAGGGTTTAACTTTTGTGAAAAACAAAGTTGAAAAATAGGTGAGTTTATTAAGATTATCTGGCTCAATGAGCCCATTGCAAAGCCTCGGGCAGTATCGGCCGGTCTGACCCGGCGGGGGGGTCAGGGGCGAGGGGCGCCCATTCAAATACAGTTGTATGTTTAACGTGTCAGTCGGCGACGTCCCGATAACATCCAATGTTTTATTGGGGAGGCTATCTACCGATTACTACACCATCTGTCCCGGAAAATGCGCTCTCGAGCGGACCACGGAAAAAACTGCAATAACGCGGTGTCATAACAAAGACGCCGCCACCGGCCGATAATTCTATGATTAATACCCGGCGTTATCTCGAGAGTGCAGCCCTCCTCCCGGCCACCCTCGCTCCCTCCTCGCGCTCTCGGCCCGGGAACAGAGTCCAATATCGCCTGTCGGTTGGACCTTGAGGTATTCTCCGGACCCGGCATAAGAGTTACGGATTTCGCATAATGCATATTATATTCGAGCGAGGGTCCACCGGGGCTGGGCGGGGGTGGCGGCGAGGGCGGCGCGGGACGGGGGGGGGGGGGACGCGTGACCACACGTCTTTTGCACGCGACAAGCTCTCAACATTTTTTTATTATTATTGCGCTTCGATGGAATTCAGCCGACCGACCCGCCGCCGGCCCGCGCCCCACGCGACCCGCGCCGCACACCGACTTTGAATATGATTTTAAATCACGTAATGGAGTGTGGGCGTCTTTTGAGAGTTATTTTAGAGGGTCGCAAACGGCGTATGATTTCCCATCACAAATATTGGCGGAAAAAAACGCAATTAGTGGTCGTAATTAATTTCGCGGGCGGCTGCTCGGGAATTAAATAAACGATTAATAGTGGAGTAATGGGGGATGTTAATCTTAGCTTTCAGCGGCAGGTGCAGCCATATTGGCGCGTCGTGGGGCGCATTATCAATTAATTGTGGGTAATATGAGGAATATGAGTGCAGCGGGGGCCGGGGGGCCGGGGGGCCGGGGGGCCGGGGCCGGGGTCACCCGCCCCGCGAGGAGGCCGCCTGCCCCCTCCAGGCTGCCTCCCTGTCATCTGCACGTATATTTAAAATATAACTAATAGCGACATTATATTGCTTAACTACATAACAAAGGGAACAGACAAGTTCATTGTCTTCATAAAACATTTTAAATCTACACAATTTCGTAGTACTTGCAGATGAAACATATCTACCTGGAATAACATTACCATTAAATTACCTAACTGGAATCCCACTAAAGTTATCTTACAAAACGTCAGAGGAAAATCCTAAAAAATGTTGCAACGCCGGTAATTCCCTCAATAACACAAAATAGACAAAGAAATTTCCTATTATCGGTCATAATTTTCCGATTCGTCTTAGTACCGTCTTGTACAACTATCATTAAACAGGCTTCCATAACGACCAGCTAAATTTTAATTATTGAAACTGAATTGGAGTCTAGGTAGCAGTATTTTTCTTTAAGAAATGGAAATTAGTACAAGAGCTCTTAATAATTAGTACTGGTAACAGTACTGTGATGTAATTTAAGTGCGAAAATCTCATTATATCGCTACCGTCCCTACTATTCGTGTGAACAATATACCCTACCTAAACACTACATTAGCTCTAAATAGTTAAGAGTATGCTAAACATGGTTTAAACATCGCATCGGCAATATTTTTGCGTTATGTTTAGAAACTATATTGTTTAGATACATATAGTTATTTTATAATTTTAATTTTAAATAAGACTGCTTATATACGATTTATTGGAAATTGTTTTGCTGGCTGCATAGCTTAACTGATACCATATGATATACTACTTTACAGTAACAAAATTGTGGTTTGCAGCACATTTCATTCAGTCTTCTAATATTAATGGCATTTTTACTAAAATCCTTTTATCCTGCAGCTTGAGTATATCACGCTCACTTATATGTTTCTGCGGTGGTGGCGTTTTGTCTTCTTTTTTTTTAATCTTGTGACTGCAGAACACAATTGGGTTAATTTTTTAATATTATGTGTTTTTATTGTAACTGGCGGGAGCAAAAACCAACCTTGATGATTTTCTTGCCCGTTCTTTTACGATCAAGCTCCCGCCCGCAGTGAATGGGCGCGTTAGTTTATAAGTATGGCATTCATAAGAGCTCTATTTAGCCTAACTTGAATAAATGAATTTTGATTTTTTGATTTGATTTACCAAAATCAAGCTAAAAACCAAAAATGGATATCTGTCATACACTTATAAAATAGATGTGTATTTTTTCTTCTACGCTAAAACAGACGAATACAACCGATATGTCCGAAATGTTTTAATTGGTAGCCCGATGGCTTGCAACACCTATACAACTAATATATACATTGCGTTTAACTTTATTAGTAAGGCTGTTACAACAATGACCAGGTTTGGACGATTTTAACTCGTGCTAATATGTATATATCGCTATACATTGATTAATGTTCTATCTTTGTCCTTTATTAATATAATTTTATATGAAAACTGTTTATTTTCTAAAATATAACTAATAAATCTGTCTCTTTATTCACAGGTACAGACCCTGCACACTAGCGGGACGAGTGGAAACCGATACATGGGCAGATGTTGCCTCTCACCTACTATTACTGCAAACCAAGCACGGCCCGGCCTGAGTAAGTCGTTCAGGGTTCCGAAGCCAAGTGACAATATGGAAGTCCCGTTTATTTTCCTTGTACGTCTCTCTATTTTTCTCTTCGGCCGTATTGTGTTAAGAACCTTAACTTTGATTTATTTATCCTAATCTAATAACAAAGTATTTTTTGTAAAATATACTTTATTGTCTTTAAGATCAACATGATCATTTAGATTCGTCAAACATTCACACACAAAATGGAAATTCGATATATTTTTTTAACAATAATGAAAGAGATATGAGCGGTACCATCATAAAGAAATAAAAGCAAATGGGTTCTTTGTCAGTTTGTTGATATCAATAATTATTCATACTATTCATTCATTCGGGATCGTCTCCTGTTGTCCACTATAAAAGCCACTCGGATGCAGCCGTAGGCAGAGCTAGTCTGACTGTAATCTTTAAAATTCCTGTTCAAATATTATTGCTCGATAAGACTTTGATATATTATATGTCAAGAAACGAGAGCTCAAGAACATCATATTTTTAATTCGAAGGTTGCTAAAAACATTAACGAAAAATAACCATATGTTTTGAAATTTTAAAAACTTGTACATACATATAAATCTTGGTTTGATCACTTTTGAACATACAGATGTGGGTAATATGATTTGAAAATATCGTAATTATTTTGATTTGTCATATTATTTAGTGAATTGCCGATTGATATATATTTTCAGAATCACATTCATGAGGAGTGGCGATCGCTTGGTCGCAGGTAGCAGGATTGCACAGGACATGTGGGGTTTTATATATTTTGGTGAGATATATAATTTTTTTACTTAATAAAAAATAAAATGTTTATAAAAATTACAGAGTTTGCTGGTATGGTGTAGTGAACAAGTTATGAATAATTAATTAACCCACTGGTATTGGTGGGCCATTTTCCTGGCACATGTTACATTTTCTGCTAGCAATATTTTTTTATTGACATACGCGAAAAAGCGAAATGTTTAGCAAGGAAACTTGCATTTTGGACTAAATCCCTTTTTACTGTATTGATGAATAAAAAAATCCGCTTCGAACAGTCATCAGTCAATCAGATAGACTTTAGATTAATATTATATAAATACATTCCAATTTTCAACTTTCTGTCTCATAAAATAATGAGTTATGATTTTTTAAAATAGGTTTTTCTTATGACAACATTCCCGTTTTCTTCCTTACTTTTTTTTTACTTTACATTCAACAGTCTAGTTTCGTCTCTGCTATATTAGTACTTCGCCAGTGACGGAGTTTGGTTAAATATTTGAGTGACCAAATACACAGAGATCCCCAATGTACTTGTTATTCCTAAACAACACACCTTTCTATAAATTTCATGTAAAAATTAAGTAAGAAAAGGAATGATTATTTACATAAAGTTTGACTACTGAAGCATAAATTAATTTTATCTCGCTCACTAAAACAATTTCAGACATGTGCAATTTACGTTCATATAAACCTTTTTCCCCGAAGGGGTAGGCAGAGGCATATTATACGCCCACACTTCGCCAATTATATAGTTGGTCCCACGTAATAGGTGGCGAGTATATTGCCAATGTACAATTCAATGGTTAAACAAATTAATCAGATTCCAAAATTACCTATTCTGATTTAAATCATGTATTTACTTATTACATGTATGATATACCATTCTGTTGTACCGTAAATTTAACAACTATATACATATTAAGAAATTAATTTTGTGAGGATTTTAAAGATGCATTGTGGGGACAGTTATAACCCCCGGCCTCTTTAAACTATCAGAAAAAAAATACATTTTGTTTATTTATTTCAACATGATAATTACAAACATCTTTAATATACTTACATTTTTATTATGACTATAGAATCAAAAGTGTGTTCGCATCAATATAAGTGAAATTCGTTTTACATAAACCATACATAACCTTAGGAATAACCTAGTTTTTCTAGTTTTTCATATCAGGTATATGTATATTAGTGGAATTGAAATATATTTACATACATTGTTTTAATTTTACAGTTTGTGGCTTCGTACTACGAGAGGGCTACGAAGGATCGTAGCACCGGCCGCCCGCTACGGACTACGAAATTAAATTCATGTAAATTTAAATCAATCAACTTGCATGTGATTATGTTTTACTTACTTTTAGCTTACTGTATAAGTTTTGAGTGATATTTGATAATGTGTGCCATATTGTTCTAGCTTACTGATTCTAGATATACTTTTTGATTTTGTGTTTGTCAAAGTTGTAGCTGTGTGTTATAGTAATAAAAAAACTTTGTTTTGCTTGAGTTTTATTTGCAGTCCATAAGTAGTAAGAAGCGCTCGTAGCTCTGCTTTGCTCGGTGGTCGGAAACGATCGCCGAAGTACAGCAGAGTTTACAGAGGTCAGTCCTTGGATGGGTGACCGTTTGTGTGGCATTTGATATCGAGCGCTTCCGTGCTTCGGAAGGCACGTTAAGCCGTTGGTCCCGGTTATCACTAAATGTGGTAGTCGTTAAGCCATGTTAGAGGCCTAATGGGCGGTTTGAAAAATTCTAACAGCAGGACGCCACACACCTGCCTCCGCCAATCCGCACTGGGTCAGCGTGGTGGAGTATGACCCAATACCCTCACACCTTGATATGTGAGAGGAGGCTCGTGCTCAGTAGTGGGACGTTAATGGGCTGTGATGATGAAGTAGTAAGTTATTGTATGTTTGTAGTTATTGTTTGTGACCGCTTCGATAAAGTAATTAGTTAAGATTTATGTTAATGGAACAATTAAATAGTGTCTCATATTATTTTCTTTTCTGTAGGTAGTTAAAAATCTTGTTTAAAAAGGAATTAGTAGACAATATTGCATGGTTTTCGCAATAAATAACGCTCGGAGCCACTCTTCACAACTCGGGCCCGATAACCAGCTCCATACGTCTTTTCTTCGCTTTCCAAAAGTGTAATGTCGCGCTCTCCGCTGCAAAGCGACAAAATAAACCTGACCCCTGGACTCTCATACCGTCGACTAGTTTAGTAGAGAATTTGTGAAGCAGTGCGGGGGAGCGGGGGTCTAAAGAGAATGGTAATGGCTCGTACATATTTCTGCAATTGATTAGGCGGGGGCGGTTGCCATGGTGACCGGCTGCAGCCCCCCCCTCCCGCCGCACCAGCCCGCACCCCCCCAGTATACTTTGTTGCGAACAGGCATCGCTATTCACCCCGCCTGGGGCACTTATGAATAATTTACTTTACGATTGACGAAATCGCAGTGAATGTGAAGGGATCAGTTTTACACGAATAATAATGGAAATAAAATTCAAGTTCACATTTGGGTGTTTAAATCGCCTTTTTATGTATGAATACACGCGTGCTTACATCTGTTTTATTTTAGGGGTTCATTCTTTTATTCACGGTAATAATTTCCGAAGTGAATTTAAAACCCGACCAGCCCCACGCTAATATTTCAAAATTATTTTTATAGTCATCGGTTATAAACACACTCTTACGTTAATTGGAATTAACAATTTATTTATGTATGTACAACAAATAGCATTAGGTGAGGAGAAAGGGGTTATATAATCGTACTTACGTATTAGAAATATACAAACCGTTCATGACGTATAGACTCGTGGTGGCAAGTATACCAGCACTCCACTCCTGAGGTCGTGAGTTCGATTCCCACACAGGACAAATATTTGTGTGTATAAATATGAATATTTGTTCTGGTCTGGGTGTTTTCCTATGTACATTATATATGTATGCAAAAAAAAAAGTATTTATGTATGTTTAACCGTTATTTAGTATCCATAACACAAGTTCTTAATGATACTTAACTTGGAACTAAATAATTGGTGTAAGTGACAGAAATATTTATTATTAAATAGCCCCGCTACATTAAATATACAATTTCATTCTTCATTCAATTCTTTATAAAAACAAACAACACTATATAGTGAAGCAAGTTCCCACAACTAACACATCTACTTACGCGTTTAAAACCATTTATACAACATTGTAAGGTATGAAAGATGGAAACATGACCGACTCATCTATTAAAGAGCACCTCAATTACAATTAACGTATCAGGAACTCTCTATGTGTATCATTATCGAGTGAAAAGGATGGTTATAATGAAGTTTCGTTTTCGTTAAATTAGAGTGGGCCCTCAGGTATGAAAAATTTTGTGAATTTTAACCTTAAAACTAATTATTTGAATAAGTCTATGTATTCAGGCTACTGACAAATAATACATACATTAACGCCTGTTTCCCCGAAGGGGTAGGCAGAGACATATTATACGCCCACACTTCGCCAATTATATAGTAGGTCCCATGTAATAGGTGGCGAGCCTATTGCCGCTTATCGGGCACTGTTATGTTCGCCAGAGCCTCGTCCGTTGATCGGCAGGTGCACCACTTGCAGGTGAGGTTGGCTTGGGCTCCTTTGTTCTTGATAGGATCCCTATACACCCTGATAAATAATAGTAAATGTAAATATATATTAACAGTGTTATCAATAACTCCACCCTTTCAAAAAACTGAAAAACTTCATCTTCACGAGAAATCTCGCTAACAGCACAACAGTTTGTAAATTTCATCCTCGCTCCAATAAAAAGTAATGAGCTTCATTACCAGTTACAAATAGCGTGTTTCGATCACGCAGGTAATCCCGCCGCTAACCACGCACCGAGGCTGTTGGTGGTTGGTGGTTGGGCCAATGAAGAGGCCGCGACACTCGATAACTCCCCGGAATGTCCTTAGTATCGAATGCAATATTTCCTTACAAGCTGTAGTAGGAGACAAATCAGCTAGTGCAGTCTTCAAGATGTAATATTGTTAAATTATACATGTAGCTAGTGGGATTATTTACTAACTCTAATATTGAACATCACTACATAGTACTTATTCATCAAACTCGCTTACCGCTATCTGTCTGTCCTTAAGTATGCTTATATGTTTATTTATTTTACAATTTTGGGAAAACTTACAGCTAATTACAATGTTATCTTAGATTAACGTTTATAAAATGGCCAATTACAAGTTTCCACTTTTAATCATTTCTGTAACAAAGTGAACTTATATGGAAGACTTAACCCCGTCACGCTCATTGTAAAGCATTAAATCTTTAAAACTACGCAACTGATTTAGGTGCAGTTTTTTTCAACTGATAGAATAGATAGATAGATAGATTTCAATCTCTTAAATCACAGAAAGGATTATAATAATATGTAGAATACGCAGACGAAGTCGTGGGCGGCCGCTAGTTAAATATAAAATGGAACATTTTATTTTACCTGTACTTTTGTAAAATATGGATGTTCATGCAACATATTCAACCTTAATTCATAAAACCGCGAGCTGCCTTCCAAGCTTTCACTTGTTTGTTGTATTCTTCTGAAATCTAGCACTTTATCGGTTCAAGTTTTCTTTATATCTAGTTTGATCTTATTGTCTTCATAATGGGTACTGTGACTGGGTAGAGGCACTGCGAACAAACAGAATACATTTTATATTTATAATATAAGTGAGAATTTCCGACCCTGCTCAAGTACACAAATACGTCTGAATTGCTTGTAAAGTAGTCATGAGTTAACTTCTCGTTGTGGAATGGTTTCCTATTCTTCTTCCATTTTTTATCGTTGGCGTTTAATATATTTTCGGCAATGAACAACAATGTTCTTTATTAATATTTTTCACTTATGTGCGACTCATATCGTCGCCTACTTACTAAATACTTTATTTTATGGCATAGTTTGTAGCAGAATTCTGTACATATTCGGATGTTGAACTAATTATTCTTCCTTGTTTTTATCGCAGGTTCTTTTTGCCTGCTTAGGTTTCTAGATAACCGATGATTTGCTTTTGAATGCTTTTGAAGCTTTTGAATGGTAGAATTATTCAAAAGTTTATAAAGTTACTCTAGTAGAAATCTGATCTCTCTTTAATGTCGATTCGGATGTTCAAGAATGTAAGTGCATTTACTTACATCTTGGAGGTCGGTTATCTAGTGAAATGATCTGTCTGTTAGCAGTTTGTTATTCAGTGATTCATTAAGGAGCGGCGCAGTAATCATGGCGACGATTGTGCTCTAAAGTAAAGCCTTCGTGCGGTTTCAGTTAATTCCGCCGAGGCTAATCCGCAGCCTAATTACTGCACCCTCCCCTCCCTCCCTTCGGTACCCTCTCGGCCCTCTGATGTTGAGCAAATTGATTCTTGCCACGTAAGACATGATTAGGTACTTTGTTTGATGTCGTTGTGTTTTATTGCTTAGCTATTAAAAGTTTTAATTTTACTTAAATTTTATATAATTTGTGTCACTTTGAAGGGGATTGATTCATGTTGATTGAGTAGTAACTGAAGATACTCAATCAATTCAATTTGGGCTTTCTAATAACTTAAACGAATGCACCCATTTGAAAAAACCGCATCTCACTAGGTCCATTCGTATAGAAGCTACTATGGCACAGACAGACAAACAATCTTCTCTTCTTTGGTTGGGGGTTAAAAAGGGAGATTTGCATTCAAAACACAATCTCGTTGAGCTCGAAAATCTGCAACAACCCGAACATGCATAGAGCACACATCTCCAGACAGCGCGCCCGTCTGGGCCCTCCCCCTCCCCCCTGCCCCGCCTCGGTTAGCGTCCGGCCAGTCGATAATTAACTGCGACGCGACACTTCGCAGGTCGTTAAGTCGGCTCCCACTGACTTCATTACTACCTAAAGGTCTACTTAACGTCTGCTAATACAAATAGCGGCAGGTATTCTGTTTTAAAATCCTACAAGGGTGAGCTGTGATTTGATTAGCTTACCTTAACATATTTTAATTATTACAGTAACAATAAGCTTCTGTAACCAGTTGGATTTGTTGTTTTTTACTGTATTTCTGTACTAGTCATATTAGCCGTGAACGATTAAACCAACATATAAGATTTTATGACTGTAATTAAAATATGATTTTTTAATTAGGTGCATTTTTTATAAAAATAAAAACACAAGCTACGAAATTATTTAAGTCAAAATTATAAAGTTGTTTTTATAATTTTTTCTATTTGTTATCATCAGTTCCTCATATTCTTCTAATTTATAACTGTTCATATTTAGGGCATATTATTTTATTGGATACGATGCAGTTGTACAACACTTCTTAATAAATATTATATGTTACAATGTGTCATTGCAAAAACCGGTACCGTTAGCTTATACAGTGTACTTCATATGAATATTTTGAAATGAAAATAACAAATATCGTCAAAAACTGCATCAGTCAAAAAGTCAGAAATAGACGCATATAAAAAACTTATAAATAATGTTTAATTAAAATATATTTTCCTATGAATCCTTATTTCGATATAATTCAAAATAGTTATTTCATATCACAGTTGACAAATGGGAGGTACCTTGACGATAAAGATCCATGTGGCCCCTGCAGAGGAACGGCAATATTAGAGGGCTATATATTTTAAAATATAGCCTTGAAATTCACTAGATCCCGCGTTCAAACCCTGGTGTTAAACAAAAATTATCGCTTCCTCCATGCCTCGGACAGCACGTTAAGCCGTTGCTCCCAGCTGTCATGAACATCGATGGCAGTCGTTATTAGGAAGTGAGTGCTTTCTAATATCCTCCATCAAATGAAGTTTCCATCTGGGTTTCAGTCGCTCCATGTCATAACTGAAGCTCAGCCATATCTAGTAAAACCAGTGACCAGACCCTGGGCTCTTGGGTTAAGTTGGGGGCAACCAGGATAATGCTCGGATATGATGATGACATTTTTAAATAAAATTACAAAATAAGTACATCATTCAGAAATCTTTATTATAATACGGAAATAGACACAAAATAATACAAAAGTGATAAAAGAAGAATAAAGGAATTTGTGGGTTATACATTTTTAAATAAAATTATAACATAATTGCTACATTCACAACTCAACATTACAACGCAAAAACAGAAACAGGACAACATAAAAAGTGATAAAAAAGGAATGTATTTTTCTCCACTGGTACATGATAGGGCAATCATACTTTTCGGATAGTATCTGACCCCCTGCCACCGACCCGAGCTGCGACTCGCGTGCGTCTTGGTTGTAAAAACGCCATTAATGTGAGCATCCACATAAATTCGCGACGCAAAAAACATAACAAAATATTCCTTTATTAATGAATAAGTCATTATTTTTAATTTTTGATAAATATTCAGATTTATTTTGTTACTTATGTTATTTGGGACATTTCAGAGGCTAACTAAGCAGTAAGTCAAAAAATCAAAAATTAAGGCTTTTTAATGTTTTTTTTGTGGAAAAGGTAAGAATCAATTTTGATACGAATAAAAACAAAAAAAATGATAGTATATATAAACTAGAAAACATACATACATACATACATAATGTCACGCCTCTTTCCCGTAGGGGTAGGCAGAGATCACATCCTTCCACTTGCTACGATCTTGGCACACACTTTTAGCTTCATTCACACTCATTAACCTCAATCTCAATCCTCAATACACGCCCGTCGGTTTAGGGTACTTTTGACCTGCCCTTTCTCTAACATTTTTTGTATTTGGTCATGGAAGGTCTTACGTGGTCTTCCCCTCCCAACATTTCCATCCACTTGTCCATCATAAATCACTTTCGTTAATCTACTTTCATTCATCCTCTCAACATGACCAAACCATCTAAGCATACCTTTCTCAATTCTTGTCACTATATCTTCTTTTACACCAGCTTCAACCCTTATCACTTCATTCCTTATCCTATCACTCAATTTCACACCAAGAATATTTCTGAGTGCTGCATTAATCTTACTCTCATGTTTCTTCTGCCATAACCAACATTCGCTTCCATACATTAGTGTAGGTCCTCACCTCCACACCTCTATGAACTGCCAGACGTGCCTATATATATAATACTATATAGTATCATTTTTTTACATACATGCATTCACGCCTGTTTCCCCGAAGGGGTAGGCAGAGGCATAAGATATTCCTACACTTCGCCGATTGCATTGTTGGTCCCACGTAATAGGTTGCGAGCCTATTGCCGCTTGCCGGGCACTGTTATGTTCGCCAGAGTGTCGTCCGTTGATCGGCAGGGCACTACTTGCAGGTGAGATTGGCTTGGGTTTCTTAGGTCTTGGTAAGATACCTGTACCTACACCCTCTTTTTGTTCTAAAAATATGAGAATGCGCGGCGTTTCGCAAATTGTGGCGATCGAGTAAAACAACTTTTGCGGTGGTTTCTTAAGAAACTCTCAACCATTTAGTAAGCTTTGTTGTTCTATATAATATTGAATAATTGATTCACATTAGGTACCTATTTAAAAGATAAGTAGTTTAAACTCTAAAGTATAAGACTATAAAAGTTTAGAAGAGCTAACTAACCTATTTAAAGGAATTTTCAGATAGATCATCAGAACGATTTATTCATAATCATCAAAATCGTTAGAACCCGTACAGGGGGCCTACCGCCGAGTTCGATGGCAATCGATTATAAGGCAAAATGGATTTCGAATTGATTCTGTCGTACCGCCGAACTCATGGAAATCGAAACAAAATGGCGTTCTCCATTTACCTATTGGTCTGTCACGGACTGAAGGTCATGAATGAGAGGTCGGCAGATTCCCCGGTACGGATTAATGAACGCAAAACAAAGTTTGATCTAGATGGATTACCGGTAATCCATCGAATTCGGCGGTAGGCCCCCAGAATGTACACATTCTGTCTGGGTTTCGTAACCAAGTTATTATAAAACCCAATCAGGCAACCAAGGTATGTAGATTCGCCCGAGCCACTGTCCATTGTTGATACATAGATAAATAAAATCTGCAAAATCGATGTCACTTTGGAAACAGAGTTCGTATCCACAATTATCTGCATAAGTTGCACGCATGCCTTACGACCCCTCATCTCAGAACCCTCATCTCGTGCCCCTTACACCCTTCATAACGAACTCTCTCATCAGCTTATGCAAATACCGCGATAATGTATGCAGCGTGTCTGCGTAGGGGCCCGCTACCTACTAATATACCTTCTAGAGTTTGTTTGTCTGTGTGTAATTTTTTTTATTATATATATGGTTTTTAGGGTTAGATAAAAAGGGTTCTTGATAGAATTGTAACACAGCTGCCATCTTAGTGGGAGTGTCACAGTTGCCGGCTAAACACATAAAGTGGTTACATTAATTGATTGAATATCTTAAAATTATGTTTTGGTCCACTTTTTGTTGTTTTCTTCTAAAAAATACTACTACAGAAGGTAACCTTTTAAATAAGCAGTTTTTTAAATAAATCGCAATACGATATTTATCACACAAATATTAAAGATAAATTAACTAGTTTTAAAATCGAATACAATTTTATTTAAGCACAGTTACCAGTGCTTCGACCTTTTATAGTTTTCTTAGCTATGATATGAATTCACGATATTCCCAAACAAAACCGCGAGCTTCGCATATATCACATGCATGCAGCGCCCTTCATTTGCCTGTACTCCCCCCCCCTGCCGCCGGTTTGTTTCCCGCTCAAGTTACTATTGCACTTTGCACGCTGGAACGATATGTTGTATGTAATTATAATAATCCAGACTCGAAAATACTCACATTAATGGAGAATTCTAATGATATGGCTGATTGTACGCCCATGAGGCAGACCACAGATATAGGTAAACATATGCTCTAACGCCTAGCCTGTAACTTATGTTCACAATAAACGGTTAGATTCGTTCGGACCCTATCTAGTGAATAGATGGCTAAATACATTTTCAGCTAAAAAAATTGTTAGTATTTAGTCAGACGCCCACGCGTATCTTTTAAGTGTCCTAACTAAATAACCTTCAAAATAATATGATAACTAATTATTGTTAAAGCAAATTAAAAATAGGACTCATTATTTTGTACGACACATGTCAACGTGCTAAAAATGTTTCTGAAAATATTAAGAAACTGATATTATGTCCTGATCAGACATCGTCCATAATGGTTCTTCATAAACAACAAACAATATCTTTCATTAGTGCGATGTTGGTGTAATCTTTATGAAAGCGCGCATATATGTACTGTATCCGCTGCACCGCTGCAGAAGGTACATAAAAATGTTTAATAAAGCGCAATAATAATTTAAGTGCAGGGTGCAGACGGGTTTACGGCCGTTTCACGCCCGTCCGCGTCGCCTTTATTGTCTCCGCGGCTTCATATCTCTTTATTACCATATACGAGTGTTCAGATGGGTAGATGGGTATTGAGTCGTGACGAAAGGCGAGGCAGACGAGCAACAGTGAGGAATGCGGCGGACGGCGGGACACTTGCAGGAATCCAATTTGAAGCGGCTCGGGGCAGGCTGTAGGCTCGCTGCACACCCGCTATGCCACTAAAGGCTTCTTGGCTAATCCAATACAATTCCACCATTCTCAAAGCCATTCTTTTGCTCGTTAAAACAAAAAAAGTCCAAGTCGAACAAATGTCGCACTTGGAATTTTTCTTCATGGAAAATAAAGGAACAAAGCTATGTACCCACCTACCTGCTTATTGGACATGTTAAACGCTTATTGGTTTATTTTATAGGTAATCTGTTGTTCATCTGCTCAATGAACAACTAATATCGCCATATATCAATTGTTGGTGTTCACGTAATTAAGCCTCACACTGCATTGCATTTTAATTGACTTTGCACGTTGCACGTTGCACATATATACTCGAAAATTCTTGTTCTTTTTTAAAAAGTAGTCCTTGTCTCAGGGGGTCCCATCAAACATTTGTGATGACTATTGCATCGGCAGACGAACACTCCGACGCATAGTGCATGTCCCAACGTTGCTATAAATTATATTAATTTTTTTTTAATCGATTATCAAATTTAAAGTTAAAAATAAAATATTTTTTCATTGCAAGTTCCGAATATAGGTATCTGATTCTCAGATGTGATCTGATTTAAGTGCTAAGTGAATATTTTTATTTGAAACCTAACAATTAGGACGCTACATTAAAAAGTCTTTCATTGCAATGCTTCAACCAAGTTTAATCAAATGACGCTTATTGGTAAGTGGAGATTTCTTTCCCGAATGTCCTGAACATTGTGCGGCCAATCAAGGCAGTGCTCTGATATTGGTACATCTGAGTGCCACAGAAGGCAGCTGGAGGCACCGGCGGCCGCAGAGCCACTCCAAGACAGGGGGCTCCGCCGGAGCCTGTCCCCCGACCCAATATTATACGGCCATAGTTAGCGCGCACTGATATTAAGAATTCCACAGGGCACAGACTGCCACACGATGCAGAGATTTGTTCCTTTGTATTACTTATTTGTTTACTGCTTGCAATGCAATAAAATATTTACAATGCTTCTAAATTTGATCTGAATATTTGGACAGATATTCAAAACCAATTTATCTATAAGAAATGATTGTTATTGAGTAATATTAGTATTTTCTTAGAGAGGCTCGGACAAATCTTACGGGAGATAAGCAACAAGCGATATCAAAATGTTATAGTAGCGGGTGATTTTAATATAGATTTGTTTAAACAAAATAATATATCGCTGGAATTTAAATGTCTATTACTAAATTACGATCTTAATTTGTCTATTAATACCGCAACAAGAATTAAGAGTGACACGTGTATCGACAATATTGCACATAATTTTAAACAAAAATGTAGTTCAGAAGTTATTGAACTGGCTCTATCGGACCATACTTCTCAGATTCTCAAATGTCCAGTTAAACGAGTATGTACCATTAAATCATGGTGTATTAAAACCCGCGATTATTGCTATGAAAATCTAAAGAAGTTTAAAGCTTGTCTTGACGAGCTCTCATTTTCTGAAATTTACGTGACGGATGATCCTAACAAAGCATATAATTCTTTTATGGAAAGTTTCAAATTATTTTATTTGCTATGTTTTCCATATAAGCATAAGATTAGACATGTCACGAAGAAACCAACATGGATATCTCGAGGAATCAAACAATGTAGTAAAAGGAAACGTCACCTGTTATGGCAGTATAGAAAAACACCAAACCCTGTCAACAATTTAATCTTTAAAAACTACTCAAGACGGCTTAAGAAAATTATTAATCTCACTCAGAAAGCAATAAACAATTATAAAATTAATTTATCGCATAATAGATCAAAAACAGTATGGAATATAATAAATGACAATAAACCTTGTTTGCCAAAAGAACCAATTGTCAAAATTAACGTAAATAATAAAACAGTTGACGATCCACAGGAAATGGCGAATGTTTTTAACAATTATTTTGTGGATAGATTAGGACCCGATAAAAACTCTTGCGTGTATACCAACAGTTATATAGATAATCGAAAAGATTCATTTTTTATGACGCCTAGCATTCCCCGTGACATTTTTATAATTATAAATTCTCTTAAAAGGGTCAGTAGTGTTGGTTATGATGAAGTCATCACTAAGGTAGTTAAATTCGTGGCTGAGAGCATTTGTGGGCATTTAAGTCACATTATAAATTTATGTATACATGCAGGAATATTTCCTGATGCTTTGAAAATATCGGTGATAAAACCAGTGCACAAAAAATCTGACAAGCATCAAATTGAAAATTATAGACCAATTTCACTAATCCCTATTATGTCGAAAATATTCGAAAAGTACATCTATACCGTAATGTATAATTATGTCGAAAAGAAAAATATTTTATGTCAAGAGCAAAAAGGGTTTAGAGCAAATAAATCCACAAATATAGCAATTTATGAATTTCTAAAAAATATTATGACTAGTGTAGATAGAACAGTACCAACCTGTGCAATTTACTGTGACATGACGCAAGCATTCGATCACGTAGATCATAAAATACTGCTACGAAAACTAGAATCATATGGTTTTAGAGGAAATATATTAAATCTTATACGTTCGTATCTAACTGATAGATTGCAATATACAGAAATATCTAGAATAAATACATCAACTAAAAAAGAAGAAATATATAAATCTAGTATTCGTTCGCCTATCTATGGTGTTCCACAAGGAAGTGTATTGGGCCCTTTACTCTTTATATTGTACATTAATGACATACCTAAGGCAATTCAGAATCCAATCACTCTTTTTGCGGATGATAGTACAGTGTCCATTGAAAATAAAAAAGAATCAAATTATGAAAATGACATAACTCAATGTTTGATAGCAATCATAACGTGGTTAGAAAGAAACAACCTAAAAATAAATTTAAGTAAGACAAATATTATGCACTTTGGCCAACGAATTCGAAATAACATTGACATTAAAATAGAATACAATAATCACATTCTAAAAGAAGTAGATTCGACTAAGTTTCTCGGTTTGGTTGTAGACAAAAAACTAAATTGGAAACCTCACATAGAATATTTATGTAAACGAGTTAGTACGAGTTCTTTTGCCTTATATAAAATTGCACAAAAAATTAACATCAAGGCTTTGATAATGGCGTACCAAGGACTAGTGGCATCTGTCCTTCGGTATGGCATCATGTTTTGGGGAAATTCTACGGACAAAGAAATAATATTTAAAGCCCAGAAAAGGTGCATACGAGCTATGTTTAATCTTAAACAAACAGACAGCTGTAGGCCATTTTTCATTAGACACAGGATAATAACTCTTCCAGCACTTTATATTTTAGAGATCGCAGTGTTCGTAAAGACGAATCCCGAACTTTTCCCGCGGAAAGCTGATACTGTAATACGTAACAGGCGCGATGACAGTAAGCTCTGTCTACAAACAAGCCACACAACGCTTATGCGCAATAGTGTTTTTTGTATGGCCCCAGTTATTTATAATAAGCTTCCCAAAACATTAAAAAATTTGACAATACATCTATTCAAGAAAAATCTTCAAAAATTACTGTTAGACAAATGTTACTATCACATAAGCGATTTTCTGACCGATACACTTTATGATTAATAATAATTGTAATAGGTGTTTACTGACCCCGTTTTTTCTTGTAATTTAATTTAGTTGACATCATTTTCTTGTAATATATTTTAATTTTATTGTTATTGTGTAGTTTTAGATAATTAATTTTTGATCATAAATAATTATACTGATATTTAATGGGGAATCATAAAACTGACATTTGCATACCACAAAATGGTAAATATGTTGAGACTTGGTCGAAAGACTATTGTAATACCATATATTGTTAAGTACACATGTTTGAGCAAATAAATTATTTTGTATTTGTATTTGTATTGTTTTTTTTAAATTATTTTTAAAAAATCTGTTAAATGCGGCGCGGATGTCGGTGTAGTAATTCTTAGTTGCCATACAAGACAAGTATTTGTGTGTCTTGGCCTCGGGAATGTCTATGTACCATAAGTCATGATAATACTAGCATTATTCCGGTTGCCCTTGAATTAATATTAGGGCCGGCTAGCTGTCATAACCAGATTTGGCGAAATTTCAGTTATTAAACGGAGCAACTGTCGTTTGAGAATCATAATGGCAATGGCGAACCAGCTGTCAGTATTTCAGAAGGCACTGACTTCCTTATCATGACAGATGTTCATGACAGCCGGAAACAAAAACTTAGCGTGCTGTCCGAGGCACGGAGCAAGCGATACTTACGCACATAATTTCGAAAAGTCATAGTTGCGGGACAAGGGTTCCAATAGCAGTTTAATTAATTCACTACTGGGCTGTCGCTGCGTTCTATGTATAATAAGTACTTATGTATTTACATATCATAAGTTTATATATATGTGTATTCGTTGTCTTGTACCTATATTACCAGTGCAGCTAGTTTCAGACTAGATGGCACTGTATAAAAGTTAAAATTAAGCTTTTATGTCACAAATATTTTAAGGATTAAAATCACTAAATGTTTTTACAGGGATTGCAATAATAGTTTATTATTTGTGTGTGATACTTTGTTATTTTGTGTAGGTTGGCTACAGATTGTAGATTATAGTTGATTCATTTCAATTTTTTTTTCTGACAGTTTTTATTTATATACACATATTATTGGCACATATTTTTTATTTAAAATTAGCTAAATGACCTCCTTCTACACGTTGCTCTGTGCCCTGAGATTGGAGCGAACGGCACAAAGTTGGTAATTGAAAAATCTTTCCGGACTCCATCCCTTCTCTTCCCCCCTCCACCTACCCCTCCCCCTGCCTCTCCGCCCCGCACCCCGCCTGCCGGCGAAATTAAACTAGCGACTCGCGTTAGTAATTAATACTAAGTAATGGTACCTAGTTAGACATAGACTTGGATTTTATACATTTAAATTGTACGTAATTATTTTAATTTTAAATTAAAATGGTGAAGATGGAGTTTCTGCAGACTATGGAGTCTGAGGTGCCTAAAGTAAGCTGGCATTTGAAGAGGTCATCATCACATTAGCCTTGTAAGGTCCACTGCTGAACAATGATATCGCCCATAGATTATATTCTATTGGGGATCCCAGCGTGGTGTGTATGTGCCCATAAACACCACGCTGGGATTATGATAGCAGTACCGGTAGGATTTCTCTTCGTCGACTCTTACGACTCCCCGCAAGATGAGAAGGGGTGGCCATATTTTAGGCCGGCACGTTAACAAGTGTTTCTGACATAAAATATTCGAACTATACTAAACACATAATCTGTAATCATCACTGTACCGGTGACGTTGAGCTCAACGTCATCTTTCAGGTATAGAATAGTAATATGTCAATTAATCGATTGAAGGTTTATTAACAATGTGATTCACATTAACTTCTCGTGGCAAACTTATGGCCCTGATTAAACTAACTTATATCTTACTAACTACCACTAGGTCTATTAAGTTATATGAAAATATGACGACCGATATGGCGTGGTGGCGAGTATACCCGCATTCCACTCCTGAGGTCGTGGGTTCGATTCCCACACAGGACAAATATTTGTGAGTATAAATATGAATATTTGTTCTGGTCTGGGTGTTTTTCTATGTATATTAAGTATGTATTTACAAAAAAAATAAGTATTTATGTATGTTTATCCGTTAATTAGTATTCATAACACAAGTTCGTAATGATACTTATCTTGGAACTAAATAATTGGTGTAAGTGTCAGAAATATTTATTATTATTTATTTAATTCTTCATTAAACATATAAGGTGCTATTTACAATAAATTGTTGGACTAATTTTATTTCTTACAGTATAAAATTATAAATATATAAGAAATAATTAAGAGTTCCCAGTAGCTTCTAGGTGACACTAATAAGCTTGTAAATTGTATATTAAATAAGAGTACACGTCTGGTTATTTAGTCGGAGGCTCTCTGAATGAATAATGAACAAGTTGGAGTATTAAAAAGCACATTGAATGCTGTTTTTAAAAGTTGACGCTATTCTGCTAAGCTCGCTAGACAATTTTGCATGATTATGGAAATTTGGTTTTAACTTGTACCTATCCCCAATTTTCTCTGGGACTAAAACTGCAATTATAGAATAGAATTCATTTATTTGTGTAATATAGGTTACATAATTGAATGTTGTTAACAGATAACATAAGAGTATCACTATATTTCCACCTGTTACAAGGTACACAAATGTCATTATGGAATATTAGGTAGGTATATATTCATTATTCATTCATTCATATTCATTCATATTCATTATGGATTAGGTCAAAAATAAAAATAGAAAATATTATTAGTCACTAATGGAAACATCTCACATCATCACTGACAACTAAGTTAGAAAAAACAATGCAATTTAATTATTAATTCTTAGATATTAGGATTAATGATAACCATAATTTGTCAAATTGTACATACTCGTAGGTGTATAGGGCTCCTAACAAGATCTGAGGAGCCCAAGCCAACCTCACCTGCAAGTGGTGCACCTACTAATCAACGGACGAGGCTCTGGCGAACATAAAAGTGCCGAAAAGCGGCAATAGGCTCGCCACGTATTACGTAGGACCAGCAATATAAATGGCGAAGGGTGGGCGTATAAATGCCTCTGCCTACCCCTTCGGGGAAACAGGCGTGATATTATGTATGTATGTATTATATCGACATTCATAACAGGTCTCATTTGATAAAGCATTTTAGAAAGTTAACACTGTTTATTCATACCATTTACGAGATTGTATGTCTTTAGATTTCATGATGACGTTGTATAGTTTTCCTCAGTTCTTGAAAGTAAGATAGACAGGTTCGGGAGCAGCCGTTAGTTTCATATATGCTGTATTTCCTGCAACGCCGTCGATGGCTGCTAGATCTGAAGGTAAACTTGCGAAGAAGAAGTTATGTTTCTTTTCCCGCCGTCAGACTTGGACTTCTATTGATTTGTAAACAATCCAAGGCGTTGTGCAGATCAAGACATGGTTATATAAATGTAATGAAAATGTAAAAACAATGACATTGTTAAGAATTTATTTCATTATAATGATTCCTCGTAATGGAAGCTGGAGGAGTATTTTAGGACCTCATTTGTTTAACAGTTAATGCGTCCGTCGCAACCAAAAATGACGATGAGTCTAATTTTAAATGATACTTGTTAATTCGGTATCTGATAGGCCAGCCTAAAATGTGCGCTCGTCTGCATATTACTATGCGCCTATTTAATATGCTAAAAGAACTTAAGCAATTACTGTGTTCTTCATTGAGATCTCATAGTTATGTCTCACTGACATTATACTCGCAGATTCCATCGCTTTAACAACAGGCGCTGTAAAATCTGGAATCTGACATACGTACCTGAAGTCCTGGATTATGGGATTAATAAAATCATATAATGACTTTACGCGCATTTTTTCAAGCGTATTTGAATGCTACGCGGATTCATTTTCAGATGTCGCAAAACAAAGTTTTCTAAAAAGATTGTTGGTTTTCAAATTCGTTGTTTTCGAAAACCTGGCACTGCTGTTTATACGTGTCAGTTTTTATGTTGACCTTCATTAGAGCTCCGTTGAGCCTAACTTGAATAAATTATCTAGACTTTTTATGCATAGCATTAAAAATTTAGTCATAATGACCAACTCTTAAATTCTAAAGGAGGTAATTTAATAAATCCCCGCGTTGTGTGTCTCAAGTTGTAATATCTGAAGCATTCTTTTTAACATTGTCCAGTTATGCGCGGGACAGTACGTCGAGGTGTGTTATATGTCCCCAGTGCCCCCGCCGCCACCCTGGGAGGGGGGTACCGGCCAGGGGAGAGGAGGGGGTGAAGCGGCCATTCGTCAGCTCTCCGCAGAAATGTTTTCATTTTTATTTCATAAATAAAAAATGGAATTCCGCCCGCCGTAATGAGGGCCGCGACCGACCCGACTCGTCGCTGTTACTTTTTTCTTTGTAAGCGATCTTGTTAGTTCGAAATTAATGAAACGCAGTACCAGCGTGCAGTGCTCCGCTATTGTTTCATACGTTTTTATATTTGCTGTATTACTCTTTCTTTCTCCGTCGCGTGGAGGAGGGGTCAGTCAGAGGTTCTTTGGAGCTTGTACTTATATTTAACTTAAATTTCTTTTGCTTAAAAAGTGCACCAACTTTCGATAAATTATATATATTAAATATTCATACCCCCGACAGATACTATTACTTAGTTGAAATAGTCACAATAGTTTATTCAACTTTGTTTTATTTTAACTGACTTAATTAGGTGATAATTATTTATGGTATAGGATGCCTTATTTATATATTTTTTCCGATGGTAAACAATCAAATGACCGTCGGTCGCGGAAGGATTTGTTAGACTTTTAACGAATGATATTTATTCGTGTTCCTTGAGTCTGCTATGTCGCGAACCCGGATAAGCCCTGCAACCCCGAATGTTATAGGATGCCTAAAGAGGTGTTGACAGTTGACAGAAGACACACAGGTAGATCACAACAGCCCTAGTATTCCGTATGCACATAATAGAGACTAAATAAATAATGTAATGAGTAAAGAGTACCGATAGTATTTTTTATAGGCTTGGAACATTAACTTTATATCTATACCTCAATGCTATAATGATAAATAAATTTGAATTGAGTGCGTGGGCACCCTTGCCGTCAAAAATACGCAAAGTCCCGACCCCCGGGACTACTGATTTATATTTATTTCTATTGGAATCGATTGAGGGATGCGACTGAGCGCATTTCAATCATATTTATTTTAGCTTTCTTGCGTGTTTTTAAAATTTTGTCTGGCTAGTCTGCTTATTTTCTTTATAAACATAAATATTTTCTGACAATTGCACAATTTATTTAGTTACTTAATTAGACATTAAGAAATTTTAAAAATTGATCAAGCACGTAGCTCTGCGGTGTCGGAATGAGGTGTGAAACGATCGCTAAAGTCAAGCAGAGTTCACAGAGGCCAGTTTTTAGATGGGTGGTATTTATTATAGAGCGCTTCCGAGCTTCAAAAGGCAGTTAATCTGATGGCCCCGGTTATCACTACATGTGGTAGTATGATGATTACAAAATCTCACACACAGCCACTTAAAAAGCTTGACCAAGACTTAAGGAGCCCAAGTCAGCCGATCAACGAATAAGGCTCTGGCGAACATAACAGTGCCCGGTAAGCGGCAATAGGCTCGCGACCTATTACGTGGGACCAACTATATAATTGGCGAAGTGTGGGCGTATAATGTGCCTCTGCCTATCCCTTCGGGGAAACAGGCGTGATTGTATGTATATGGTAGTATCATGATAACAAAATCTCACACACAGTCACTTATAAAGCTAGTTCATCTGTGCTGCATTCAGTTAGTTTTGTAAAACAGACGTTTGACAAGCGTCTTAATAAAATAATATTGAATTATATTATAATTGTTACTTCCATTAACTGCTATAATATTTTTATTTTACCTTTCCAACTTCGTCTTGACTAAGATAAAATAGCGAGACAACCCCAGCCGCGTTTGAATGTGAGCAACAAATATCGAACAATTGAATTTACTTGTAGATGGTCCGCGGAGGCAATTTGGCAAACGATTTGTCAGAATAATATTTTCCATCGCCCGCGGTGAAGCCGCTCGTAACACCGTTTGAAGTTTATTCAAAGCTCCGAGGGCCCGCGCCCTCCACGATTACGTTGTAAACAACTCGCGACATTCCGCTGACGGTGTTTAAAATTGGGCCCTCCACGACCTCCGGGGGGCCGCGGGGCCATGGGGGGCGGGGGAACGGCCAAAGGGCGGAGGTCGCCCCTCCGCGACATATTGCAAACATATTCTCCGCTTGAAATTTATTGTAAACCCCGCGGCCGGGGATTTGAATCCGGCCCCTCGCGTGTCAATAAACCGAATGGACTTTCAAAATTCGCTACATTCGCCCGATGTTTGCTCGCTGCCTACGCGCTTTCTCG
Source organism: Musotima nitidalis (assembly GCA_949126915.1). NCBI lineage: Eukaryota > Metazoa > Arthropoda > Insecta > Lepidoptera > Crambidae > Musotima > Musotima nitidalis. Next base: position 19,984,857 of record OX421421.1, read on the forward strand.
AGAAAAGTCGCCCCCGCCCTTCCATACATACCCGCGGGCGCTTCCGATTTTATTTATCTAACGTTTTCCATTTCACCGTAATTGTGTGAGTTTCGAGCTCGATTGTTGCTAAAGCGAATATTTATTCGGTTCGGGCGCGGAGCCGGCAGGCATTGTGCGGCAAATTGAATCTGCGGCTCTCAAATCAAACGATGTCGCTAGAAATGAGTTGTCGCGGCGACTGACACTATCTGGAAATTGATCGAGCGCCGGCTTATCGCGCCGCACACCGCTGCCGCCGACGGCGACGCCGCACCAAACGTCCGCTACCCGCTACAGCCTCTGCCATCATACCATGACACCGAACCGGAGCGTCTACCCTCATTCATAGAAGAAAGTTTGAAGGCAGCCTTATCTCAACTTTATTATGAAATTCTATTTCCCAACCGTGAGTTACATTCACAAAGATCCGAAAACGATTGTTCGCCCGTACGTGCGCGCAGCGGGAGACGACATTTTACGACAACCTCAAATGTTATTTCAGCGAAAAACTGAATTAAAATAACAATAGAATCTCCATAAACAAACCCAGGGCCATAACGGTCGAGTTTCCAATAACATTAGTACAATGAAAGCCGGGGGCAATCAGCATTAGGCGGAATATATTTGGCGTAAATCTTTCACGGCAGCTTTTATGTATATCGTAAAAAACGGCGAGTGTCCGCGCGCCGAGTGAGCGATAAATATGCGTCGTAAAGGCGGCGCGTGGGCGCAGGCAAACCGCGCCAGTAGGATCATTCCTTCTTAGCTTACATTGACGAGGCACTAATAAAGAAGAATAGATTAACTCGAAGCTATTTCCTTGTCTTTATCTAATTGCAGTTTGTCGGCGAGGACCATATAAGAGATGACTTGTTACATATTGTCTCAGTGTAGGACAAAGACCACGGCTACTTCCATTGTCACATTGCCTGGCGCAGAAGACAGCTGCATTGGGTTTTTCTGCTTTTTGCATTGACTCCACGTGCTCTGGTCTTTATCGCCCGCAAAAAATATATCACAATATACGCAAATGTTATATAGTATCTTTGTCTTGAATTAATTTAGAAGAAGTGGGGCCTGGGAGCTTTTATGCTTTATAACAATGGCAGAAGACAGAACGACAATTTCTTCTCTTTGCAACTACCTCATTGAAATGGCACTCCTAGATGTACGTGACGTTCAAATGTGCTTTTGATAGAAACTTGTCATGAAGAAACGAATGTAGTCAAGTCTTGAGTTGTTCCGCTGTCAGCTTTACACTGCACCAGCTCCGCCGGCCGCTGTCCCCGGGCGGGGCGCGATGTTGGGGACACGCACAAATTATGACATTGTGTTGCGTCCAGTTTGCACCGAGCTGCGTTCATCACTGTTCCTAAGATTCTATTGTTTAAGTTATTAGGCTTTTGATTTTTTTTTATAAAAGAAAGAAAAAATATTTTGTCAAAGACACAGTTGGGCGTTCCCAAACTGAATAAAGCATTTCTCACTGTCATTGAAAAGTTTCGGAGGATGTGAATTCATAAGTTGTTAAAACTATTGCTAATTATTATTTTATTTTTTAGTTGCTAACTAGATAGTAAGTTATTAAGTTATATTGCAACGGATGACTAAACTTCAATAAGAAATTGCTGACTAAACAAGTAGTTTAGGTCGGATTAACTGAGATTCATAATTGAAACTCCTATCAAAGGCTTATTTAAAAAAACAGCCAATGTTTTCATAGAAAATTCCTATTTTCAATATAAACGGCCATTAATATACCTGTAGCGTACCGTTGGTCAATAAAAACACATACACTGAAGGGTCGGCTAGTTGGTGCGTGTGTATGGGGCGCTTGTTTTGCATGCTCAGCCAGAATTAGCCGCCCTAGCCACCCTTGCCGCCATTGCCGCCCTTGCCGCCTGGGGTCAGTACGCAAACTTTCGTTTAAAGCTTTATTCACTGTTGCACGATGAGCTATTATTTTTTATGCTTTGCTATTAGTTTGCTTTTTTGTTAAGTTTTACGAGAGAGTGGGAATGATTTGTACAGCTCCTTGGAAATAGTTTTAGTAAGTTTTTACTCAGAGTGCTTATTTTGAAGATATCTTTGATTGAGTGATGTTTAATGCCAAAGGTTTTGTTACTGAAGTCGAATACGCAATGAAATGCCTCAATTTAGTTTTAGGAATTAAAATTAAGACTAAGTTTGTCTTCTTTGAGAGTTTTTAACATTTCATCGTCGTAGGAAATATTATGGGCGACATCATATTAAATTAATTGCAATGCGTTTTAAGAGTTTAATCAACAGTTATATTATAACATATAATAGACTCTTAATGTTTCAAGTCAAACTGCACATACTTAACTGTCATATATTATGAAAAACATTGTTCGAGCATTGACCAAGCGTGGTATTCGCACAATTTTTCTTTTTTGAGGTATTTGTTTATTTATTTCGCCATCCTTGTGATTTGATCCAAGGATATATTCTCTCATGATATCTTTGGTTTTATTTTCAGATGGTGTTATTACAATGTTCGGGAGGCTTTGAAGAATCACGGCTCAGCGCGGAATGGCGGCTGGCCGTTTTATTTCGGTAAATGTGTTGTGTTTCATTGGCAATCGGCATGATCCGTAACTAGATCGTCTTTTATCGCAATCGGCAAACAAGATGGATGTGCACAAGTCATGGCGTTCTGAGTCGTGTCGCGTCGCGTCGTGTCGCATCACTCTGCGCTCGTAAAACGGCTGTGATCCCTCATTTAGTGAACGTTTCGAAACGTGACCCAAACTTATATTCACATCGAACTAAGAAAAAATATTTCTATATGTTGAGAATTAAATAAATAAAATTAAATAATTAAGAGAAATAAATAAATCTAAAAAATAAAGAGAATTAAATAATTCTTTTAAATTTGTTCAGAATTAAAAAAAACATAATTTTGATAGTTTGAAATTTACAATGCTATATTTAGTTAAGACGTTGAAATTATGACTAGAAAATATCAACGATTATTAAACTGTGTTTTGTTGTCGACTGTGAGGGTATCTGAGCTTCACAGTTACGTAATGACGCGGGCTTGGAACGCAATACCGCGGTATTTTTCGTATTTGGTCCCGGTAGTTCAGTGGAACGGTTATCCAATGGTAGTAAATTCAATTCTCACATGGGCCACCGCGGACAGGTAAATTTTTTTCTAGTTTCAATATCTTATAATAATATCAGCATCACACACATTCAGCATACTCGTTCAGTTAGTTCATATCTCAGAAACGACTACTGGTCAAAGTAGCATGGTACACCTCAAGATTTCAGCAATGGCACTTATACTCCAGGAATGTTAAAATATTGTAGGATTTAAAAAAATGAATATTATAATGCGTACATCGATCGAGCAATAGTCACATTGGTGTAGATACATACTAAACTATTTGAAATGATTATAATACAGAATGCCACATCAAATGGCCGCTCGCCACGTAGCGCGATGGATCGCGGTTCTCTAAGACAAAGAGTGTTATTTCTCGCGGGATTCCTACAAGGGGGAGTGGGTGGGCACGGAAGAGGCGGGGGAAGGGGCAGGGTCGTAGTAATATTTTTACGAGGAGTTTTTATTGTCCGTGCGATAAATTTGTCATCGGCGTGCAGCGGCCCGCGGCCTCCTGCAGTCTGGGTACCTGCTGGGTATTCATGGTGCTCGAGGGCTCAGCGGATTGAGCTGTAACATTCTTGAAGACCGTATGAATATCATATCGGAATGATGTTAACTTTTTCACTGCATATTTAAGATACCTACTTAGGGAAAAACTTGAATCAATGGTTCTTCATCTCGTAACATCGTAAATGGCTGCCAGATAAATTTATAGTTGGAAATATAGCTATGTTCCTACAACTTACACACTTTCAACTGAGATTTGTGTTGTTTCTACAGATTATTAGTTTCCAATATGCAAATTCACTAAAAAGATATCTGTTGACTATGTGGTGTAATAATTACTTATACGACAAAATCCCACTGGCACTTTATTTATCTCAAACAACTTGGCTCAATAATCATTGTAACAACTTAAAAAGCTTATCATAAATAGTTAAGAGGTTATGTCAGTGTTCCCACAGGAGTAGGTCACAAGCCGGTTGTTTACCAGTAACTATGGGACTGCCCGCCGCCTAATTGGTCACGTCGCCGCTTAACTGGCGGTTTCTCACGGCGGCTGAGTGCTGCTAGTGATGACGCAGCGGTTCACACACGCTCTTCCCCGTGTTGCAGGTTCGGTGCCGTTGCCGAGACGCGCTGCTGATGGCGAGCCGCTGGCGTCGAAGATTCTGCAAGCTGCAGTCGAGGTCCTCATGAGTGACGTGATTTTATGCGAACTTAAGTATGTACATAACTAAGTAACAACAAGTTTGTTTTTCACAACAAATATGAGGTACCTAGAATCACTAACTTAATCCAACCTATCTTACTTTAAGTGGTTAAAGCGTTATCTAATGGCACCAATGCCATATCTGCTTAACATTTAATCAAATAAATAACAGGAACTTGTTCGCAAATTGAATACATAAAATTTTAATGTCACAGCTTTCGTTATGAATATTTGTACCTGTTAATAATATCAAAATCTTTACATTATTGAGAATTTGTACTCTATTGGTCTAACCTATTGATTTTGCGAGACCATTTCTAGTTATATGGATTAAAATAATGACAATAAGTTTTGTTAATAAATAATTGTACTATAAATTACATTTTAATTGCCGAATCTTTTGTTGTAACTATTTACAAAATTTAAACGCAAACGTAGTATAGGCCAGCTTACCACGCAAAGGACCGATGAGTAAGGCGGCGGGAAGCCGGTGGTTGGGTGGATGCAGAAATAAAAAACAATTGAGGAAACCTATGTTCATCAGTGAGATTCTAGTAACTGCGATGATTTAGAAAATCTTTCTTAATTTCAATAAATATTTTTAATAACTCTTAACATGAATCAATTGTTTTTAGCTTATTTGTTTAAAATATACCTATCTACATACAATAATTATTATATAGCAAATAAGGTAAGTAAGAAATGTATTATTATTAATGGGTAGATACTCGAGTGGGCGAAGGCTCCGCGCTATCTGATTAGTAATGAACAAAGCGATTACTCATGTAACTATTTTACTGCAATTATCGTATCAATGAGCAAACATTAGGCCAATCGTATCGGGCATTGCACCGTTCAACCGCTGGCATTGTAATTGAAGGCAACTTTCAAATCACTTAGTTTTAATAACATTTAATATACTACATGATAACATTGGTAACAATGACTCAAAAACATGTAAGTAGGTTTATTTATTATCCGTCCTTACTCTAATTCATTATACGTAATTTTGTATATTACTTATTTTATTATTTATGTAATCAATATAAATAATGTTGACAGCTCGGTAGGCCCTAAGCTTATTCTTTTTTTGTTTTACGTCGGTATCAAAATGCATTTACCGGGACCGAAAGGGGATGTGGGACTCACCACCGGAGACGCGACTGCCAGCAGTAATACCCACTAAAAATCTTCCGACGACGCTCGCCGCTTGTTGAAAAAGAGGCGGGGGCCAGTACCTGGGTTGCAGCTCTGACACCCCGCCCGCGGCCAACGTCCCCCGGACCAAAACCGGGAGGACCTCCTCAGAGAGACGCATTGGACGCGCCCCTCCTACCTACTTCTGCGACCATAGCGTGTGGCCGACTTCTCGGAGGGTCCATGGTTAGACAGTAGGGGCCTCCTGCCCCGGCCTAAGACCATCCTGGCGCTGCTTGACGGGCCTTGCTGGCCCGCCCGCTGCGCCCTTCACAGGTCCCTCTTAGTTTCCCCCCCGGTAGTAAGTACTAAGGGCACCCAGAGTCGCCAATCTCTGGGTGTTACCTTTTCCTTAGCGCCCTCTACGCCCTATCGGGAGGTACTCAGCCCCTCCACCACGACAAGCTGGAGACCATTTGGGGGGGACCCTATGCTTATTCTAGTGCAACATGGATAATGCTAGGACAGTGATGCTGGTAGCTCCGTGGTATTCTGTGGCCGGAAAAAAAAAAATATTGACATAAGTATTCTCTTACAATAACACAAATTATTTAATTTCAAGATAAGTAGCATCGAACACAAGTTCTCTTGGATATTAAAGAACGAATAAACATACTTAAATATTTCTTTTGTAAATAAGTTATTAATATAAATAGAAAATGCTCAGACCGGACCAAATATACATGTTGATGCACACAAAGATTTATCCTAGGTGGGAATCGAACCCACGACCTCAGGAGCGGAATGCAGAAATACCTGACCTCCACGCCATATTGATTGTCAAATTATAGCAGAGTTTCTGTCCTTGTATGAGTGACCGTTTGTATGGCACTCACATTAGAGCGCTTCCATACTTCGGAAGCCGTAGGGTTCATTAATTAATATGTATAGTAGTCATTATGCCATGGTAGAGACCCAAATGGACGCCACGCTCGTGCCAAAACGCACTGGGTCTGCGAGGTGAACTGAATTCCTCTCATCTTGATTGATTAGTTAAAAAAAATTGAAATAACTCACCTCAACATTTATACAGTTATATAATTTTATCTTGTAATTGAAAGTTTTGTACATATTAATATTTTAATCTTTAAATACTCCTTGTTCGAAGACGTTTGCAGGGAGGGGGTCTGCCGCTTCTCTGTTAACATACATTCTTCACCTCTTTACTCACATTATGTTGGACTGTCATGAATTTGGGTGGTTTATCAACGTAAGTGGCGAGAGAACCTACCACATATTCGGTTCGTCGACGTTATAGCCTGAGCTGAGTACTACCAGCTGTAATCTAGCTGAGGCTTGGATTGGAGAACCTGACAGTATTATTTCTGATCAGCATCGTATCAACCTTAAAAGGACCACTGCTGAACTTTAGCCTCCCCAATAGATTACATTATATTGGGTATATCTGCCCATAATTATTACGCTCGGTAGGCGGGTTAGTGATCGCAGTACAAGCTAGAACGCAGGATGACGCTGCTGCCGTTTTGCACCGAAAAAACAATATTTTGTTTGAGGTTTTTGTTTGTCACAGGCGACGAAAGGATGTAATGGGTACTCGTCTAGTGACGATGCGGCGAAGAGTTCGTCATCTAAAGATTATTTTTTCTTTAATTATTTTAACTTTGATTTTGTTGTTATATATACATGTGTGTTTTTCCTTGCAACATATATTGTGTCTATCTATCTTTTATACATACATAAAATCACGCCTGTTTTCCTAAAGGGGTAGTAAATTTCGCCAGTTATATTTTTCGGTCCCACGTAATAGGTGGCGAGCCTATTGCCGCTTGCCTGGACCTGTTCTGTTTGCTAGATCCTCACCGCAGGTGCACCACTTGCAGGTGAGGTTGGCTTGAGCTTTTCAGATCTTAGTAGGATCCCTAAACACTATCTTTTATCTATATACTTAGTAAGAGTGAAATTTGCTACATCCATTTAAATAGTTGTAGTAAAGTTTTTGCTCACCCGAAACGGGTTATAACCGCAGTGTTCATAATAGCCTATCGTAAGTACGTCATGTTCAGCAACTATCAGATTAATACTCTAAGTATCAGAACACCAATCTTAATAACCAAACAGATAATGCGCAAACCAGTTGTCCACTGGCACCACTCGTTCAACCATTAGATAGTGCAACAATCGGTTCTCTCACGAACGACATCTAGCACTTTTCTTAATTTTTACTTGGATATGATGTAATATTTGTATTCATATTTGACATCAAACCCGTATTCACAGAAGCCCAGTAGTTTGTTTTTATTCCACTCAAGCCTGCGGCCCACCCGATGGTAGCGGTCACCGCAAAGGGCACTCACAGCATCAGGGGCATCTAGCGCGCTGACGACCCAGCAGATAGGAAATTTACACCATAAAAGGTGTTCAAACTGAGAAGCACTTCATTTTTCTTTATGAACATGCCGAAAATCCTAATCTATCCTGTATGTATTTTGTAGAGAAATAGCTTAATTATGTTACTGAGTCATATTAAAACATTCGTTCGTATCATGAAAATATGTGAAAGATAATTTCAGTGGTATTCGACTGAAATGTTTTGTTTCTACAAGCAGTTAACACGCTTGCTTTTTGTAGTATTTAGGAACGTTACGACCCGACTCTCGAACAGGGCCTCCGTCGTAGTCACATTTGAGTAAATAAAGAGCTTCAAAGAACTACCTCTTATGGCTTACCTGTTGCAAAAGTGTACAGCTATATGCTGTAAATACAAGCTGAGCTATCACATTTTGCTCTCTGGACCTTCATAATTTAATTAAATTAAATTCTAGTTGTAACTTAAATATGTAGAAACTTTTTTCTAAACGTATAATGTAAATTATGTAAAGGGAAGCAATAAATGTTTTTTATTTTTTTAAATTTAAATAACAGTCCCATATCTCCCAAAACTTTCATATAGATATAGCTCGAAAAGCAAGAGTGACTGTTATTTTTAATACGTTTGCAAGAGTGGGCGCATGTTTCTAGCTGGACCCAGTACTTTACATTCTTCTTTTTGTTATCTACTAGTTCATTCTATAAGGAACATTAAATTTGGCCTATATTATGTCTAAATGTTGATAGATAACGCCAAGTCACTCGCAGCCAACCGCCGGAGCCGATAATAATTGTCAAGTTTCATGAGGTGATATTTTTTCACATATTTACAATTTGTTTCATTAATTGACATATATTAACATGGTTACATTGCGTAGTTCACTATAGCGTTTGAAACACATCTGAAGCTTCCAATTATTACTTAAGATAAATGTTGTTTTAACAACAGGTCAACATGACTCACACTTAGTCTTAGAACTTCTAATCCGAAGGACTAAAAAATCTCGTCAGCGGCAATATTTGTGATAATTTAGAGCATCTGCAATAATAACGCGTTAGTTAAGTTTCGTTAGAAAAAAGGATGTATTATGTGAGCAGTATTTTTAATACAATTTTATATGTCGCATCTAAACTTATTACTATGCCCGAAAACGTTATAACGTTCAGCGCTGTCTCCGATCTCGTATGATGTAATCAATTCGTTAACAAATGGCGGTTGTTAAGGTGATGGATAGCACTTTTCTCAATGTCTACTTAGAAATGACGTAATATTTTCATTATTATTTGACATTTAAGCAGAATTTATAAGAACAGTTCATATTGTTATAATATTTTTAATATACTTCAATAGAAAAAAACAATTTATAACTCCATAAAATAATTTGAAGGTTCGGCAGCGCGCTGGTGATGTCTTACCGCCATTAATTACGTCGGTGATCATTTTACGTTTGAGTACCACCTTACGATATATGAAAAGAAATAATAGAGATAATCTATTTTAAAACTACTTACTATTCCTGTAAATTGTACAGGTACGTATCAAAATATCAGAGTCCCTCCTACCTAGATCATTTGTGCCACCAGTTGACAGGCTGCCACTGAACCATAATTAGCGAACTGCTACATAATTAAGGTTACCGTTACCGTTTAAATGTAAAAGTCGCGTTTTGATAAGTGGTGGCCAGAGATCTTAATCTGAATGACATTTTCCATCAAACGTCTACAACATTGTATTCAGTTTACATTTCTAAGAAATAATACGTAGGTAGTAGTAGTTGAGTAATGAACTGTTATCATATATATAACTGCACTTCGCTCCAGAGGTCGTGGGTTCGATTCCCACACAGGACAAATATTTGTGTGCATGAAGATAAATATTTGTTCTGGTCTGGGTGTTTCCCTATGTATATTAAGTATTTATTTACAAAAAAAAAAAGTACATATGTTTATCCGTTATTTAGTATCCATAACACAAGTTCTTAATGATACTTATCTTGGAGCTAAATTATTGGTGTAAGTGTTAGAAAATATTTATTTATTTATTGTTTTGTATTATTAAGTAGTCCTAAACCTTCTTCAAGGTTTATCTATCTCTATACTCAATCAGTGGTTAGTTGACATTATTCACAAAAAATCAATAATATTACTTTCGATTTTATGATATTAGAAAAAGATATAATCTACTGGAAGTAAGTATTAAGAACACGAATGGCTATGCTTTATATTATGCAAGGTATGTTAAAGAAACCATGAATCAAATCAAATTTCATGTATCGCTATAAATAGATAAGTTATCTTTTCCTCGCAAATTAAAGTAATTCTGTTCCTCGTAAGAGTGCAGTCATGGTAATGTTTGAATACATTTTCATATTTAAGTGTTTCGAAGTAATCAGTATCTAAACAAAGTGGGCTCAAGGTGATCGGCATGTTGCCAGTATACTTATCTTGACTCTATACAATTTTATAAGGATTGTATGTCAATGTCAACTCTGCTAATGATTTTCGTAGTAATTTCTATACGTCTTTGTCTACTTCCCAAGAACGGCGACTGCGGTGCCGCGGCCACGATTGGCCACAATTGGCCACGATTGGAGACTTGATCGGTGCTCCAGGTGTTTGCCGACGATAACTTTCTCGATATCGGGCGGTTATCGGTAAGCAAACACCCTCCATCCAAGCACTGAACCCGGCCGACCGACTCACGCGCAGTTCACTTCAAACATTGCTAATAAACATTTCCATATTGTGTGTCTTCGCACTTGTGACGTCACATACTTTAATTTAATTACAAAAATTCAAATAAATAAGTTATTATATAAAAATAGTTATCACATACCTTTGTAGTCAAAAGAGATTTACTATCTATTGCGATAATTATTTATATGTTAGGCTTCGTCAATTATAAAGAAAGTGGTAGTGCATTGAGTTTAGGAGCGCGCGCACCCGGCGCGGACCACTTATCGCCGCGAGTGGTTGCAGCTGTTCTGTGGAGTTCATCAACACACCCGCAACCTGGAGGCTGTCATGGATCTTAGCCAGGTCAGATTTCAATTTAATTCGGAAAATATTAATCTTAGGCTTGGAAGAGTAGAACCTACCTTTGTTTTTACGTGTTTTCTATTTTCAGATTTCATTTTAATAAGTACTCAGATACTAAAAATTAGGTTTTGAGGGTAGAATCTTAGCAAACTATAATATAATTTTAATTTATAACCTACTACTGCCTCTGAAATGGTTTTCGTCATAAATCAGTTTGAACTGTTTTTGTTTTTAATTCTTCCAACAGTAAAGCTCTGCTTAATTGAAGTGCTTATTTATATATTCTTTATTGCACAAAAAACAAACAATAACAAAAAAAGCCTTATGTGAAAAAGACGATGTACAAAGGTGGACTTATTTCTAAAAGAAATCTCTTCCAGTCAACCTTAACTGAAGTAGGAGAGATAGTTATCGGGCATTAATAACAGAATACACAGCTTATGTAGGTTTATTATAATTTTCTTACAGTTTATTCACTTACACATAAATTAATAGAATAGATTTTCTACTAGGATAAATCGTTAGATACAATACAAGTATATTTAATTCGGCGTGGATTGAACATTATATGTCATGTGGATGCGATTACTCAGGACCCCCACTAGGCACTGTGTACTCTGTTCTGGTCAAGTAGGTAGGTATACGCCCAGACCTCAGCCCAGTGCCCAGGGTCTGCTCACTGGTCTGACCAGATTTGGCTGAACTTCAGCTGGGCTTCTTAATAGAGCGCCAGCTGCCTTACCTCTACAATACAAACAAACACATCATTCTATGGTTAGACCAGTTGTCAGAATATTAGAAGGCACTGACTTCCTAATAACGACTCCCATAGGTGTCCATGAAAGCCGGGACCTACAGCTTAATGTGCTTTCCGAGGCACAGAGCGAGTGATAATTACGCACATAATTTCCAAATAGGTGCGCCACCAGGGTTTGAACCCTAGACTCTCTGAATTAGAAGTCGTCTCTCGTCGCTCTCAGGATTTATTTTTACCTGTCTATGTAGGAAACAATATTCATAATGGGGACTTAACTTACATAAATAATAACGTCTCTACTTTAAGACTGCCCTAAGAGGTATAGTGAGATAAATTATAAAAACATGTATTGGATAGATAGACAAATTAGGTGATGAGAAAAGAGTCGTTATCGGCAAGCCGGCGCCTGGCGCGGCAGGTGCGCCCGCGCCGCTGACCCACATTCGCCGTATCGATGCCTGCCCCGATAACGTCACTCCAGCGGCCACCCAATTTGCGAACAAGTGCCGATACTGCCGATTCCCGGAACACAAAACCAATGATATACTGAGTGATGACAGTAAAAAAATTATTAATCAATTAGATTCAGATCATTGTGGTCAACAAATATCTTTGCTTTGTAGAAATAAAACTGTGGCTAAAAGAACAATAACATTTATACCAAAAACCAATAATCGTTTTGAGAGGTTTAACAATAAATTATTATCATTTAGTTTACCCATGGTAGATAAAAGCAATGACCCTAATATTTTATATAATATGTTTTTTAGCGACTTTTGTAGTAGTTTTCAATCAACATTTACTCCCAAAACGATTAAGGTAAATGATAATGCTGCCTTTAGTGAATGGGCTACTCCTGGGCTACATAAAAGTAGAAAGAGACTGTATGAACTGTATGACGAAAGAAATGTTAACAATAGTGAACAATTTCATAATTATGTAAGGAAATATTCTAAAATATTTAGAAAAGCATGTCATACGGCAAAGTCTTGTTATTTGAGCTATAAAATTAAAAATAGTGATGATAAGATTAAAATGACATGGAATATTATTAATAGTGAAACGGGAAGAAATAAGAATTATAATAATAAGTTTAAACTCAACATTGATAGCAAGACGCTTACATCTGACTTAGATATTGCCAATGCTTTTGAAGACTTCTTTACTAATATTCCAGTGTCTACTACAAAAACTTTAAATTCCTCGCCTACTTTAGCGGAGGCTATTTTAAGAGATAATGTAAACATTTGTACAGAAGAGTTTATGTTTAATCATGTAACACCCATAGATATAATTAAGACATTTAATACTCTTAATGTTAAAAAGACTGCAGACCTCTGGGGCAATTCCATCGTAGTTACCAAGCCTATCATTGTTTCGGTGGCGCACAGTTTAGCTATAATATTTAATAAATGTATAGATTGCGGCACGTTTCCAGATTTAATGAAAAATAGTAAAATCATTCCACTATTTAAATCGGGCAGTACAGCAGACCCAACTAATTTTAGACCTATTTCAGTGCTGCCTACTTTTAGTAAAATTTTTGAAAAACTTATTTACAACCAAATGTTAAGATTTTTTAATAAAAATGGCTTAATGCATTCAAAACAATTTGGATTCACTAAGGGTCGCTCCACAACCGATGCAGGTGTTGAGCTTTTGAAACATATTTTTGATGCTTGGGAAGATTCTTTGGACGCTTTAGGTATTTTTTGCGATCTGTCCAAAGCTTTTGATTGTGTTCCTCATGAAACATTGATAAAAAAATTAGATTATTATGGAATAAGAGGCTCCGCATTGGATCTTCTTACTTCTTACTTAAGTAATAGGATTCAAAGGGTTGAAGTTAATGGAAAGCGATCTCAGGGTTCTGTAGTAAAAATGGGGGTACCGCAGGGCTCGATTCTCGGCCCGTTTTTGTTTTTAATTTATATTAATGATTTGCCACATTTGGTAAAGGAAAATCACGAGATAGTATTGTTTGCTGATGATACATCATTATTATTTAAAATAAAGCGATATCAGAACCCAGACGATGTAAACAATGCGATCTCAAAGGTGGTGCACTGGTTTGACGTTAACAATTTATTATTAAATGGGGCTAAAACGAAATGCATTAAATTCGTGACGCCTAACGTCAGACAAGTAAACACCACTATTAAAATAAAGGAAGATGAGTTGACCCTTGTGGATACCACCAAATTTTTGGGTGTTATATTAGATTCTAAGTTACAGTGGGGCCCACATATTGGTGAATTGTCGAATAGACTCAGCTCTGCTGCATATGCGGTAAAGAAAATTCGCCAATTAACAGACGTTGAAACAGCTAGGCTTGTTTATCATTGCTATTTTCATAGTGTTATGTCGTATGGTATTCTTCTGTGGGGTTGTGCCGCAGATATTCAAAATATTTTTGTACTGCAGAAGAGGGCCATACGAGCAATTTATAATCTACCATGTAGACATTCACTAAGGGATAAATTTAAAGAAATTGGTATTTTGACAGTGGCGGGTCAGTTTGTTTATGAAAACCTAGTATATGTACACAAAAATTTTGATAAATTGAGTAAGAAAAGTGATATACATAACCTAAACACAAGAAATAAGCATAAACTAGTTGTACCTGCCACTAGGCTCCAAAAAATTAACAAATCTTTTAAAGGTCAATGTGTGCGATTCTATAATAAAATCCCAAGCAATATACAGCAATTAAGCCTAAATAAATTTAAATTAACAATAAAACGCAAGCTGTCTTCAAAGGGATATTATTCTATTAAAGACTATATGGCTGATAAAAATGCTTGGGATTAAACCGCCGTTTCATACAGGCTGTTCTAATATGAATGACTTAAAGCATGAATATTGTTATATTATGTTGCATTGTATAGCGTCACAGACAAATGAAGATTGTTACTAACCAATCGATAATTTAAAAGAGCATAGCCTGTGAGTTTCTTGCCAGTTCTTCTTACAGAGCGGTGGCTCGGAACTGGCACTTAGATTCGCTTGCACTTAAATGTTTTTTGTTTTTTTTAAATTATTTGGTTGCAAGTGAATCTAAGCTTCGTGATTTTAGTATAGTTATATTTTATTTGTTTTTGTTATTTTTTTATAATTTTGACGTTTTCAAGTACTATGTAATAGTTTATGAAATAAAGTATTTTTGAGTTTGAGTATTTTTGAGTTTTGAGTTTGAAATGTTATTTGCCAATTGATAGTGCTTCCACGTGGGCGTTGTGTCTACCAACAATTAATATTGACGGATTTAAAAAAAAATATCACACGTTTATTTTCATGCACGGACTAAATAGAGGTGAGAATATGAGGGAGCTTAAATGACAACACGTGTACTGATTGTATACATTATCTTTGTAATTCGTATCCTTGGTTAGTATTCATTTACGATATGAATTGTATGGTCGCCCACTAAAGTAAAGGAAATAAAATAAACAATATAATCTACTTGTAAGTAAAGAAAGTGAGGTGGATGTGTGAAGGCATATATGAAGTGATATATTTTATTGTGTACCTACTCAATCTATAAATTTAAATTTTCTTGTTAAAATAATATTGTCTAAAGATTGAAAACAAAAGCACACATGTTCCACATCAAATTACACCTGAGAAGGGTCTGCTAATTTACGCGCAATTTTTTATTGACTGTTAAATTATTCTTAAATGCGAATAACACTACTACCTAAGTATAAATTCAAATAAAAATTACAAACCCTTAATGTTACTAAATGGTTATCAGCTAGGAAACCAGGATCCCGGAGAAAAAGAATGAATGACAACGACGAGATACTTATGACAAATAACATATTTCCATACAATAAATAAATAAGCATAAACTAAAATAGAGGTTCCACCAGGTACATCGTTTAGGCAACCTTATACGAAATTATCAAGAGAGAAAATACCTACTGCCTTGTGTAGACAGTTAAATAGTTAATCGTTGTCAATTATTTCCCAATTTCCAACAAAAGGAGAAATGTTATCTTCAAATGTAAGTAAATATTTAACTTTTTTTTAATTGTTCAACGATGTCTCTATTTATAAGGGTACGATTCACTATTAATTATGAAAGAGCAAGATCTGCAATACTCAATATCTTTCATTTCTATCTTTGGATGCTAACCCAGATTTAACCTCAAATATAAATTGAAAGTTTTTCTGAAGTTATCCCGGAGAACATTTGCGTTTTTTATTCGCTACAAAATTTCAACAAAGTGGAAAGTGTTGGAATTATGATTTGAAAAGATTGATGTGTTTCATTCATTCACAATCGTAATCAAAAATATTGGATAAGGATTTCATAAAGACATTTCAAAGAAATATAAATAATAGCTGTTACCCGCGACTTCGTCCGCGTGGAATAGTATCTTTGGGTAGCATTTACAACCCCTTTTCGCAATAAAAAGTAGCCTATTTCCTTTCTCAGGGTCTAGACTATCTGTATACCAAATTTCATTTAAATCCGTTGTAGTTTTGGCGTGAAAGAGTAACAGACAGACAGACAGACAGACAGAGTTACTTTCGCATTTATAATATTAGTAAGGATTAGCGGGTGATAGCGGCTTGCTCGCGTGGTACTGGAACTTGTTGTTTTCTCGTGGGAATGAGGGATTTCCTGTCGTGAAAAGTATTCTACCTGTGAAGAAGATGGTGTCAAGATGCTGAGCGATGGATACCTGCAGAACACATCAGGGGTCCCGCTCCTCCGCGCCGATATGGCTATCGAACCCCACGTCGGCATTTATCAAATGCTGTACTGTTCAATTATTTAATTACACATCAGGGACGCGTTATAAGATGCAACTGATATACTAATAATACTTATAATATCGGTGTCCGTTGGTTTTTTCTGTAATTTTCGAAACATTCAAACAATTTAAAAGTATTTAATATTACACATTAACAAAAAGCTTTAGTAGCGTGCGTGCGACGATTAAAGTTATTTAATGCCCTGCACTATGTATGACTTTTATATGTTTTTGCTGGTATTGGAGAATTCAGCTGGGCTGTCGGACATGGGGCAGTACACCGAAGCCGATGTCACACAATAGCGGCCGTCAATTAGTGCATAGTGATCACACTTGGGGCCACGACAAAAACTTAGGTATCCTGCGATGCTCCTTTGTTTGTAAATAAGACGCCGATGCAACACTCATTTTTTAAACTTCATACGGAAACGTTTCGCTTGAAACGTTCATGTTTGAAGTGGTCATTTCAAATTCGATACTTGGATTTTATCTTTACATTTTCATGCAGATATTTTATTGATTTGAACTGAGTTTAGAAAGAATTACTTTTTTCGCAATACATGTCCTCATTGAAAGATGATAACAGTTTTAAATGGAAGCTGATATTTTTTTTTATATAAAACCTTTATATCGTTTTTCATTTCGAGAAATGTTGTAAAACAGAATCCGTAAATTAGACAAAAATTCTCTGCCAAAGAGGGGAACAAATTCGTAAATAAAACTAAACTGACGGTCACGGCATTTTATTTTAATTCATGAGCTCGGTATTCGCATTAACTTGCCCACTCACCAGTAATTTTAACATTTGATTTGCATGCGGCCAGTGCCGGTCGAGGGACCGCGGACAGGTGACGGCCAGGATCTTGATAAAACAATTAACAGGTGCGTAATCATGGCGATCAAATCGCCGATCGCGAGCCCCTTTCGGCTAATTGGTTTGTCGGAACACGGCGCGAGGGGGCTTTTTAACTTGATTATAAGCAAAATCATTATGCTTCGTTTTGTTTTGCAATTCTGCACAATTACGTAAAGGATTCGGATTTGAACACGTACTTATCTAGTGAGCGTCATTCTTACTATCAATGTAATTAGTTATTTTATCTTCTAAATCATTTGGAACTTAATGATAATATTATAATTGATGCATAATTTATTAATTCATGCATATCGTTCTCTTGTCAACATATCGCGGCAAAGACGTGGTGCCTAACGTCTTTGCGGTGGTGGTTCGAACATTCATTTCCAAAGAATAAGACTACATAGATCATCTTTTGTTTTTCTGTTTTCATGTGAATCACTGCCAAGGTGTAAGCTTAAACTGTTTGTATTTCGCCGAACATAGACACATTGTTAGGTCGTCTTGGGATAATTCTGTTTAGGTTTCCTTAGTAAGAAGTCGTCGACACAATAGATTCTGGATGCGTAATGCATTCAGTGAAGTTGCAGCTACAGTAATCTCGTTTGGAAATTTTAATAGCAATAGTATGCGGCGAGGCCGGAGCCGCCGCGTGCGAGGTAGCCGGAGGCAGGGGGCGGGGCGGTGAGGCGCGGCGCGGCCCCGGGGGAGGGGGAGGGCGAGGAAGGGGCGGGGCCACGCGGCGCGCGCGCACCTCTCGCCGCCTGCTAGATCTAGCCCTCGGCCTCTATTGGCCAGTGCGCAGCATCTATAATCGCTTCCCGCTGGATTCGTGCTCCCGTAGCCATCGATCGGCGATCAATAGAAAAGATTTAATTGCCCGGTTAATTAACGCGAGTTATACTAGAGCGACTCGTTCATTTGAATAACCCGAGGATTAATTACCGACTTCATTATCTATTCCGCTGGCGTAATTGCCAGCCATGAATAGATTTTTTATGTTTAAAAACAATCGAGTAATTTTATCTATTCGCAATCGAGAATAAACTTTACATCCTAGTTGTTAATTAGATTACATTGGCAAATATTTGTGTATAAGGTTTGTTGCCTATAATGGGTACATCATTAAAATATCTCCGCAGTGAGTCTGTGAATATCTCATCTACACCTACCTACTATAACGTCATTATAAAATATCGCTCAAGAATTACAAAGGTCATTTCATTTCGAAATTCTAGCTTTTATGTCGTGGCCAAAGAAAACAGGTGCACAAAGGAAGAAAAATCTAAAATGTCAATGATAGGTACGACACTAACACTTGGATCCTACCAAGACCTAAGGATCCCAAGCCAACTTCACTTGCACCTGCCGATCAACCGACGAGGCTTTGGCGAACAAAACAGTGCCCAGTAAGCGGCATTAGGCTCGCCTCCTATTACGTGGGACCAACAATATAATTAGCGAAGTGTGGGCGTATAATATGCCTTTGCCTACTCCTTCGGGGAAACAGACGTGAATGTATGCATGCATGCATGAATGCACTTCCTTGTAGACAGATAGTCATCATAAGTTAGAAGCCCGCAGCTGAATACAGACCTGCCCAATGGTTTTCCATCATTATCGGCTATGTCCAAGGGGAACCATGATGTACTTGGCTTCAACCATAATTATTGTAAGATCCTTATTGACACATTCATAACTGCGATAAACGTAGCTAGTGCTAATAATACACAGGATGCGTAATGCTTATCATACAGAAGAGTGTTTCTCACTCGCCTCTTATAAAATCCACATGATGATAGGAGAGTAGGTCCTATTCTAATCTGACACCACACGTTCTGTTTATGTCTGATATGGCTACGTGTATTGTAATCCGGAACATCCACATGACGTATAT
Source organism: Musotima nitidalis (assembly GCA_949126915.1). Lineage (NCBI taxonomy): Eukaryota > Metazoa > Arthropoda > Insecta > Lepidoptera > Crambidae > Musotima > Musotima nitidalis. The sequence continues at coordinate 20,004,061 of OX421421.1, forward strand.
AATTTGAATTCTCCTAATTATTCGTTTACAAATCATTTATTTATAGACCTCATATGGTAAGCGAGGTGCGTTAATGTATACGGTAGTGAATTAGTCATCAATAAAAAGTAATTGAAAATAAATTAGAAACGTTTAAATAGTTATTCTGTTAGCCCCGCAGAATTGTCATCGAGTTATCAGATGATTAGATGAGTCAGAGGATCGATAGTGGACTTCATGGGCTTTTAATGTCGCCAAGTGGCGCGTGATGGACGGGCCCGTATGGCGGACACCGGTCACATGTCGAACAGCGATACCTCAATTAACGATCGTTAATACTCTGTTATCTGAGAGAAGTGATCACCAAATGAAAGCTTAAACAGTTAAGGTGATTATAACAAACTATCTGGCGGAAACTGGTAGAACAGTATTTTTATTCTAATCATTGTTACGCCAAAAACAACATAGGTAGATAATTAGATAATATTAACAAGCAGAAATTCTTTCTCGTCGAAGGTTACTCCCTTCCTGACTCCATCCTCTCTTCAGAACGCTCCGTTGCCCATTTCGGCGGATCTCAGCATTCTCGGCATGGACATCGGCCAGGACCTAAATCCGAAATGCTACATCGAGGGTGTTATTTTAACTGCCTCCCGTAAGTTGGGTATACTCAAGGTATACTCAGTTTACTCAGTTTTTCACTCCCGCGCAGCGCTGTTTGTTGCACAAGACTCAAGTGCGATCGAGTGTGGAGTATTTCCATCTTTGTGACGGTTCTGCTAAGTACTTCCTCGGCGCACTTGACAGACTGCAACGGCGTGCGGTTCGTGTTATAGGGGATGCTGAGGTAAAAGCCTCTCTCGAGAATCTACAGCTGCGTATAGATATGCATCCCTCAGTGTCTGCTACCGAACTATTATGGCAAGTGTTCTGAAGAGCTTCTCGATTTTATCCCACCCTTTCCTTTCCCCTCCCAAACCACACGTGCTGGTCTTAGAAACCATCCACATGCTGTGCAGACTATTAGCACTCGAACCAAGAAATTTGGTAAGTCGTTTCTGAGTAAGACCAATAAGCTCTGGAATTCGCTGCCGGTTTATGTGTTTTCTAGTTCCTATAATCCCGGGTCTTATTAGCGGGGCGTGAAACGGCATTTTGGCAGGCCGTCATGAGTGAGTGCGCCTTGTACCGTGCTTATTTCACGATATGAAGCGCCATCATTTTTTCGGACTGCATCGACTGCTTACCACCAGGCAGGATGTTCATAATAATAATAATAATCATTTATTTCAGACTAATTCCGGTCCACATACAATTTTATATAGGTAATAATGCAGTGTCTAAAAATTAAAAATGTTATGACTTAATAAGCTCTTTGTACCTACTCGTAATTGTATAAATTCCGTGTAGTATAAGTACCTTTCGATCTGGAATAGTGCCAATCCCTCATTTCAAGGGGAGTCGTAAAAGTTTGTCGAAGAGATCTATCGGATGATGGGCAGCAGTTTCATCTTGCGTAGGTACTGGGTTGAACAGTTATCACCAACCCGTCCGCCTAGCGTGGTGATAATAGGCAAATACCACAATGTAATGAAAACAATTTGTCACTGATAATAAATAATCCGTCGCATAATTGTGAATAATTTTTGGTTTTGCATATTTCAGATTATTTTGTTATCTTTATTTGGTTATGCTATCTAAATTACTTAATTGCGATATATTTTTCAAGGCGTTTGTGTCTATTTAACACGAGTCCACGTGTCTCTACTGCGAATTAGGAATTAGATAAGTTTGCTTCATTTTAGCGATTACTGTTCATAATATTTATGACCTTTTTCCATACTAGCAGCCGCCCGCGACATTTTTCGTGTGACCTACACACAAACATTCCTCTTGAATCACTCTATCTATTAAAAAACGGGTGTTATTTAACGTGTCTTCAAAATTAATAAATTGCCAACCTAACCTAACCTTTTTGTACATCAAAAATACTGATTGAGCACCTAATCACCTATTAGATGCTCACTCAGTATTTTTGATGATCAAAAAAGCTTTTTTTAGAGGTTTAGTTTATAATATTCCTTAAAAAACCGCATCAAAATTCATGAAGTTAAGGTTCAAATAGAGGAAAGCCTGTTTGACCCTTAACTACACAACGGACTTTGTTTTATACCTACTAGACTTGACGACAGATATGGCGTGGTGGCGAGTATACCCGCATTCCACTCCTGAGGTCGTGGGTTCGATTCCCACACGGGACAAATATTTGTGTGTATTAATATGAATATTTGTTCTGGTCTGGGTGTTTTTCTATTTATATTAAGTATATATTTACAAAAAAAAGTTTTTATATATTTTTATCCGTTATTTTTAGTATCCATAACACAAGTTCTTAATGATACTTATCTTGGAACTAAATAATTGGTGTACCTAAGTGTCACAAATATTTATTGATTCATTTATTTACTATATTGTGGTGATCTTTAAAAAAAACTAGTTCTTTATTAATATTTCATAGTAACTGTCATGGTCATATCAGCCCTCTGACGTCCGATTACCTCCTCTCATGAACCAAAGGGAGAGGATTCAGGTTGGAAACTCAACTCAGTAAGAAGTTTGGATCCTGCGGGATTTTATGTACCTAGATATAAGTGATTTAGAGGTCTGAATGGTGTTGTTTAAAAGATGTTTCAATCCCTTGTCCTGTAACCTATGAACCACAATATTCCAATACAACCAGTAAGACCATTCGTCCTATATGCGACAAGAACGAGAACCATATACCTACATATAGGTGTAATGAAACTATCAATGCCCGTTCATATTTCGAACGTTACAAAATGATTCAGCGTGCTGACTCACACGGTGGCGTATCACTAGACGTTTTGAGATAACAATTCAAAATTAATTAATAACAATCTATATCCTCAAAAGTACCGACTGAAAAATAAGCTTTTGGAGTTTTAGAAATGCGTCCTGTTAATTAGGATTGTGTGAATCAGTTTCTGACCGTCTTGTTTTTTTTATGTGACACTTCATAATGTACTTCATATGTGACGACCGCTATGGTGTGGAGGTCAGTATACCTGCACTTCACTTCAGAGGTCGTGGGTTCGATTCCCACACAGGACAAATCTTTGTGTGCATGAACATGAATATTTGTTCTGGCCTGGGTGTTTTCCTATATATATTAAGTATTTATTTACAAAAAATAAGTATTTAAGTATGTTTATCCGTTATTTAGTATCCATAACACAAGTTCTTAGTGATACTTATCTTGGAACTAAATAATTGGTGTGATTGTAAGAGAATATTTATTTATTTATTTTATTTATAATGACTACATCCTGCCTGATGGCAAGCAGTCGATGCAAACCAGCCAAATTAGGGCGCTCTATACCGTGCACAATATTGTCAAATTATTATAGATACCCTTATATTATAGCGACCCTCATTCGCAGTACCTATACATTTTGTAGATTAAGACTAATGTTTGAATTTTAGACAACTGTTGCTTATCTCTGTCAGTGAATATTGTCTTCAATTTAGCTTTTCATTCTTGAAGTTGTTTTTGTGTCGATGGATTAAGATATCTTCTGTAGTTTGTTTGTTATTCATTCGAAATTATTGTTAATTGTTCCCATTTAAATGTTGAACCTTTTTATTAGTGCTATATACATACGTACGCCTGTTTCCCCAAAAGGGGTAGGCAAAGGCATATCATCATACCCTAGCATTATCCCGGTAGCCCCAGACTTAAGCCCAGGGTCTGCCCACTGGTCTAACCAGATTTGGCGACTGCGACTGCCATCTGACCTCCACAACCCAAAAGAATACATCATGGTTAAACTAGTTATCAAAATAGGCACTGACTTGCTAATAACGACTGCCATAGATGTTCGCGTCAGCCGGGAACAACGGCTTAACGTTCTTTCCGAGGCACGGAGCAAGCGATAATTACGCTCATAACTTCGAAAAGTATTAGAACCAGAGTTTAGAACCCGAGACTCTCTGAATTAGAAGATTATGGGTCTCGCCACTGGGCTATGGTCGCTCAGTGGCAAACTATACGCCCACATTTTTAGTCCCACGTAATAGGTGGCGAGCCTATTGGCGCTTACCGGGAACTGCTATGTTTGCCATAACCCTGTCTGTTGATTGGCAGGTGCACCACTTGCAGGTGAGGTTTGCTTTCGTTCGTTTGTTTACTAAACTTATTTTAGCTATATGCCCTGCTATTCAGCTTTTTATATCTGTCACTCCAATTCTAATTTTCTTTTCCATAGATCTGATCATTTTACATAGGGAAATAATAAATATTCTCTTACAATCACACCAATTATTTAGTTCCACGATAAGTATCACTAAGAACTTGTGTTATGGTTACATAAGAACGGATAAACAAACACACCTTATACCTAAATACCTTTATTTTGTAAATACATAATTAATATACATAGGAAAACACCCAGACCAGAACAAATATTCATGTTCATACACACATAGACTTGGCCTATGTGGGAATCGAACCCACGATTTTGGAGTGAAGTGCAGGTATACCGACCTCCACGCCATATTTATGGGTCGTCACATATGTCCTGGTAAATGTCCCTAAGATCTTGGAATGCCGAGCATTGTTTTTTTCGTTGGATGACCTTGAGCTTATTTATCAAACCCATGGCCTGACACCACCAGGAAAAAGGGCGTGCTTTTACATAAAAGTTATTCACTTTTCATTTTCTTAATGTGACACGTCATAATGACTACATCCTGCCTGATGGTAAGCAGTCGATGCAGTACAGCTAAATGAAGGCGCTTCTTCCCGCAAATAAGCACGGTACAAAGTGCTAAAATTCCGTTTCACGCCCCGCTTAAAAGACCCGGGATTATAGGAATTGGGAAACAAATAAGCCGACTTACCAAATTTACACAATTAAAAAAAAAATTACGGAATTCTATAGTCATTAGGTGCACGTGGCTGTGCAGCGCCTGCCACTAGTTTTTCACCCAGTTTTGCTCAATAATACCGCCCTTAATTAAACCGAAATGGAATTCTACTTTCACTGGGCCCAAATGTCATAGCTGTGCAATTTCACTGCCATTTCTTACAGTTAACTGCAACGAGGAGCCTTGAAGCCACTGTGTCGTGTCGTTTACTTCGTTACATAAATTATTATTATGAATTGACTATGTCTGAAGATTTAAGTTTTATTGAAGATATCAAATAAAGTGCCGCTTTTTGTGGAACCAAGTACCTACCATTAAGGATGGAGGGAGTAACTGTAACCAAAGCAATACTGTAAGTAGGTAGGTACCATTTTGATAACATGTATGGAAAAGGAGCTCACATCGTATTCGCTTAGTACGCATTGTGCTCAAAATTATTATCTGAAGCAATTATTTTTGTTAACATTCAATCTTTTCTACTAATTAATTATCTACTTACTTGTTTTTTTTTTATTGCCAACGATAATGTTTATGTGAATGTAATAAAGTGTGTATCTATTTATCTGTATAGTGTGGCTATATGAGCGTTTGAGCGTAATTCCGATTGCGACCTTACAGACCCCAGAACTAATTACCTGGATAAAAGTATGCCTGTGAGTAAATGTTAGCGAATCCATCGCGTGCAATACCTGGCGCATCCTCCAGCCGTCTCCACGTCGTGGTGGCAGGTTCCCGGAACCTGGCCGGGAGTATCCCCGCATTCCCGGTTTTTGCCTGCCGTCTCCCGGCGTGGGGCCGCCCACCGGCGACGTGGCGGCCTGCATAATGGCCGATTACCGCGGACGAACTAATTCCCCAAATGTCCACGTTAATGCCAAATGTTGATGCAAAATGGGCGGGAATTAGAATTTTTAATATAGGTAGGTAGGTATCGTATTTTGCTTGCAATTTTTTGTGGGCTCATATTTAATGTGTCATCAAAATTAATAAATTACCAACCTAACCTAACCTTTTTGTACATCAAAAAATTCTGATGGAGCACCTAATCCCCTATTAGATGCTAGATCAGTATTTTTGATGACCAAAAAAGTATTTTTTAGAGGTTCAGTTTATTATATTCCTTTTTTGTGGAGTCAAATAAACATTTAACAAAAAATTAAAAAACTATTAATGTATAGGTACCTAACCTAAGTATTGTACGTTTCAGAGCTATCACATTCTTATCTAAGTAGATGTTTTTGAATATTAATTTAAGATAAGGATAATATGATACTCTTTAAAATAAAAAAGTGGCACCGCCATCTAAACACACATGATATCTATTACATACGCCACCAACAGTGGCCCATCCAAGAACCGGCCGCAGCATGTTCTGCTCCAATTCGGTGATTGCTTCTTTTTAATCTAAGTACAGATTTGGGTGTATAGGGATTCTACCAACATCGAAGTACCCACCAGTACATGGTACATCTGCAATAGTGTTCGTTGTGAATCAATGCTCTATGATCGCCCTCAATATCTTCATGTCACCATATCAGGTCATTTGTTACCTATTTACTTGTTTGCGAAATGAAATAGATTTATTTGCTTTGATTTTGCGTGCTTACATAAAGGTCTTATACAGGTTAATTGAATTGTCAAAATCTACTTATATATAAGTGTGCATATGTTACAAATTATTTTTATTCTCTTACAATCACACCAATTATTAAGTTTCAAGATAAGTATCACTAAGGACTTGTGTTATGGATACTAAAGAACGGATAAACATACTTAAATACATTTTTTTTTGTAAAGAGATACTAAATATACATAGGAAAACACCCAGACCAGAACAAATATTCATGTTTATGCACACAAAGATTTGTCCTGTGTGGGAATCGAACCCACGACCTCTGGAGTGGAGTGCAGGTATACTGACCTCCACGCCATATCGATCGTCAATTCGGTTATTGAATTTAAAGAAACAATTATTCTATTATTCTTACGACGACAATCATAAACTCACTTCTCCTACTGTTACTTTATTACTCATGACCTTGAACATAGGTCTCACACACGTGCAACAACTTCCGCAGCATGGCAGCGCCATACCGTCTGTACTGTACTGTGTAATGTACTAATTATACTCACATAGAACAACCGGCATTTATACTGCTGAGCTTGGGGTCCAGCCCACATAAATATGGGAAAGCCTTTAACTCGTTCACCACACTTCTAACTCCGCACCCTTACCTGTACTCCTCCGATTGCTCATTCGCGCAACTGATTCTCATACCAGTGACTCAAGATACCAGTGAGTTCAGACGGGATCCACGAGTAAGTTTTTCCTAACACTGAATATTTTACAACAACAACAACTTTTAAATGTGTTTAAAAAATACTGATAAATAAGAGAGCTAAACGAATGCGTACGCATCTCGATACAATATTATTGTTGTCTATGGACAAAAGCTAAACAGAGCTGAATATGTGTGATTAAGCGATCTATTTTGGTGGACACAAAAAGTTCGCGGACAGAAGTTCCTCGTCTGTAGTACCGTTCAATAAATGAATGAGTAGTTCATTGATAACTTATATATATTATTATACCGTTGTGCTTTCGAACTGATACGTAGGAGATTAATTGTACTTTTTTATTTTGGTAAAAACCAAAGAAAAATTAATAGTCGATATTGTATAATGATATAAACCTATTGTCTGTTTTGTATTATTTACATTGTATAACTCTTACAATCACACCAATTATTTAAACAAGAACTTGTGTTATGGAACTTGTGTTTACGGATATATAAATACAACTTTTATATACACAGGAAACACCCAGCCCTAAACAAATATTCATGTTTTTGCATAACATTTGTCCTGTGTGGGAATCGAACACACGAACTCAGGACCGGGCTGCAGGCATGCTGGGCTTATCGGTCGATAAAAAACAATAATAATACAATGTGCAAATCCCACAAAACTGATTAAACAGTTTGACTGTGGGATCAAAAGCAGTAGTAGTTTTTTACATTTTAATAATATCATGGAGTGTTTCTATGGTAAAGTAATTATTGTTGAAGCTTATACAGGAGTGTATGAATCTTGCATAGAAGTTAAGGGCAGCGAGTGTCGGCAATCAACCAATCATAGATAATATAGGTGTCATTAAAGTGGCGATGGCGGTCAGATGTGGATCGCCTCTCGCTTCGCCCGCGCCTGTGCCCGTGACCGACCTGGTGCCCGCGCCCGCGACAGTGGGCCGCGGGGAAACAACAGACCACAGAACTTGGCTGTCGCCTAACTGTTGGCATTATTCCTACAATGAAGGCTCCATTAAGCCTGCCGTTAGAAATTGAATTACTGTCTTTAAATTGTTCTACTAGTATTGTACCATTACTGAGCTTAATTTCAAATAAGTTCGGTTTTTGAATTTAGACTGGCGCATGCGTTTGACTGCTCCTATGTTCCCGGGACTTTCGCTTAACTAGTCAAAACGGCGACTCTCATTAGAAAGATTTTGGGTGATAAAAAAATATAGATACAAACGCGTTTATTCTATTAACATTGTTGAATACCAAGGGTAATAGATATTCAAAGCAGCAGAATTTTTCAAGTTCAAATGTTTGTAATTTTATTTTAAATTTTTTTCTTGAAAGCTTTATTTTCATAAAATGTTATTTAAAACTCATTACTATAACAAAAGTTTCATAAAATGACTTTCGTCCATCGATATAAGATAAAGCTTCCTCAAGCTTTGGCTAATTTCATTGCTTGTAAAGTAAACACCCGCCTCCGTATCAGATACCATAGATTTCGTCTTGGAATCACCGGTGTACCAAACCGGGTCAGCTACCTCGGCATATGGTGGTCCTTATTCCCGTCGATGCTTAGTGAGTGACGCGCGTGCGCATTACTCACGGGTGCTTTATGGCGAGCCACGAAAGCAGGGCTGTAGGGATGCGCAGTCGCATAGTAGGTAGGTAATGTTTTAGTTATTTTACAATATTTTAAAATAATTCCACATTGCATGCCGTGGTAGCACACTTGGTTGGTAGTGTTTAACTTCTTGGTTGTTATATTAAATAAATAATACATACTTATTAGATGTCTCTGCAGTCGAGACAAAATAAAGAGTTTTGACGTCGACTTTATTATGTATTTCATTATAATATCCTAGCATTATCCCGGGTGCCCTTTCTTTTAAGCTTAGGGCCCAGGTTCTGCTCACTGGTTTAACTATAGTTGGCTGAATTTCAGTTATTAGATGAAGCGACTGCTAACTGACCTCCGCAACCCAGAGGGAAACTTAATTCTATGGTAAACCAGCAGTTAGGATGATAGACTTTAACGACTGCCATAGGTGTTGATTTTATATATTTCGAAGCACATTATTATAATAAAGGTCCAAAAATCTGATATGTTTTAGATTGGAAAATCTACATCATTTTCATATATTTCCTTTTTTTCCTAATCAACAAGGATAATTTTTCGAGAAGGTGAGAATATGTAATAAATGTTTTTCATTGTATTTATAATAAAGTGGCACTTGATGAAAAGTGGTCGCGTAATCGCTTAATGGTGGTGTAATCTTTTGGGAAACTTCGCCATGGAGCGCGTGTTACCGAAATGTGTACGTAAGTAGTGTGATTTCATAATAAGCATGCAGCCTACCGTCCTTCACTAGCCGGGCAGCCCGTGGCCGCAGACCACAGCCGCACAAAGTAGAGCGCGACGCGGCGGGGTGCGCACGCACATACTACACGCTATTAATTTCGCAGATCCTGCACGAGTCCACAATCCTTCCATTTATGGATACACGTTCAATTAAAACTTTACTTTCATCGATGTTTGTTTGTATTAACTCGCTTTAAAAGTCCCGAGATAACATTTGTAAAGTAAATGAAACGTAAAGCGAAATATTCAACATTTAAGTACCTATTTATCTTATGCATCGTTATTTGCAATATTACATTCTGGATTATTAAATGTCCTATATACAATTTAGATCTGGGTTATCAATAAGAAAATAGTATCGTATCATGAATATAATGTCGGCCTATCCATTCTTTCAGTTTTGTAACACAGTGTAATCTAATAATAATAATATTATATAGCTGAAGAGTTTACTGGTTCGAATTGAAAAAATGTTTTTGTGTTGAATAGCCCATTTATCGAGGAAGACTTAAAGCTATAAAACATCTAGCTGCGACCAATAAAAGCGCAAAATCAGCGGAAAATGTGGAAAAAAAAATAGGGGCATTTTTGAGGGCTTCTGTTTCGTGCGCTGCGTAAACGGTTCCAGTTTCCCAAAAAAATACATTTGGAAGAATTAATTCTGTACAAATGATGTAAAAAAAATGTCTGCAACTGTATATTTCTATCTTTTAAGATTACCTATTTGCCAAAGAGTTTTATATCAAGATATTATTAATCCTTATCCAAATAAATATAGTATTAGTAATAGTATTTAATTGTAAACAAAACATTTAGATTAACATCTTAGAAGATACGATCATTTTAAAATAACTCCCCAACATAATCCACACGTGCGCATGAGAAGACGCTGCGCTGGCCGGCCGGCGAGGGGGAGGCGGTGCTTGCTAGCCGTCTAAAAGTCATTTACACAGAAGTAGTTACTATAAAATATTTTAAATCATAAAAATATTCATCGCGTTTATCATAACAGAAATTGACGCGGACAAAGTCGCCGGCAATAGCTAGTTTCTGATATAGGCCAGTACCTATAACCAGATGATTGAGATGAAAAACTGGATATTCATGGTAAAGTCCGTACTTTACCATAAAGATAATTTCACTCATCAGAACATAATAAGGCAGTGTATAGTCAGTTTGCCTGATTTTAATGCATTTTACCAAGTGACAGACAAACATGTTCTGTCACTTGGTAAAATGCATTAAATGCAACGGTCACACTGTTGACGGATATATAGTTAAATATTGTTACTTGACCTGTTTAATAGTGATAAAAAAAATGTAAAAAACATGAGCCTGAAAGTTCTACAACCTGATCCTCTCAAGGGGACGATTTATAGACGAACGTTGTGAGAGTGTTTTCTAAAACCATCGCGCATATAAAGACGTTTGAAAATAATAAGCATTACGCCACGTAATGTATGCAGCTGAAGATCCACTAACAAACAACCTCAGCATTTGTGATAGTTATGATTGCTGCCTTCTGCAATCTCATAAGATAATTCCTACGATATATCGGAAACGGTGGCGAGATGATATTGCTTCTTTTGTCTCAGGTTGTGGGAGACGAGCCCAAGACAGACAAAAATGAAAGAAAAAAAATTAATACATTCAATATCTACATACAATTATGACATGGACCAACTAGTATACAAAATCGAAAGCCCACGTCCTACAGTCAGTGAAGATGCCTACCGACAAACAAACCTAAAAGATAAATAAATTGATGACACTGGTATAGTTAAGGCTATTATTGCCAGCGCACTACCTTCCAATGACCGACACGTTCCTCGCCGAGATCTCAGGTCCCCGTAAATCTTAGACCGCAACAATTTGATATCATTGTGAATCGTAACTACTGCATTCGAGAGCCGACCCGACATTTATTCCAGCAATAAATAGTAGCAATTTAGTTTAAAGGCTCGGTCCGTGATCCGCCGGTAACCCTTTTGATGCGCGTACGCAAATCTCTGCCGCCCGGCCGATAACAATAATTGTGTTGCCGGCCGCCATTACTGGAACTACCCACAATTACGACAGCCTCCACCACGCACCAGCCACCAGCCTGTCTACGGGCTGTCACTGTCAGCATCTGCCTACAGATAATAATCATGAGTATGGAACGAATTCTAAGAATATTACTAAATAAAATAAAAACAGAGGACACTGCATAGAAATTCTAATCTTACTTCTACTTCATAGAAGTTGATATCTTATTTACATTCATTAATAATCCGTGATTCATTGAAGTGATTCAGTATTATTTATGCTCTATGTAACTTGTATTAATTTTTTGTTTATACGAGGTTGTCAACAACTTATTCAACAATGTAGAATTTTCCTCCCAGCGCAAAACAATGACATAAAAATTGTTAAACTGACTTTGAAGTTTAAAGAATATGCCTTTTTCTGCCAATCTTCTTTGTAACAGAGAGAGCCAGAACAAAAATGTTTGGCCAAGAAGTTTGAAGTAATGTTTTTGTAGATTTTGCACACTTTAAGCAGGTACTCAAATCTCAGTTGACCTCATAGAGTCGCTGGGACTCTACGATCAAGGATCAATCAGCATACATTTTATTTTTACGTTTAAGCATTAATATCATTTCTGTATTTCCAAAATCATTGAATACACTTAAAGTTATAGATGGTCTCCTAGAAACGTTTTATTGTAACTCTAACAGTTAAGGGCCTTACTGTATCGTTAAAAATCAATCCTGTGTCTATGAAATTTACGTGAGTAGTTATTAAACTTGTTTCGTTACAAAATTTTAGAGCAACTTCATTTTTATAATAGCAAGTTCGTGGTACGGAGGCCGGAGAGGTTATCCGTCGGGCTCATTACAATATTAATCAATACTTTCACATGGAGCTCGGCAATAGGGCATAAAGCCGGGCGAGGCATAATGCCGGCCGGGGCATTATGCAGGCCGGGGCATTATGCCGGCCAGCGCTGGACGACAAATGATAGTCTGTGGACACATCGGTCGGAGTTGAAGCGCTCATCGTCATTATACGCAGAAATAATCATGCATAATGAGGTTACTTTTTATGGCTCCTAATTAGAATAATGACGGGCTGGCTGGAGCAGATCTCGTCTAGAGATTAGCTAACCTTTGGACATGTTTGTTTTCAACATGTGATTTTATGAATGTTGCAGTAAATAATGTCAATGTCAATGACTCTAATCAAAGTACAATCAAAATGGTAGTAATAACTTTTGCCTGCCGTAAATGGGCGCGGCAGCTTTTTGGAGTCATAGCTGAATAAACTATTTTGACTTTGTCTTACCAAAGAAAATATCAGTGAAAATCTTATCGAAATGCATTAGAATGTAAATAAGAAGATAATTTCAAGTACTTATTTATATTAAAGTCAATAATATATTATAAGTGAATGAGGTGATCCGACAAAGAACCTAAAGCAGGAGCGGCAGGAGCCAGTCATGCCTGCCGTAAAAGCATTTTTAGTATTTTTTGGATAATGGTGTCACAGTCACACGTGTCTTTAAACAGAAGAACCTAGAATTATTTTAATGTTACCTTAATTTAAACGAAATGTAAGGAAATATAAGTCATCATGAGATATTTCTAACAACGATCTCATCTTGTGACTATTAAATTAAAATATGTAATAATGTTAATCCACACTACAACATTAATGAATTATCTAAAAATGTTGGGAGACCAAGATTTAAATGGCTAAAAGATTGCACTTAATTCGTTTGTACGAAAACAAAATCATAATAAGGAGCGTCCATTCTCGGGAACTGGTCGCCGGGCGGGACGTGGCTGCAGCCCCTGACCCAAAACAAAGGGCCGTAATGGAGATTCGCGCGATTTACATAATGCGCGGGCGCAGGCCGCTAATTGCCGCGCAAATTATATGCATCGAACTCGCGACCCGGGAGATAAACGCAGATTACTATACCGGGCCCGCGTAATAACAGCTGTAATCAAATTAATATACTGCGCTCGATCGAGCCATACTCGGCAGTACGCTCGCGCTATTACACCACGGCGTACTGCTCTCAAATAACTTACTTTTAATTAACGTTGCTGTTTTGCTCAGCTTTATTTCAATGGTATACTTCAGTTAACATTATATTACTATTTTCATACAATAAATGTAAAGATTGTAATGTAGGCACTTTCTTGGAGTAAATCATTACAATTGTTTTCAAATTGTTTGTTACCAAGTTAGAATATTATTTGACATAATATATTTAAACTGCTTCGTTCTATCTTTCTACTTAACTCATTAACTAATAGATAATAATGATAGCAATATAAAAATATTATCAAAGTTTCACCGGATTTATGACATAATTTCGGTTTTATCTAGTTGATATCGAAGTTTTAATGTACTTCCTTTGGCTGATATCAGATATTCGTTTCTGTTTTCTTTGAAAACTAGCAAAATGCGATTCGGGCTATCGCAGTGAAGAATTATGTATCTATCATATCAATTTAATTTGTAACATTTGGTTATGACATGCCTTAGTCGTTGAAATAACAGTTTAACTTTGATATCCGGTTACAATACAATCCATTGCTTCCAGTCGTTTCACATGTTTAGAACATTAGGTCAAGATGCAATTTAATTGACACTCAACTATTTTCGGTACGCTTTTCATACCTGAAGTCAAACCAAAACTAGCACACCTTCCCAATAAGTTATTGGTCATTATGATATTTAAAATTTTCTGATTGTTTTGAAAGGTTGGTTCATGTTTTAAAGAATATTTAAACTTTTAATTTTACTTTTCATCATCTCTGGAATAACTATCGCTGACTACTGACAGTACGAATTTACTAAATACGAGACGGTCATCAGGGATCAACGTGACAGTCTGTGACTTGTCCAATGTCAAAGAAGGTGTCAGTGCTAAAAAAATATGAATTTAAGTGACACTATTAATATGCAATTTAAAATATCTTGCAGTACTTCAAGTAACCGAGAGATGGCGCCACTTGTTAGTGGTCTGCTGCCCTGATCAGCTTGCAGTGTAGCAAGTGCTCTCAGTACTAGAGTATCAGATGTGCTAACGTACCTGAATATAGATATTTCAAAACGATGACGAAAGAGCTTAAAATATGGTATATACTTCGAATGCGCGGTAAGGAGGCGGTAATTAGCAGACAATGGCGAAACCTTTAGCAGAGAACTTATGCTAAAATGTCACCACTTGCCGCGACTTCACCAGACACTACGCAGACCTGACGAAAAAGGATGCCCAAGATTAGCGGATAGTTGCAGACGTTGCGGTCGGAGCCGGCGACGGGTGAGGAGATACCACCAGTCACGGTCAACTGCTGCCTGCCATACTCCACAACGTGGCCACAGATGAGTTGTCACGTTGAGGCCTGAGATAATGAGTTGCAGCCCATGCTCGTCTAAGTCGAGGCACTCAGGGGATTCATGTTTTAATTATCAGGAGAATAGTGTGCTGAGACCTACGTCATCAGATCATCAGTCATCAGATGGGCCTTATTCCTCAATGCCATCTTGTGATGTAATATTATTTTTTATTATCAAATGGATAAAATACAAACAAGGAAAGAAGAAGAAAGGGAGGAGATATACCTAATTATGTGAAGTCAAAAGAAAATAGTAACACCTGTGTAATGCATGATGCTCCCCAAAGTATGTCATGATCAACTAAGCGAACAACTATTTGACACTAAATGACATTGTTTTTACTTCTGTATCCCTAGTTTCTTTGTTCAGAACTGTGTATATGTAAGTTTTTTCTATTCTATTCAATCGAAAGTGCATACTAATGTTTCAGTTTATTTATAGTATAGACAGTAAGTAAGGAGCCACGGGCTGATTAGTCATGCGCGGGCGCACCTGTTTGTATTAATATAAATTTTAGTGTTTGTTTTTGATAATGTATCATGTTTGCATTTGATACCGGCCGCAAAACACACTGGCTTACTGATTTGCTTATTACAATCGCTCGAGCCGATGGAATCTGCTCAAACTAAAGTTTTTATTGACCACGGATGATGTCACGGATATATAGAACCATGACTGGCAAAATGTATATGTCATACATAGTATACATTCATCATCACTTGTGCGATTTATTGTAAAGTATTATATGGGTGCCATGTGTGTACGAACTCGCAGGAAAACTATGAAAAAGATATTAACGAAATGGTTTTTAAATAAAACAGTATAACAATAAATTATAGCAAATCTTATGAAAAACCATCGTTCGTGACAAATGCGAAAGTGGCAAAACCGGTCGTGGCACCGTTCAATTCCTGTATGAAAGCTATTGTTAACACAATAAAATAAAACCCGAAGTATAAGTATTCACGTGCCCTAATTCTCACATTATTATACCAGTAATAACCTAAGCAAAACTTGTATAGCTTGTGTTTTTTGCAAACACATAGGTAAATAGATATATTTGTATGACAGACTCCGTCAACGCGCCATAGCCCATATCGGTCTTCAATATCTTTATAACCCGACGACATATCGTAAATGTACATGTCATTTGCAATATTTATGATGTATTTACTTCCATGAGTCGGCAACCTTCCGAAGTCTTGCGGCATAACTGTTCATTTGCATACCCCGATAAATCAATCAGATCACAGAATTAATGTTATAGTTATAGAGGTGTAATCGTACACGGGTTCTCTATGTGAAAGTCGTAACTTCAATAGTTTTTGGATGTGTACATCGAAAATCAAAGTATCGAAGATCAAAAAATCCAACTTTACGTCATTACGTCGAATGCCTTGATATGGAATTTTCGCAATGTAATAATAAAACAGGTAAGTAACATTATTAAATTGGAACTTTTAAAGTCAGGTTAGCTAAACGGTCAGGCCGCTGGTGCAGGCGGCTTAAAATCAATCAACGAGGAAAACAATTACGGAGGTATACGTTCAGTTCAGTAGACATTATGTAGCTGAATATTTAGAATTGTGATTTGATTGCAAATGCAAATAGACCTTAGATGCATCGGAACTAATCGTACTAACTGCAATATTTTTTGTTGTTATTTTATTTCCATACCTTCTGCTGTAGACATTACAAATTCACATAATATATTTACAAATCATACAAAGATGATGAAAGAAAGATTTAAAGAGTTTAGCGGAAACCCTGACTAAAAACGAAACACCTGTGTCATCGATACGGGAGCCTCAATGAACGTGGTGCCGGTGGCCGTACCGGTTCCGTTTTTACCGGACCGCTCGGAGCACCGCGCCCTCTCACTGGTGGTCGTATTCTTACTCATTTGAAGAAATACGATTGCCACAAAAACTCGTCAATGGCCAGCTCCAGGAGGGTTACATTGCGACACGGCCCGCCCGACCGACGGTCCATCGATCCCCAATACTCATATTAAAACAGCAATCCAGGTGTCGGCAAGTGGGAAAATCTACTTAAATTGTAGTTGAAACAATAAAAACTGCAAATGAGACTAAATGTTTTATTTAGTGAATTTTGTTAAAGAGAAGCACGACAAGAATTTTAAGCCAGTCATTTAAGAGGTGCAGTTGTAATTCTCAGTGTGACAAATGTCAGCTTGGCAGATGAAATTAAATAGTTTCAAATACTTTATTGAAAAACAATGATGTGTGTAACACTCACTAAATTGTCAGAGAGTTCTGTGTGAAGGCCGGGATTTTTCTTAAACGATCATAATCAGACGTATCGTATCCCTTGCTTACAGTACTAGCGATTACTATCTCTTACTAGCAAATAACTAGATTTTTAGTTTAGTTTGGTCTGAACGTTCGTAACTGATAACTGCCAAACAAATATTTATAATTATAAGATTCTGAATGTATCATAAGATCTAAATAAAAGATGCGTTTTTTTAGTTCTTTTGACAATAAAATTGAGCCAATATGTAACCAGAGTACTGAATAAATAGTGCTTTTTTTTCAATAATTATTAATCAAAAATATGCTTTTCTATTTATGTTATATTGTAATCAAACACGCTATTGAGAGATCCGTTCACTCAAGTTAAATTTACTGACGCCCCTATTATATGCTTCTTAAATTGTGCATGTTTTGATAAATTTCGGCGAATCTTTTTAAAATATCACTGTTTAGCGTGCAAGTTGTTTGTACAACCAGACCGCTCGCGCTCGCTCGGACGCCGCGGGTCAAGTCGAGTCCCCCACCGGGTAATTAATTTTAATTGCAGCCTCAATTTGTCCACCGGCCGCCGGCCACCCGTTTTGCTCTAACGTCTCTATCATTTACATTTTTATGTCATTTGAGCTTTGATAGCATTGACTGGCGTATTATATTGATTCTAATATCGCCAATTGAAGCCTAAGCCTAATAATTCTTTGAAACTGAATAAATAAACCATCATTGAAGATCCATCTTTATTATAACCAAAACACCGAGGAAAGATATCTAAAAATGTGTTTGTTTGTTTTCTGATAAAATGAAACGTAACATTTAGGTTAGCACATAGATTTTTTTTTATTGTTAACCTTATCTGATGTTATGAACTCATAGAGAGATCTGAATTCTCTGAATCGTGTCGTGTGTGATTATTAATTTGGTGATACATTTTAAACTTGATCAAAGTGTAGCGACAGCACTTATTTCGGTCTCCGAATTCCTATAAATTATTCCAAAAGTCGGAATAAAACTGTGCAATAAAACTCAGTTAAAGACCTTGAGGTGAGTTTTGTTTGTATTAGATAATCCGGTGAATTACGCATCACATTTCTAAGTGCATTGACAAGTAGGTAGGTACAGTTTATATTGGAAAATTCAAATCAATTGACGCTTTTATTATTTCTCGTAATTTCACTATTCTTTCTGACTATTTAAACCTTTCCTAAACTAGAAATATTTTAAGATCAAAATTTGCCAAATCTGCCAACGATTTTCGAGTCGTTGCAAACGAACGACAATCCATTTTTACCTATATAGATAGATATAAATCGAATACAAAAGAACATTGTTACTTTAAAGAAAATATTGTATCCAAACTTTAGCCTGATAATATTTCCAACTCGCCCATTTTGAACATGGCCACCGATGACATCTGTATGTCTATTAGCTGCGAGCGACGGTGAAGATGTTGCTGAGACACCTCTTATTGTATCGGAGGTGAGCGCAGTGTCGTGGCAAGTGCTCGGAGAACATCGAGCACTGAGCACCGGTACTGGCCGAGATAAGATGCTTCAAGCGAGGGGCGAGGTGAGGGGAGCGGGGAGCATCCTGCGAATGGGTTGAAGGTATAGAAAGCCTGCTTGAGACAACAACTGTAATGACATATCAAGAGTGGTTTGACCAATGACCATCACATATGTGACATTGAGCTGCTAGGTTTACCTCATTGTCCTTGTTCTGCCTTGACCTTCTTCTATGACAAAATCACTTAGGATCATGTGCTAGTTTCACCTGGTGGTTTTGAGATTAACTGCTATAGCAGTGTTGTGTAAAATTTTAGCTTCTAACGACCAGAAAGTTCATGAAAATTTTACAATTTTCTTCGAACATGATGTAAAGGCAGCTTTTTGGCAGGCGGTCTGTGCCAAATAAAAGAACTAGAAGTATAGAGTATGACCTATAGTGTACATACTCGCAATACAAGCTCGTTCACCTGGAACCGGCGTCCTGCGGCCAGGTATATCGCGGCGGCAGTAAATCACGTCTGTTATGAGCGGCGGCGCGGCGTGACCGACCCATCTGATACTGGACCCACAGCCCGCGGCGAGGTCGCACACCACACTGCAACACAACACTACGCCACACTTCACCCGCACTACTGTTACATATATTTTTACATTATTCAACTCTTCAGCGAGTTTCACGTCGTCGCTAATTGTTAATACATTTACAACTGGCAAACGAGTAATTTGACTTGGATCATAAGAAGTCCAAAAGTAATAAAAGGCTGCCAAGCCCTATTACGAATTAACTAAATTAACTGAAGATATCTTCAAAAAAGAGACTTGAGACTAGGTGTTGTTTGTACAATTATCAACAGGGTTTGGATTTGCTAGATCACATTTAATGCAAGTATAACTTTATTTTTGCAATATTGATCAAGGTTGTATAGTACAGAAGTGGCTGCAAGTTCCGCGCTCCGCGTCCGACGGTTAACTTTTAATTATAACGAATAACAATTGCAGTTTTGCATGAGCGAAAGTTTATTAATAAATTGAATTACGCTCACGATTATCTGATCGATATTATCGAATGCATGTACGCAGTTTAGTGCGAAACATTAAAATATAGCCGCAATTAAACTATTAATGAGCTAGAGTGGAATAATTAATGTTTAATGTGTATTAAGTTCTAATCGAGCGCATCGTGTGGGGATAAATCATGTCGGGGGTCCGGCGCAGGCGCAGGCACGGGCGCGGGCAGCGGGCGGGGGCACGGCGCACGCCGCGCGGTTCTCAATAAATAAATTTAACTAGATTATCAGCGGCCGCCTGCACTCCAAGACTCACGGTAAGTGGCTGCTTTAGGATAAACTATAGTCACTTTATAATACTAAAGCTAGGTTAACTCTTTCGTATAAATTTGTAAAATCACTATTACGAAAGGTATTAAACGTCAGCAAGGAGCTGATATGATTCAGGGAATGTCGGTCCTTGCTGTGAGTCCAACACATCCAAAAGAAGTGGACTGCGGCTTTGCAAAAAAAAAATGTGCTGTGTGGTGCCGGCCTAGAATAGTGCCAGCCACTCTCATCTCACGAGGAGTCGTAAGAGTCAACAAAGAGAAATCCAAAAGTGCAAAACCAAAAATGCAAAAATCCAAATCAAAAAGTATGATGGGCAGCACCTATTTGCATTTGTACCACCATTGGCCTACTGGCTTGAACTGCGATTACCACCCCGCCTGCCCAGCGTGCTGATTATGGGCCAATGTTCAGCAGAGGACTGACATAAAATAGCAAAATTTGTGTGACTTTGGCAGGTTTGCTTACCAACGACCATCTCTTTCTTTGTTATTTATTTAGATGACGAAAGTTTTTATGAACACATTATAGCTAGGTTTAGCCATTGTGACACGCCACAGTGATTAAACCATTGTTTTACTAGGCGTGTTGCGGCATTATTATTATTCATTTCAAATCGTTTATTTTTCTAAAGATTGTTAAACTTTCAAAAAGTAAAGTGAAATGTATAAATTAATTTATGTATTTGCTTATCACATGGTTAGATTTTTTTTAGAAAACAGTGCAAAAAGTTGAGTCTAAAAAGCAAAAGAGCTTCCAGCCAGCAACATACCGCGCGGCGTCTGAGGCGGCGGAGGCGATATTCAAACTCAGCCATTTGGTTTATGGCACTCGGGAACCACATGCAATTACAACACCCGCGCCACCGCGTGAGAGCCTCCGCCGCATGCCCGCCGCGCCGCTCCGAGCACCGCACCACTCCACCAATATACACTTTGCACAACACAACATAAAGCCTCATTCACCCGCATTGAACCTGAAAACTTTACACAAATATTATTTCTAGAAATAAATTCGCTATCTAAGCTGTGTCCGTTTGTATGAACATTTTCTCAAAGCGTGTTTGCGCTGGCATGCAGCACAACAGAGGTATTTAAATTAATCTAAAGTGCTCCATGCACTGCACGCGGTCGTTCGACAGGCATTCAATAGCTGTAATTAAAATAGGAAGTAATAAAGGCAAGAAGTTCTAACACGAGTTACCTTCATCAGCAGTTGTGACTTACTGTAATGTTCCTCGCAGTTTCCATGCTGGTTAGCTTCCTACATTGATGGTTGAAGGTTTTATGATCTAACAAGTATTTTCACTTCTGTATAAATTTGTAGGGAGCGGATGACGTGCTCCCGACTAAAGGGAAGATCTTCCACCGGGCGGATGGATGTGCCCAGGGGCCGCGGCCCAACCGATGATGGTTGGGTGCTGCATATATATTTACGAGCTTGAGGAATTTCGTTTGCGCGATTCAGTATTTTCATTCATCTTTTTACGTTCCGTTCATCGCTTGTACGGTGTCGCTACAAATTCAAAAGTTTCCTTTTTATAGAATGTCGGGAGGGTTAATTGTTTATTCTATAACTGTTGCAAAGAAAATCCTTAAATAATTTCTGGTGCTTTTTGTATTCAACAGTAGTATTATAGTAGGCCCCGTGACTCTACGGTTCTAGGTGGTCGGAAGCGATCACCGAAGTAAAGCAGAGTTCACGGAGGTTCATCGTTCACAATCCTTGGATGGGTGACCGTTGTGGCAATTAATATAGAGCGCTTCCGTGTTTCGAAAGGCACGTTAAGCCGTTGGCCCCAGTTATCACTAGTTATACCTATACAGTAGCCGTAAAGCTAGTTCGAGCCCCGAATGGGCGGCTGCCTCTGCCAAGCCGTCAACGAACGAGAACTGGGCTCATTGGTAGTATGACCCATTAATACCTTGACCTAGACCTTGGTCAGATATTATTTGCTTACAGAAATTATTTCTTATTATTGCATTGATATAAGGGCATTCATTTGTTGACAAAAAAATATAAATTATAATAGAAATTCATTCACTGCCCGTGGTTTTCTTTTAGAAATAAGTCCACCTCTGTACATCGTCTTTTTCATATAAGGCTATTTTTTGTTATTGTTTTTTTTTGTGCAATAAAGAATATATATATATATATAATTTTTTTTTTTTTAAACGACTGAAGCTAAGTTAAAGCGATTTATTATACATAGATAACATGAGGTCCCAGATTTCCTCTCACCTTGATTTATGAGAAGAGAGCATTACTCATTGGACACTAATTATAGTAGCATTTTCTTATTTCTAATGACTGCAAAGCAATGTCACAATATGGATCTTGGTTCTCACTCACTTATAATGGAGTAGAAGTAATCATTAAGTCCTTGCGTGTGTAAGCATGCTTTGGTATTCAGATCAAACACAGTTACACATAATTACTGTTACTTATAAGGTTATGCAATATTATGGTCACTGAAATCTATGTATAAACCATTACGAATATATATTTTGTTGTAAAATTAAATTTATCTAAAGTTATTTTTACAGTTTTTTTTATTTTATGAGTTGCGGATGAACTGGAAAGTAGCCGTTGATACTATTTAATCATTTATAGCAAACAGGCCGGGATTCCTGTAAACTGTTGTGTATCTATTGTTTCCGCAGCCTCACAGTACTAACAATACTGAAGAGTTTACAAAAATCACAAATAAGTGAAATAAAATATACATACCTACGTCCAAAATTACTATGAATAAATTAAATAATATTATTTTTTTAAAAATATTTTGACACCCATAGTTTCTTTGTTTAGAGACCTTTGTTTACACTATGCGCACTTAATGAAAATGGCAGAAAAATTTACCCCTCCCCTCATTTATTACCAAATTCATGCGACTGTGATGTTTTTGTGATGTAAATCTGGATCAAACGGATCTGAAATAGAAAATGCC
The DNA here is from genome assembly GCA_949126915.1 of Musotima nitidalis. Lineage (NCBI taxonomy): Eukaryota > Metazoa > Arthropoda > Insecta > Lepidoptera > Crambidae > Musotima > Musotima nitidalis. The sequence continues at coordinate 20,027,111 of OX421421.1, forward strand.
TTATGCAAATCGATTGTCGATAATAGTTCCGTTCTACACTAAAGGTAAATACAACTAAAAGTAATTAGTCTTAGGAAAAAAGCAGTTTCTAACAAAAACCACAGAAGCCATTACAGCAAAAATTGCTTAACAAACTTAGCCGAATCGATAAATGAATCGATGTCATCAATGAGAGCGGCCGAAAAACAGCTCGTCCAATGTTCCCTCCTAAACATTCCTAACCTCATCCTGGTGAGGAATGCCACCTGGCTTGGGCCCAAAAACTGGGCCCATCGCGCGCAAAAACAGTCAGAGGCAAATGACAAGCCGGTGATTACGGCAATTAAACCTGTAGATGACTGGACACGTCCTCCACGACTGGTCAAAACAGTGATAGGGTTTTGGATTTCATATCAATGTGTCTAAGTTAGAATGGGTAGCACTTTTTGCCATTTAATTTAACGTTTATAAAAAATTAAGACTGTATTATGAATATTATTTCGGACTATGTCAAATGAATTAAATTCAAAATATTGCATTGCCTATTAAGCTAGTGACCATAATTATTTTTATTTGACGATGACATATAAAATCCATAAAGTCGATCCGGAATATGCAGAAAGATGAGGGCTTATGTCAAATAGACAGTTACTAGCCCCTTGTGTAACTAGACCGATATTTATGATAATACTTTGGTTCGTACGTTAGTCCGGGACTAAACATGTGTCAAATATTAAAGATTCCTAGTCAAGAGTTCACAAACTGCGTTCGACATTCCGTCACACGGGTGTTGACATTTACTATAATTGCAAAATTCACTTTTATGTTCACTTAGGCGTTATAATATAAAGGGCGGCTCATCAATTACTTTTATGACAACAATTTTTTATGAAGTTTATTACTCCGTTCGCACCGAATTCCAGCATTTCGTTTCTAATGAATGCAAGACACATTTTACTTTGTTTTTGATAGTTGACCACGCCGCTCGACGACAACGAGACGTCGAAAATATAGACGGAAGGTTTTTCGCGCGCGTTTCAGGTGGCATTTCCTCGATTATCATGCGTTAGCTTTTTGCGGGTGGCAATTACTGCAGCATCAGTATGCACCAGGGGCGGGGGCGACGGGGCCAGCGGGGGCAGCGGGGCGGCGGGGGCGGGGGTGCGGTACAAGAGCGCACACATCGGTTTTTGCGGCGGGCGTGGGAGCTGCGCGCGCGCCGCGCTCACAGTGCGATCTAATCGCGGATGCTGCTCGAATGTATGATTTAATATCGGACATGTCCAAGAGCACCTCAATCGATCTGTACGTGTCGATATTTCTAACGAGTGTATTATATCTTCATTCAAACATCTCTGAGCGTTCACTGCGTTTTTCGTAATATGGAAGTATCTAATGAAGATAGTAATAATTAAGTTATGGACAAAACATTTACTTTGGTCTGGACAAACACCATAACGAAACGTAAAATAAGATACTGTAACATAGACAATTTCACAACATAATTTGTGAAATGTTGGACTCACACCAAAACAGCAGTGTGCGTCGGCGGGGAGTGATCCACGTGGGGACGAGTCGCTCTAACGCCGGTGCGCGCTCTTTTTTCCACCGGCTCGCTGACAGATACAATATTTTTTTCAAACCTCTATATATATTTGCAGACTCGGCGTCAAATTTTAAAAGAAAAAAAATTAAATTTAAAAAAAATAAAATAATTTTTTATTTAAAGCCTACATAAAATAAAACGTATATATTTGTAATTAAGAACATCTTACAATGTTATGTTTTCTGTTAAAAGCTTTTTTGTTTTGTTAAGATACCTTATTGAATATCCTCATTAGTAATATCGAGTATCACCATTAATTAGTTCGAGGATACCGGTGTGGGCCGCACGATAATTAATATAACCTTTTACAAATACATAACTAGCTTTTAAGATTTTATTGTGACAGCTGTTTGTTATTTTATAAACGGATGATTTAAAACACTTTCTTGTACTTTTTAAGGATTTCATATGATCAAGTCAGACAATTCACGTTTCTTGTAGCACTCGCTCAACAATCAAAGACAATTATATTTTATCCCATTGCCTTCGCAGAAACAAATCAGGTAAAACATAAGCTAAGTAACTTTTTGCGGGGAATCGAACAATGACGCGCGCGGTTCCCAAGGGACGGACACCACATTAAGCATACTTTCGTATGAAAATAAATAATTGGAGTGTCCACATGCTTGCGCTGAATAAAATGAATATTTCATTTATTCAAAGCGGCCAAAAAGCGCGCACAAAAACGGCTCGCAGCGCGCCCGACCGCGCCCGGCCGCGCCGAGCCGATCGCAGGACGACGTCCATTCATTCGCGTTGATTACGATAATTAAATGTTAATGTACCTCATACTCCTCACGAAGTATTTGCCTAAATGCTTTTGAGTTTTTAAGAACAAGCTAAACAATTTCCAACAAATAAATTCCCTTTGAAGACGTGTCCGTGTACTGAGGCATAGCAGGAATGTTATCAACTATAAAATGTTACGAGTCTGCAGTTCACCATAAAGTAATGCAATTTCCTAGGGAAATAAAATGCAATAACGAATAGTATTTGCAGTCTTGTTTTATTGATAACAGCAAAGAATCATCATGATTACTATCTGAAACTATGGCATTAATCATAATCATAATCATAATCATAATTCTTTATTGTTTCATTTGGTGTACACTTAGGTCTTAAAAATAATATTTTGTCCTCAAATGAACCCTGCAAGGGTGTCACAATTTAAAATAGGAATACATTTCTTCCTTATATTAATTATAGAAATGGGATGGAGTGGTCAATTTGTAGTATGGAAGATCGAACGGTATTTCGAGTGTGGCTTTCTAAATCGAAGTTATCTATTTCTACATACTGTGTTCGATCCGCAAGATAGGACTTAAACCATTTGTTTGCTTCACCTCGCACACCCACATCATAAAGTTTTCTAAGCAAGATATCATGAGAAACTCGGTCATAGGCCTTGGACATATCAAGTAGTATTGCTATAGCATATGTACGGTTATTAATTATTTTGAGAATTTCACAAAAAAAACTATGGAGAGCAGTAATTGTGGACTTATTTTTGCGAAAACCATGTTGACTCTTATTTATTAAACTAAATTTTTCACAAAAAGGATTTCACATTAAGATTTCGTCGGGGATTTGGGCGGTAAATAGTTTGGGTAGTGATTCAGAAGTATGATATATATAAGATATAAGATAAGACGGGTAACAGCAAATAGATACCACCATAGTTTTACTCTCTCTTAGGAACCCGCATTAATTATTGCAATCATCACGATGACAAAGTCTTTTATTTGGCATTTTTCATAGTTCCTATTAACGTGTATTATTGATATTACTATAGTATTGTAAAACAGGCCGTAAATCTGATATACAACTTTCCTAATGTCTTATCTAGTGGCAAGTATGTTGCTACTAGATAAAACATTAGAATACTTGCAATCAGGAAACCTTTGACAAAAGGGAAAAGAACATAGTAAGACAAGATGAGAGCAGAGTTGTGATTTCATAGATAAGAAGCTCAGAACCGTCAACCCTCTGCCGGCTTATACAAGCGGCTTCAGTTCTGTTTTATTTGTTGCGAATGAAATTCACCGTTAAACGTTTGAGGACACATCCCTGTGTGTATGTCTGTGTCGCCTTTGTCTCACAATCGCTGCACAAAAACTTCATTAACTAACAAATTCCTTGGGCTGCCGGCCGCCGAGGAATGCGCGGCGACTCAAACGACGCTCATTTCAATATCATCGCCACTCATCCTCCAGGTATGCACCACCATGTCTAACTGGACTGGGGTATTTTATTTCAGAGGTCGAAGGTGCAAAATATGAATTTTTATAAAATACCAAATGGCATAATTATGTATTAGAAAGAATTACTCTTTGATACGCAGAGTTGTGCTTACCCCTACGGGAAAGAGGCGAGACATTATCTTTGTGTGCATAATTTGTAAATTATGCATTACTTACCTAGATATTGAGGTGGTAGTAGGTATTTTGTTGGTGCAAAGCACCATGCGTCAAGCCAGAGGTACTATAATTCATATCCTGAATTATTTTTGGAGTTATCTAAGTTTCCAAATTAAGATCTTTCACCAAGCCTGATTGCTGCTTTTTATTTCCGAAACACAGTACGTCAGTACGTTCACCAACGAGATTACATTAAATTAATTGAGTGTATAGGAACATATTTGTACAAATGGTTCTTGGACAACTGTCAAAGTGAGGGCAACAATTTGGATTACATTACAGGAATAAGTTTAAAGCCATATTAGGAGGCAGATCTGAGGCGAGATTTTAGATCGCAGCTTCCCAACTTACGAGCAAACATTTGAACTACTACAATCCTAATCCTCATGACGACAAGATATCAATTTTTTAACGAACACCACACTAGTCTATGATTAAACCATTTTGACATATTTATTGAAGCAAGCTTGCAGTGCGCCAAATCGTCCGCGATGACGGCGCGTGTAGAGTTTCATGGCAAACGGGCGAGATTGCCGACCCGGGGTGTCGGGTTGCGGCCGGGGTTCGAACCCGCGCCTCCGCGGCTAAACACTTTCCTCATCCATCATCTCGCTCGCGGAGGACCTATTCTGTAAAGTTTTATTTAATAAACAAAAGTATTAATAGTGATCTTATAGTACTTTATTGATTGTAGTGAAAATTATGTCTGATTCATTTTAAAGGTTTTGTTTATTTGGATTTGTGTGTAGATCTTTATTATATAAATTAAAGAAACAATTTTCTTAAAACGTCAATAAACTTAATTTTTTATTCGATTTCTGTACTTCGATGAGAAATCATGATATACGCAAATCCAAATTTCCCCGGGCGTATCCAAAGGCTGAAGTTAGTCCACATCATTTATCAAAAAATTCCAATAATGACTGCATCTGAAATATGAAGCTATTTCTTTTGTTTCGAACTTTCGTGAAGTATTTTGGATTATATCTACAAATAATATCTGAATTATGTGTATATCTAGAATAGTCCTGCTGTTTCGGGAGCGCGTCTCTCCAAACAACGCCGCGGGCCGCCCGCCCGCCGCCATTACACTTAATTTATAACAATTATCGGCGCACGCGCACAATAGTTAAATTCCCCAAACACCTTCATTAATAGAGTAGCGCGTTAAGCGATGCTCTTCCCATTCTTCGGCTATAACACAAATTTCGACTTTCCTGTTAAATACAATAAGTTGAATTTTAAAAAACTATCTAGCGGCGCCCAGGTGGCATTATTATAATCGCATTAGACGAATAAAGTTCAAACGATGATCGTTTTAATCTTAGAATGTGGTAATATTCATAAGATGGCTCAAAATTCTGACAGGTAAAATGGATTAATAATTTTTGAAAAGTCATTAATTGAATTTTATTGAGTACCTACCTCATATACAGCACTTGGTCGGTTTTTGAAAGTTGTGACTTACGGATTAAAAAGTAATGAAGCTCCAATGCTATGAGGACTTCTAGATAGACGCAACTAGACTAAGACTAGTATTAGATTAGACTAGCTACGGTTGAGTGTTTGAACAAGTACTATGACTTTGTTCATCATCTCAATGCATTAGCGCCCACTACTGGAAATTCCTTGCCTTCTCTCTCAAAACAATCTTAGAAGGGTTAATTTCATTCTCCACTCTCACATTCTCACGCAGAACCAGCGCGTTTTGACGAAGGCGTTTCGAAGGAGGATGAATAACTTAGTTCCTAAAAGAACTTAAACCATAAGAGTTTCATACTAGCGACTGGCGACTCAGTTAAGTAAGATTAAGTTACCAAATTATAGGCTTTGAATAAACGCCAATTTGAAGTCTGACCGGAGGCTGTTGTATTTCACTTAATGTGTTCAGAATCACCGCTGTTATAACATAAACATGCACATTTCTAAATGGCTTAGATATGCTTTGGTTACTGGTTTTGATTTGGGTAATTACTATAGTCCAATTTTATTGTCTTAAGTTATTGGAAATATGTGTTTTTATTATGTAGAAGTTATCTGTTTGACTGAGGACGTAACTCTTCAGTACCCACAGGGAAACAGCTGTTGAAATTACTAGACATATGCATCGAATATGCCCAGCAATTTATCAATGTGTGGAGTCAAATATATAGCTAATTAGATTTCCTAAATTGGTTCTACATCGACGTGTTGTTCGTTTTGTCACTCGATATAAAAAGGGCACAGTATGATGCGTTTTATTGGCAAAACACTAAAAGTAAAAAGTAAAAAATTATTTATTTCATAAACTATTACACATAGTACTTGAAAACGTCATAATTAAATATGAAAAAAAAACAATCGAAATATTATTACACTAAATCACGAAGCTTAGATTCACTTACATGCAACAAAACAATTTAGAAACATAAAAAAATAAGTTCCGAGCCACCGCTCTGTAAGAAGAACTGGCAAGAAACTGGCTAGGTATGCTCTTTTAAATATATCCATTGGTTTGGTATGAGAATGCAAAAGCACAGTACATATTACCTTTAAGCACTCCATACATATATCCACTTACATTTTAATTATATCCAGAGAAAAGCTTATACATAGAAGAAATTTAAAAGGAAATGCAAAGAAATGATAGGCTGGTATTCGCTTTATACCATAAAACACAAAGATAATGTGTAATGAAGGTTCGGTTGAGACCAGTAATTTGTGATAGGCTCTGAGGCTTCACAAAAAGCTGCGTCAGCTCAGCGTCTGGCCGTGTCCAATGATCCCTATTGAATTATGAGAAAAATCTAATGTTGATGTAATTGGAATGCGAGTGTCGCCGTCGTGATGCGGCTCCCGGAAGGGCCGGCGCCGGCGCAGCAATCACTGTGGGAATCGCTCACACGGCACGTTTTTTCCCGTCGTCGGTGAGTGACCGGCGTCTTACGACGACACCCGACGGCTCCTGACGCGTTTCCATCGTCGGAAAAGCTGCGGCTCGCGGCGGGAACCGGAAAACGCGCTGTTGCCGACTCAATGACACTTTTTGTTGTTCATTCACGTTGTTTTTAAAAGAAACTTTGCCGTCCATGCCTTATGTTTGCTATGATTGAATAATAAAATGTTATGACTTGGGCAGTAACTTGCCATCGACGACTAATGACGGGTATAGTGCAATTTAATGGTAAAGATAAGCAAAGAGTTGAAAAGTAAGATAACGACACGATTGCAAAACAATGTATACTTAGTATATTTCAACATCTTTGAGATATCATTATTTCAAATATATGAAATTAATGACCTATTTCGTTGCGTAGGTAATCATTTCAACTACTGTGCACTGAATGTCTGGTAAAAAGCCAGAAAAATTATCGTGGGATATAAGTCTCGCCGCGCCGGGTCCAAAGGGCTGATGAGGCTGCTGCGAGACTGCAGCGCATCAGGGATGCATGCTGCAGCCGAAGTCGATGGCCTTTCAGCTATCATTAGAAAGCGCAATGCGACTCTGATAAATCAGTTGCCAGGCAGCACCAGCTACATCCAAAAAACGATGGCGGCGAGACTGGACGTTTTTTGTGCTATTTTGCAGCAGTGGACACGTGTCCAGCACCTCCAAGTTGAGATACGTAATAAGCCAATATTGGCGAGCTGATGGTAAGGAGTCGATGCAGTCCAAAAAAATAAGAGCGCTTCATACCGTACAGGCAGGGTACCAAGCGCATCACTCATAAAAACCTGTTTCACGCCAAAGTTTCTTATAGTTTTAAGTTTTTGTAAGGATCACTAATTTATCGGCTTTATCTGTACACATTTTTCTTTAATTTGTTCATACTGACTGCTTAAGGAAATTGCAGCATGTTCTTGGGTAATGTGACGTGCATATTAAACTAAGACATCTGAGGAAAAACGGCATGTAATTATCAATATATTAGTCATCTCTGTAATGCATGCGGAAGAACGGGAATGGTGAAGGTATGGCATTTAAATAAAGTGGTATCTCGTATGTATTCACTCAGCCCTTTAATTGTAATTAATTAAATATACAAGTGTTGTAGGTACCATATTATCATATATTAAGTCATTTAATGCTAAGCGCACAGTAACATTTGTAATTCACTTTTGATGCTTGGGTTACCTACCGAAGCTACTATCTCCGTTTATATGTAATGTGGTTATAAACCATGCGATAAGATAAGTATCTTCATCACCGCCACTGTTTTTTTACGAATTTAAAACTGAATTTAACTGATACTGAACTTTACTAAAGTTTGGTAATGGACAATTTATTTTTGTTTAATTAATTGTATTATATAAAATATTCATAACAAAAGGGTACATTAATATAAATCTCAACGGAAGCCGCACAGCGGTTTATTTGTTAAGGTTGAGTCGCCACTTAAAATAAGTTAAATATGTTGCCAGTATATGTACTAGCTTTGTGGGTAGTGTTAATATATAATATAAGTATGTATTGAAGGTGTAATGTGTAGGTTTATACTGCTGGTTTATATTGTAGTTATTAACAATTTGAGCTCACGTAATATTTTTAAGTATACTTTTAAAGGCTTTGACATTGGATTCATTTAGCTTTTCCATTAATTCGGTGGGTAGCTTGTTCAATGTCAAGGATAGCGAGTATTCCCAAGTTCTTTTCCCGTATATTATTTTATTATATATTATTATTTATTTTGGAGGGAAGTACAAATCAATCTAAACAATTCATATCATGGAAATGTACATTATTCTGTGTTTCAGCAATCTTCCAATCCTGTCATAGGGGCCGCAATTAAACCCGCTGTACACATTGATCTCTAAGTCTGATCTTTTGTGCAACCCGTTGCTTTACTATCTATATGTTTGTCATTATGTCTATGACAGCTTATGGAGAGAGAAGGCCATAGTCTGCTGGATTTGGGCTATTCCGAAGAGACCCATTCTGAGAGGTTTTGACGAGTCTACAACAGGTGTTTTCTAGACTACTCTTGGACTCCACATCTCCGACATAAGAATATGCCAACGCAAGACATGTCCACATTGTTATATTTTAGTATAAAGTACTAAAAAGAGCGGTTACTGCTTACCAGACCGCTTACTGAGTTATAAAAATACGCTCTGGTCCTGAGTCTTGATTCAAGGTACGAGAGGTTAGTAGGCAGAGTAATCTCTTGTTATATTTTCCTAGTACAATTTTCTAATGTCTGTACTTATTGATACAATGTATACCGAGAACAGATAAAGTCCTCTGAGAGCTTTTTGCGTTGCAGGACAGTTCTGGTTTCCGGCGGGTTGCGTCGTGTTGCTGCCGTTTTTGCGTCGTCTGTCAATCATACATCGGCGACTGTACCGAGAAGTGTGGCGCCAGCGTCTACACGCTCGACACAAACACACACAAAGACGTAGGCGTACTATTTATATTACTAAGTTGGATACCAACAGAAAGCTCACTGACTTCGTTTTAAACCTAATATTATCTAGGAGAATCCAGCCACAATTAAAAAATCTCTTGTGTTCTATCATCTGGCTGTCATTCCAATATTAAATTATTTCTGATATTAAACAAAAAAGATTGTAATTGAAGTACCTCACCAATTGATCATTTAAAAGAGCCTGTGAGTTTCTTGTCAGTTCGTCTCACAGAGCGGTGGCTCGGGACTGGCACTTAGATTCACATACCTACACTTAATGTTTTTACATGTTAGTAAATCTAAGCTTTGAGATTTCAGTGTTGTAATTCGTATTTTTTATATTTCATTTTTACGTTTTCAAGTACTAATGTAATAATTTATGAAAGGTTGTTCAGTCGAAGTGTAGAGCTGCTTTATTCGAGTCCCCACCAAATAGAGTTTTTAAATAGTTTATCTAAAATAGCAGTTTTCAACTTGAATGCTAAATACTTGTCACGAACTTTAAATAAACAGAAGCTTGTTCGTAATTTTAGTGACTCATCATCGTTCTGCACAGCAGACGAGTTGAAGTTAGCGGAACTACTAGTGGGAACTGTGAAATTGGAATGGGTGAAACCCACCGCATTTCCTTGATTTCTACATTTCTAGTCCTACTTTGCTACTCCACCAAGTAAGTAATCACATCGTGAAAGACTGCCAAAGTACATTCTGTGCCTAAATAGGGCAACCATTCCGATAAGTCGAACTACAGTACCATTGCTATCACGTCCCTTCTCCCAAGGTTCTGGAGCGTGCGATCAACACACTACTCCTCTGCGACCAATTACAATTCAGCTTTCGCTACAGTTGCTCAAATGGTGGTCTTCTTGAGCGATTTGCGCACATTGAACCGCTACTAATCAGATGGGGTGCTACCATAAATCTAAAAATCTTATATCACATAGATTTCTGTCTTCAATATTATTTCATGCTAACTTAATTTTACCTTATTACTTAATAACGATATGCACACATACTTTGAAGTTTCAAACCGCTATGAACTGTCTGCCTGTCGTGTATGCACTGTGCGTGTGCGCAACCGTCGTGAAGTCGCTTAGGAAAATGAATCGGCCGCGAGGTGGCGACATGTGTCGTCGTATATAGCGTTCACTGAACGCTCCATTATGAGTATTATGACACACATTTAATAAGGACGCCAGCCTGCATGCGCTTTCTATTTGACCCTTCAAACATCATTTGAAATTTCTTGCGAGCAAGCGAGAAGTTCCGTATTCCCATTTTTCTTTGAAGAAACATGACTTCTTTAAAGTTAATGTATTAGTGTTCTAAATGACAGTTATTTGCGTGCCTTTGGCTGTTTCCGATGTATTTTTGATTAGTATGTCAGTCGTGAAATGTCAGAGGATATTAGTATTACTGCTTCCTACAGCTTTTTATTTTATACATTTGGTGAACAGACTTTGTTGAATCTCAGCCCACGTTGTAATTGTATTTTGAATTGGTTGTAATTACACTGCAACACTGTGGATACCTGATGATTAATTTTTGTTTAGTAGATACATCAGCAGCACTATATTAGAGATTAGCACCAGCAGGAAATTTATGGCTTTGGTTAATTTAAATGGTATTTCAATTAAGGTTTAAATTAAATTTTCGTTTTTTATTTTTACTGCATATATTTTTTGCGTCGTACGTCGTCATGTAGATCGGTCGTGTCGTATATCGTTTCCTTGCGCTCAACATACTTTAACTACTACACAGCTATAGTTAGTGTCGTCGTTCATCTAGTCCACAGAGTAACGTCGATATAGGTACAAGAATGAGTACCTTGGATCGCACTTTCGTTGGCCGCCAAGATGAAGATCAAGTTGCGAGAGGTGACATGAGCATCGACAATAATAATTCATCCACTGAATTTGCATCTCCGCCTGCTTATGTTACGCAACGGAAAATGATTTCTCATGTAACACAGGAAAATTTTCGCCAAGAGTTTCAAGAGTTTCAAGATAGAATGCTGAATAAGATAGATACATGGTTTTCAAAACAGGATCAAAAAATGACATTATTTCTAGAGGAGTTTCGGGATATGAAGAAAAATGTTGAATTTTTAAATCGTAAATATGACGATATAATCAAAGAACAGCAAGTTATCTCAACCCGTATAACGAGAATTGAACAGGAAGATAAAAAGTCTCAAGTAAATCTGCAAATTGCTGAGTTGCAGGGCAGAGTTGATGATTTTGAGCAGAGATCGCGCAGCTGCAATGTAGAAATAAGCAATCTCCCGGAAAAGCGTGGAGAAAATTTAATGACTCACATGGAGAATATTGCAAATGCCATTGGCCAGATTCTGAACAACCAAGACATCGTAGCCGTTCACCGCGTTGCCCAAATGGACCCGAAGTCGACCAGGCCTAGGAATATTGTGGCAAAGTTCAGCAGTCAAATTAAACGTGATAATTTTATTTCTTCCGTGCGTCTAAATAAAGGAATCACTACGGACAAATTAAAGATAGCGGGGCAAGTGCGTAATATTTATTTAAACGAGCATCTTACTTTATAAAAAAAGAAATTATTTCGTGAAGTTCTTGATTCAGCACGTGAAAAAGGCTATAAATTCGTGTGGATTAAGCACGGGATTATACTTGCCCGAGCCAAGGAAACATCACCTGTCATTGCTATTAACTCAGAGAAAGATATGTGTAAAATTAAATCGCTCGATAAGTAAGAAGGAATGCTTTTTTCATTGTTTATTGTTGTGTTGGTTATACTCTTTTTGTGTATGCCATATACTATGTATATTTTTTAATTGTGTATTTTTGTGTTTAAAAAGTTTTTGTGTCCACGATAACATTTTTACGGTAATACTTACGCGGAGTTATGTTTACTCTCTCTGTATTCTGTGTTGCACTGTGCTATTGCAAGTCCGAGCGCTGGGTGGGTCGGATGCGATGAATGTAATTTGTTTTACAAGCACCCTCATATTAGTATTTATAAATTTTATTTTTAAGAGAATCGATTATTTTTGCTTATATTTGTTGTTTTATGTTAATGAAATAACTCAATTACAGTTAAATAGTTCATATTTAAATCACGCTTGCATTTATATATTTTTTATAAACTTTTTACTTATCGCTCTGTTGGTGATTTGTGGTGATATTATTCAAGTCATTCGTTTGTAGTTGAATAGTAAGTTGTGCTATGTAAATTCTCGTTACAATGTCTCGTAAACTAAGTATTTATTACCAGAATTGCCGCGGGTTAAGGACGAAATTAAATATATTATACAATAACGTATTATCAGAATGTTATGACAATATTGTGCTCACCGAGACATGGTTAACACCAAATATTGAGGACATTGAATTCATGGACTGTCGTTATTCTGTGTTTCGTTGTGATCGTAATCGTGAGGCAAGCGGTAAGTCGGATGGTGGAGGAGTGTTGGTTGCCGTTCGTCGCGAATTGTGTGCTACAAAGTGTCTTTTAAATATGTGTGCCGGTAATAATGAGGACTGGACACCCTTTCCTGTGAGTATTGACTACGTTTTGTTAAAAATTTTCGGTGATAATAATGATTACATTATTTTATGTGTCTTGTATATTCCGCCAAGCCAAACGGCAGCCGTCTATCAGAATTTGTTTAGTGCCTTACAAAACGAAGTTTTGTCACCGTTAGTTAGGAACATTTTTGTATATGGAGATTTTAATATACCAAGCCTTCAATGGGATAACGGAGGTCATTATTTGCCGTCCTTTGACATTTGTCAGCGGGGTAATGACACAAGTATTGCCTTATTAAATTTCTTGTCGTTGACTAACTGCAAACAATACAATTACGTACACAATTCTATGGGACGTACATTGGATTTGTTCTTCTCGAATGATGACACATGTACATGTGAATTAAATACTGATCCTCTGGTACCTGTGGATCACCATCACCCTCCACTGACCACTTTTGTGTCCATAAACATGCAATATAAAGTTTTATTAAGGTGTTCATCACCGAAATATCATTATATGGAAGGTAATTATAACGAGATTAACAATGCTATTAATAGTATTGACTGGCTGCACCATTTTGAGGGACTATCACTGGATTCGGCGTTAAACATCTTTTATGATGAATTATATAAAATTATAAAATGTTATATTCCGTCACGGCCAGTAAAATCTGTTAATTTTCCTGTGTGGTTTTCTCGGCCTCTCATACATATTTTTAAAAATAAACAGCGTTCATGGATAAAATGGAAAAAATATAAAAATATTTCAGATTATGAACAATTTTCATTATATAGGGGAAGATTTAAGTCCTTGGCACGGGAATGTTTCGCCACATATATAGATTCGGTTGAGAGCAGTATTCGGGATGATGTTAAGTCATTTTGGTCATATGTAAATAGAGCTAAAAGTAAATCTGGCATTCCTAGTCTGATCATTTATGATCACGAAGAAGCGTCACAACCAAAGGACATATGTGACATTTTTGCTCGGTACTTTTGTTCGGTATATGATAGAAATGACCCAGTCATTATAAAACACGCTGACGTCGTGCCCTGTTCAACTAACTGCTCGATTATTTCTGATCTAACCTTCACTAAAACTGAAGTGATCAGCGTGTTAGAATCTTTAGACGTGAATAAGGGTCCCGGGCCTGATCTGATTCCCCCTTTTTTCCTAAAACATACTGCCAGCTCCATTGGCTTTCCGTTAACCTACCTATTTAATTGGAGCCTACAGGAAGGTGTAGTTCCACAGATCTGGAAGAAAGCTAACATTACGCCTGTATATAAGAGTGGGTCTAAAAACGATGTGAAGAATTATCGACCCATTTCTCTTTTGCCTATAATGGCCAAGGTATTGGAACGTTTAATACACAACGCTATTTATCCCAAACTTCATGCAGTCATTTTGCCAGAACAACATGGCTTCGTTAAGAATCGTTCAACTCTCACCAATCTTGTTTTGTTTTCTACTTTTCTCTTTGAAAATATGGACCAAGGACGACAAACTGATGCTGTATATACGGATTTCTGTAAGGCATTCGACAAAGTGGATCACAGCCTACTTTTGAAGAAAATTGCATTCAACGGCATCCGAGGCAATTTGTGGCGTTGGTTTTCGTCTTACGTCTCATGTAGGTCTCAAAGTGTAGTTTTAAATGGGTTTTCGTCGTCTGTCGATATTACTGTCACCTCTGGGGTACCTCAAGGCTCTATTTTAGGGCCTCTTCTATTCATTTTATTTTTAAATGACATTTCATCGTGTTTTCAAAACACGCACTATCTTTTATATGCAGATGACCTCAAAATTTATCGAGAAATCAGAACATTGAATGACTGTATTCTTTTCCAAGAAGATCTAAATCGCCTTTCTAGTTATTGCGTAAACAATAAGTTGCAATTGAGCGTTTCTAAATGTAAACACATAACATTTACAAAGAAAACAAATGTCATTAACTACGATTACGCTCTTTGTGAAACAAAATTACAAAAGGTTCATTTAATTAAGGACTTAGGGGTTCATCTCGACAGCAAACTTCATCTAGATACACATATAAATAACATAGTTAATAAAGCTTACCAGCTGTATGGCTTTGTAATGCGCAATAGTAAAAATTTCAAAAAAGCTTCTACCTATTTTACTTTGTACAAATCTTTAGTGAGATCACAAATGGAATATGCCACAATTGTGTGGAATCCATTTTACCAAAAGTACAGCTACCAACTGGAGATGGTACAAAAAAAATTTGTTCGATCTGTTAATTATAAATGCTACCGGGCTAGGTCATCTTACGCATATTTATTAGAGAAATTTTCAATTTTATCTTTAGAATGTAGAAGATCCTATCTTGACCAGCTTTTCTTATACAAAATTATTCATAGCAAATTTGACTGTAACCCTTTGCTGAATAATATTTATCTACGATTACCCAGTAAATCGCATCGTATCCGAGACTCTCGCGCGCACAAACTATTTGAGCCCAAGTTTTGCAGGACCAGGGCGGGTGAGCGTGCTCCACTGCGACGTATTATGCATTTTTACAATGCACATTGCTCCAATATTGATCTCTTCAGAATGTCACTAAACCAATTTAGAAACAGTGTACTATCGCAACTTAAAGATAATGATATGGACAATTAATAATTATTTTCTAAGTAACTCATAATAATGTATGTAAATTATTATTTTTTTAAATATTTGTAAACGTACTTAGACTAATCGTTATATATTACTCTGTGAATAACGTTGTTGGTTACATA
This sequence comes from Musotima nitidalis, assembly GCA_949126915.1. NCBI lineage: Eukaryota > Metazoa > Arthropoda > Insecta > Lepidoptera > Crambidae > Musotima > Musotima nitidalis. The sequence goes on from OX421421.1 coordinate 20,042,763, forward strand.
ATAAGTAAGTGTATATCTTAAGATTTAGAACTAAGCAAATATTATGTAATTGTTTGTTGTTCCAAATAAATAAAAATAAAATAAAAATAAAATACTGATAGCCGGGCCCAACAGTACCGTGGCTTCCAAATCGCAGAAGTGTTCTGTGTTGAATGCCACTCCACCCATCCAAGCACCGGCTTCTGTCGATCTGACGAGCGCTTCTTTTACTAAACTGACAGAAAACACCAGTCTATGCATTGTTTCTAGTCTTATTGAAGACCTGAGATCTATCTTTCTTCGATATTAAGAAGTATCTAAAAAACAAAATAGTCCGTGTGTTGATAGATCATTTAATATCTGCAAACACAAATTTAAACTAAGATTGTACTTGATCTCAAAGCTTTGTTGCAGTCCTTTTTATGTCTGTGGGTCAGCTATAGTTTATAAGTAGATATATATGGCCTTTAGTAGTATTTTGTGGATCGTACATCGCTGATCGAGTGCGGCTGCACATTACCTAAATTTTGCTTTCAAGTTTTATTTAATGTGATGTAATAAAATAAAAATTCTTACTGCACCTCGCTTTCTTGCTTGTATGCAGTGTATGTGTGTCTGGAATAAATATTTTGAATTTTAATTATTATTCCTTGCATTGAATAAACATAAAGCCAAACGTTAAAAACTTTTTATCATATTTTGAAAATAATGAGTGTTGTGCCGGTGAATGGGAGCCTCCGGTGAGAACTGGTCTGCTCATATCTACGTTAATTTTAATTGACATGTTCAAGGCATTAAAATGTGTTTTATATTCCGGTGGCTGCAGAACGGAACTTTTTGCAGCATACTTGTTATCAAATCTTGAATTGATTACTGTGTTTATTATTGAGTCATGTGTGTACCTGCAGCAGCGCCTAACTGGACGAGTTTCTTGCCCGACTTCTCTCCACTTGAGCCCCGCCCGCGGAGAATGGCAGGTTTAACCAACTTGAATTTGACTTTTTTGAGTAATAAGGTACACAAAAGTGTAGCTAGGGAATATATATACAAAGCTGTGGGCAGCTGATACGTAATTTCCAAATAAGTAAAGATCAAGCTTTCTCCATTTTGCATAAATATTTTTCATGTTGATTGTCACTCGACAAAAACTTGTCGCTTAAAACCGCCATTACAGACCTACTCTCAACCAGACTGCTATCGACCCGACTTATTCAAAGTCAGTTATAAGCCAGTTATGATTTCTCTAAACTCGTTGGAAACTCGACGCAAAAGGCTTTATGTGTTAGACACACGTTTTCCTAATTACTCAAGTTATGAAGCATAACTTAAGCTTATGCTGAGAATGTTTTTTGCAATAAGTACGTATACGGGCAATAAACAGCATATTTTAATGTGGATTTATGTTCAACATAAGCATACTTTTCGTGTCTGCAGAAAACATTAAGATTACCTAAACAAATAAAGCCTTTCAGCATCACCATAGCCCACTGAAATAGTAAATAAATAAAATTAATTTATTCAGCACAAATAAACATGATAAGTACACAAATATATTAAATGTACAGATGCAAAAAATAGTATACATAATTCTAAACATTACAGTATGTGTATGTACTGAAACGGTGTCCCCTCTGCACACTGTCGGACACCACAGGATGTCACGACGCTGAGCTTGTATATATGAGCTGGATGTAATAAGCATGTAATATTAGAGCAGTACATGTGAAAAGTATGAAGTTCAGTGAATTAAAATAAAATAATAATTTATATATAGTAGTGTGTACAAGAATAGAATAAAAGTAAGTAGGTATATATGGATAGAACTAGAGAGAATAAAAAAAAATGGTAGTGAAATGCAAATAACTTAACCAGAAATCAAAGTGTGAATCATTTGGACAAATGAGTAAGTATTGTTTGTATTTCAATTTAAAGGATCCAAAGGAAGCACTGCTCTGGAAGGACTGCTGGGCCTCCTTTCAAAAAAGCACGATAATAGGGTTCAGATCATTTCGCCATAAGGACTCATTACTGTTGGCCGGAGACAGGTGAGTGGCATCATGCTGTTAGAAATGTTCACACCGCCCAATGGGGTCTCTGATTTAGCTTAACGACGCACCTCATGCAGCGATACCCAAGACAATCGACTTAATGTGTCGTCAGAAGAACTAAAGCAATCGATATCACATACCTAACAGAGGGTCACCCACCCAACGATAGGCCTCTGTAAAAGCTGCTTCAATTTAGTGACCGGTTCTGACCACATAATCTTATGACACACTAACTTTTCGAAAGCTACCATAAATTAGATAAACAAATATACAAAGACAAGAGTACCTGGGCAAGCAGTTAGGATTTAAAGAATCTGACAAGATGGCTGCCTTAAAAAAACTAAAGTTTATTGTTTGTATACCTACCAATCTATGGTATTTAACTATAAACTTTGAATTGCGCTATCAAATTCAAATCTCTTAAGCACAAATTGCGCTTATCAAAAGTAAATACAGATACCTACAAAGAAAATGGAAATGGACTTGAATGTTGATTTAATATATAAACACATCATTTCATAATACATTCAATATTACCTTAAATAGGTTGTGCTTTAAATGTTACTTTATTTCTATGCGTATTAAATATTTTAATTCCCTCTCATATAAATCTTAAACGAGGCCGCGCAGGACCATTAAACGTATTCGTGAGATAATGGAATTCAAACACCTACTGCGATAATGCCGCGCTTTTTAGCCGCAATCTGTAAGGCCTCTTGCCTTTCGGACTCTGTGCATAACCGGGGTATGAATATTGATGCGCGCGGTGTAACGCCACTCACGTCACCGCAATCTCAAAAATTTGCGATGACGTACCGACCTTTTATGATTACGGGTACAAAAACGCAACATAACATAACGCTATCTACGCAATAGCTTGCTGTTTTACTTCAAAAGAATACAGATAGCTGTTCCACAAAACGTGTAATGTATACAGTTTTAGTGTAGAAGTGGTCGGCAGTGGTTACCGTGGTGGTAAGGCCGGGGCTCGGTTCCCACGACACACATGCCCTTATACAGGGTGCCCGTAATGAATGCGCGTACGAGACGGCGCGGGACGCCGTATCGACAAATTATATCGATTCTGATTTATTGCAACTGCTACATTTGCATGTTTGATTGGCAACTCGAAAAAAGTTAATTACTTACTGAGTTAAGTATGCATAGTTAACATTTACCTTAGTTACCTCAATATTGGTCTTAAACAACTATTTTTTAAAGGAAATTAACATTATTATTTATCTTTGCGAACTCGTCGTAGTAAGCTTAATGCGGTTGTGTTTCGAGTGTATTCAATCGCCAAAGTCCCCGGTGGGGTGCATGCTCAAAGCCGAACGCTCAACCGATAGTCTAAGTTGATCTTACAATAGGCGCATGCCTATTTTATTTGACAACGTATTGTGTAAAACAAGTTTTAATTTATTTTAAATATAGTTTGTTGCCGGGACCCAGACAACTCTCAATTTTTTCCACAGTCAAAATGAGTTTTGCTTTATCTTTCATAGGAGTTTAAAATTGTTTCAGTGGTGTATTATCGTGATATCAGATTATGCCTGCGTGTGTAACAGACAAACAGCATGAAATACTCTTCCATTTATATCAGATATGACATAAATATTATGACATAATTGAGCCGCGATACAAATATAGGTAAATACTTACCTAAATAAACAAGTGTACACGAGATAAAGAGGCAGTTGGCAAGTCTAGCAGGCATGCAACGCCAGATTCACTACAAGTCAGACGCCGCCATATTATTCACAGAAGTGAGTACTTATTCATAATATGTTTTTGCGTGTGTCTGACACTGTAAACAAGTTGCGAACACATTCTGCGTACTGAAGGGGGTCGAGTGCGTCCGCGGTATGCCCGCGCCGAACGCCCGCGCATAGCTCCACGCAACCGCCCCATCTACATGTCATTATGCAGATGTATTCCGCGGCCCATTAACAATACTTAGGTATTTAATTGTTTACGCGATAATTGCAGCCTTTCCCCCGCCGACATTTATGCGCGCTTGCACAAACTGCGAGCTACTAATCCGCGTGAACAACTACACACTGTAGACTTGAGCCAGGAATAGCAGCCAGCATACGACAATAGTATATATACTTGGCTGCTCCTAGCTACCAACTAAGCAGAGCTTATTGTCACCACTTGACATTAAACTTTGAAGAAAACAACTAATATGACTTGACAAATGTCATTTACATATACAAAATAAATTTCTTAGGTTTTTATACATGAATCAATATGGCGTGTACCCAGGCTACCTTCTGCTGTACCCTGGTCTGTTTATTTTAGGTAGATAGATTTATTTGCATGTTCACTGAACGAATTCGCAAAAGCAGCATATTGCTTCTGCAGTAGATAATAATGTAGTAGTTTAATGATTAGTAGATAAGAATGATGTGAAAGTTTTTAGTCAGGTATTTATTGTAAGCTCAGCTTCTCTATCGCATTAGGTTTGGTGCCTGTAAAGATAGTTGTAAGTTTTATGGTTGAATAAATAAATAAAAATCTTTCGGGAAAACGCATGTAGTCATAGTGAAAAGTCAGCATAACAATATAGATGTTCAAAATGCTCTCGACACTATTTGGAGTAAGACGTCGGTCTACTGCGCGTCTCGCTACACTGTGCGGTGGCTTATTTAATCAACTATAAAACTGCAACAATGTTAATGTTAGTTTTATAGTAGTGCTTACTTAACAAATTCCTATTGTTTATTAGTACCATTCGCATTGCGTTAATTAAATAAAATTAAATAACAATAACACGATATATAAAGCTTATATATACAAACTTCAAGGATACGCGGTCCGAAGCGAAGATTTGTTCAACTTAAAATGAGCAATGGAGTTGAGCAATTATGGTCACCAATGATCACTACATCACTACACTCATGGAGATGTTTATATTGTTTGCAATAAGTTATAAACCATAATAGGTGGTACATAATAATTATCATTTCTTATCTGCATTTTAGCATAATACAATTTACTCTTACACGCAAATGAAAACTGACACATACGTGGAAATAAACAAACATTTGTTATCTTTTTTAATGCAGAATATACATACATTCACGCCTGCTACCCCGAAGGGGTAGGCAGAAGCATATTATACGCCCACACTTCGCCAATTATAACAATATAAATTAGTTGGTCCCACGTTATAGGTGGCGAGCCTATTGCCGCTCACCGGGCACTGTTATGTGCGCCAGAGCCTCGTCCGTTGATCGGCAGGTGCACCACTTGCAGGTGAGGTTGGCTTGGGCTCCTTAGGTCTTAGTAGGTACACTCACCTACACATTTCACCAGTACCTACCAGTAATTTACTGAAATACAGCAATAAATCTGGTTGGACCAGTTAGCAGACCCAAAGTTCATGTGTAAGGAAACCGGGATAATACTAGGATGGTGATAGATAAGTCATCAGTTCAATATACAACTGCTTGTTGTCCTGAACAAATAAGAAACATGTCAGCTCTCTTTAGTTCCTCACCAACTTCTACTAGCTTTTAGTGTCTAGGTGTAGATACCAAAATCATTTTGAGGTAGTGCGTGCGCTTTAACTTGTATCTCGTTAATTTTTTGGGAAAGCTCGCGCTGCTTTAATGTTACTATGTATAAACTCTCATAAAAACTTTGGATATTATTCGAGACATTATTAGTCTATTAGGGAAATATCTCTAGCATTCAAGATGTCCTTTATTATATTCGGCCCAAAAGTTGGACATAAAAACAGCCGGCGACCGTGTTAGCGGGTGTGGCAGACCGCAGAATGCATTGTGAGGTGTGGTGTCAGCGTAGTAGAAGAATGATAGTGATATCAAATGTAGCGGAGAGCGGGGTGATGCCGCTTTTTGCACTTCAAAAACCATTGACAATTTCCATTGATCACCAATTTTTTGCATTCATCTTACCATTGCACGAGACCACTTTCTGCTTTGTTAGAAGACATATTCCGGAATTATCAAGGTTTTTATTTGTAACTAGTAGCTACTAAATTTCCTTTTTTTTTGCGTTTTGAATTTGTAGTCCAATGTTATCATTCGTATCTTTCCGAAATGCATATAATTAAGGGGTTCTATTATTTTAATCGAATTGCAATTATAACTATAATTAAGAACACTTCGCCTTAATGCGGGTTTAAGAGTAAATTAATCAATCAATGTGTAATACCAGTACAAATATAGTCCCTTACACAATGCAGTGTTTTGACTGAAGGCTGCTGTGGCTAGACAGATGACTGGGCTTCCGAGTCTTAACAATAGACTGAAGAGAGCAGTAAAGCGCGAATTATGTGCGGATTATACATCAACAATATACAAGCATGAGCCATATTACTATCAGAACCCCAATTCACTCTACAATTCAAACTGAATACCATAGATACCTAACCATCTAAAGAACATTTATAGTGACACCTGTCACAGCGTTAAACATAGTTCAGGTCCGCAACATTGTATCCTGGTACATTCTTAAAACCAGCCCCGACGGACGTGTAGTTAAGCAGTTGATGGAATTAAAGTATAAAATATTAACAGAACTAAAAAAACTTAACAAAATGTAAAACTAGCTGTGATTGGCGCTGCGCACGCGCATTGTATACGATGCAAATAGTCCGCAGATCGCAATCAGGGCGTGCAGTATGATTAGTACCGCGGAATCATCCGCAGCACAAAAAGCCGCAGGAGACGACGCGATGCGGCGATAGCAGCCCGCGCGACTGCCAATGGGCCGTTTATGCAAATCGCGCGGACCATTCCACAGTTTTTCTAACTGTTTATTAATAAACTATGTCTGCATCACACAGATTAAACAACAAAATTTTAAACAAAACACATTAAAAAAAAACCTATTTGTCCCCGACGTTTCGAATACTTTATCATAAAACATCCTACTTTCAACAGAGAAGTTGGTTGGAATATAGCATGCTTGAGACTCGTTATAACAATTAGCGATGTCCAAAGCTAAACCAACCAGTGCTAAAAAGAAAACAAGACGAAGTAAGCTCGTTTTGTGTAAAAGATAAAAGATTCCAAAGTTGTACAATAATGTTCTTAATGTTTTAATTATTTTTTTAAACTTTACCCAGCTGTTTCAATTGTTCGACGATTTTAATCCATAACTTTTGTTATATGTAGTATGTATACTTAATACTTAAATACGGGTTTATTAAACTACTTCAAAAGATATAATCCTGAATAGGTCACATTACTATGATTATTGAAACAGTTAACCAGTTTAATGTCTACTCATCGATATGTCAACCGAGAGTCTGACCAATAGTGAGGACGAGAAACATTGAATGTTTCGAACATAACCCGACCAGTTGAGAGGCGATTTAATTCAGAGATAAACTTGGAAAAAATATCATAAACATGGCCGAGAGCGCGCCGGCCGCAGCCCGCAAAAACGCGCCGCTCGTCACTACGAACTAAGCCCTTCTCTTGCGCAATGTCAATCTCTAAATGCCACATTAGGCCGTATCTCAGCTCACCACTTTACATTTAATCAATATACAGTTATTGGTTAATTCGATTAACTATTATTTTTTACAGAAAATAGTTAATTATAACGAGTATAATGTTATGTCCTACATAATAAATATAAACATCAGTGGTTTTGCCTTGCCTTGAGTTCGTGAATTTATGTACAGTACACAATTAAATATGCCTTTAATATCTACCTACATTATATTTATTTAATATTTTCGAACCATTCGAGAAATCCGGAGTCTCCACAGACTTCTATCAAACACAATATCTATAAATAAATATTCGTTACGATTTTCTTGTATTTATTCTTATTCTACTTTGGCTTGATTGCGTCATGATCGTAACGGTCATTCCAAATTTTCGAAATGCGTTAACAATAAACATCAGGCTGGCAGTCAGAGATCACAGTGCAATGCTACATTTGTTTCTCAAAGAAAGAAACTGTCCACCGTCCGCACAAATTCCGCGTGATGGAGTATGTTCTGAATCAATCTCACCCTGGTCTGTGGGGGGAGGCATGTGCTCAGTACTGGGGTTATGTGCTCACTTGATGATGATAATACGACACAAAAGTCACCAATACGTTGGTTTGAGTTACGGCCCAATCACAGCTTAACTCAGAAATACAAGTAAACAAAGTGTAGGAAAAGTCTACCAGTAGACTTACAATAGATCTTACTAATAATTAATAACTAATAATATTGTTATTTCAACAACCTATACCTTCTCTTTCTAATATAATTTTATTGTATGGCATCAAAAACAGTACAATTTAAAACTTAATTTCTGAATATGTCAAAATGCGAGTGAGAAATGTTAGCAATGTTCAGTAGCGACATTACAGTTTAAAAATCTCATTGCAGCCTGGAGGTTGCATTGTGGGCCGGAGGTGCAGGGGTGGGGTGGAGTATGGAGAGGGGGAGGGATGAGGGGACGCCGCCTTACGAAGTAAACAGGCACAGAAGGCTCGCTGAAATGGATTTCATTAGCAATTATTTAAAGTAGCGCTTCTATTGAACCAAAATTAAACATTAGAGTAATACAACCGCAAGTGCCTTTAACCATAACCTATATACATATGAAACGAAATCAAATATTCTCTCTCTAATATTAGTTATGTGGAACTAACCTTCTGTGTATCTCCCACGGTAACAACATTGCAAATGGAAATATATAAGGTTCCACCAATCAACGAAATAAATATGTAAAAATAAATCTCGAAGATATTTAGATATGCTCTAAATGTTTGTAGAATACTATGCCACTTAATTATTGGTGGCGTACCTGTGTGACAGGTGATGCAATTTGAGTGACTACTATATGGAAAACAATATTTGATGAATGTCGACGGAAAGATGGTCTATGCTCAAATGGTCAGGAAATCCCAGCAAAAACCAATATAGAACTGCAAAAGTTTATGGAAATGAATGAAGGTTTTGTGTATTAGTTGAATGGAGGACGCAAAACTGATTTGGATTAACTGACAACTTATAATAATTACAAAAAGTAGGTTCGCTTTAACAGTGGTAGTTATCAAAGGAGCGGAATATAGATATTAAAGTATTATGGTTCAATATTCAGAACAATATATACATAAACAAATCAATTTATGATAAGTGATATAGCTTTGTCATCTCTCGGAGAGCGTTCTGAAGGTGTGTATGTAGTGGCGGCGGGGGCGCCACCTGTCGTAATATCCTATTTATGAATAATGTTTTATTCTAGCAGCGTGCGCCCCCCTCCCCCCGCTGCCCGCCCGCGCACCCCGCCCGCCTGCAGAGAGGTGGCTTTCACCTCAGGGCTGCCTTTGGCTTTTCCTACTACATTTTTCATATTATGTATAATATTAATTTTTCACTGCATTTTCTGTTTTTGATCGTAAAGAGTCTATATGATTGTATTACTGTGCGGCTCTTCTCTAGTATCAGGCTGAACAGAATATATCATTCATGGAGCTTGACACAGTATAGTAAATTGTGCCGTTTTACGGGGCCTCAATTCAAGTCAAAATAGTAAGTAAAGGTATTCACGACGTGCTCACACCATTATTGTCGTTCTGCTCACCTCGTTATATGCCAACTTCTTTACTTGTACCTTTTCTTGATCAGTGGCAGTATAATAATGATCTATTTTAAAGCGGGAGGCCAATGTGCACCTTATAATACTGTGACACAGACGTTAGAAGCCAGTGAAAATATTAAAATGCAACAATTTAGGCATCCTATGAATATCTCACAAGCTTTGGTGAAATCTGTGTGACAAATGTGATTATTGGATATAACCCAATATGGTAGAAATTAAATAGCAACAACAAGGTAAGCATTATAAGCAATAATTGTACCAACTGTTAACATTAAAATAGTTGTGAAGTGGGCTCCAATGGCGCGGGATAGCAATGACCGAAGTGCGCTGATAAATGGCGGCGGCGGCGCGGGCAACCCTGCAGTTATTGCTTGCTTTGTTTTTGCGCGGGAGAGCTTTAATTAATGGAATAACTCCAACTGTGGCACCTACCCCTACTCCCTCCCCCTCCCCGCTGACCCCTCGCGACCCCCCGCGAACGCCTATCTCATATCACAGTCCCGACTTAGGTATAGGTACCCACCGTGCAGAATTATTATCATCCACAAACTAAGTTATGTCTCTTCGAAACTTTGTACTTAACATATGAGAGAAGGGGGCGGCCAATATAAGGCACGCACTGGTCATTCATAAGGGTTATGTTTGAAAGGAATTTACCGTAAGATAAATTTAAAAATTGGTCACCTTTAAAAAATACATGCAGTATTTTATGTTCAAAATTTAATATCTATCTAAAACCATATAAAATCCTTTATTATTTAGTGTAAGTAAAGTGGCGTGCAAAAGCTGAGAGAAGGCTTTATTTCAAAAGGGTCTAGACCACCGTCTCTTGAAAACGTTCGCATTTTTTCGGTAACAGTGATATACATAATATTAAATATAGAATATCATTAATTCAAAGGAAATATTATCTAAATATATAGATAACATTTAAGTTAAGCTAAGCGACTCTCTTCTCATAAACAAAGGTGATCGTTATCTTTTAGGAAATCTACTACTTTTAAAAAAGTCGATTATGTTAACTCAGTCTGAAGTCAGAAGTAGTTGGAAATTGGAAAACTGATACAATTTACGCGAAAATATATGAATAATCATATTTGATTTATTTGACCCGCCTTATTGACCACATCATGCCTCTGGTAAGCAGTAAAAATGCTGTCGATATTTATAGCTAAAGATGTGTCGTAAACGTCGTCGAAAGCATTATACTGTTTACGTTACAATTTGACCCGTTGACCCGGCAGCGTTACCTGCATGCGCGCGCGCAGCGTCACTGCAAACCGGTAAGGTATGCTGCTTTTAAAAGTCACCAATTGATCATTAAGGTTTAATGTTTTGTTTTGGCATCGTCAACCTTTACTTACATAATAATTACTTACTGGTACTAACTAACATACAAAATCTCATACGCACTCATGAAGTGCCTGTTTTTATACGTGCTGTTGGTGAATTCAGATTCAGGATAATTTAAAATTTATTACAACAAAGAGTTTGCATATTACAACAATACTAGAAAAGCCCATGTCCAGCTTATTTGCAATAGAATAACTACCTTCATTACATGAAATACTCTGTAAATAATATCTTTAATGTATATAAAAGCTTTGTTTGTTCTTAAAGTCAAATTATAGAATACTTGGGTTTAATTAGAATACTTGGGATTATTACAAAGTATGTCAGTTTGTTCAGTTGGATGTCCGCGCGGGCTGCATCTACCCACCGGCGGCTCCTACATCAACCAAGAATTGACCAAGTTCCGCTCGCCACCTTATATTATTATGATTTGTGGCGCACAGTTGCAGCACTGCATCCCCCTCCAGGGTGCGGGGTGGGAGGGGACGGGGGGCGACTCTGGAAGTCAGCAATGTTAGTAATAAAGCCAGCCATATTTCACACTTAGCGCGTAATGAGCTCGCGCCCAAATAATTGGATCACGTACATAACTCATTATTACCTCGCACCTCACTTGGGCCTGCGAATGTATCATTACTGCTGCCTCCCCCGCCCCCGGCGCTGGCCCCGTGCCCCCCTCGGGGCGACTCCGGCAAATACAATAGAAGTTAGTTAAAGGTGCAAGGTGCGCACCGCCCGCCGATTGATCTGCAGGCCGCCCGCAGCCCTGCACTCATATTTCTACACACGACCGCGTGTTGGTTTGCCTTCTCATAAAATAACATCTTTCCTCCATAAAGACCGCTGTTGGTTAGCCATATGTAATATTATTCTAGCGGGACGACATTATTGCCCTTTACATAATACGACATTATTGCAATAAGCCATCAGAATCATAAAAAACAAATAATATTCTGAACTATTCTATAGAACACATCTTTATTTCATTGAGGACAAAAAGTCTAAAATAAACATTGTCGGGCGCCGACAGCAAAGTGAAATATTTATTTGCTTTAAAAAAGAGGGATAATTAACGTCAGTATAATGCTTAATACGCAAATCTTTATCCGTATAATGAATGGACATGAAATTGAAGAGCAATCCATCAATCAGCGGGGCACTGGTCCAGGCGACTCGAGCGCGCGTCACGCGGCCCCGCTGGCCCCGCCGGCCCCGCTGGCCCTGTGCCCCCGCCGGCCCCGCTGGCCCCGTGCCCCCGCCGCCGCACGCGCGGTTTATTCAACTTTAACATTTCCACCTGTTAGCATATTCATGGCGCACGTATAATTTCACCCTTTCTTTTTAATGAATATGGAGATAGAAGAAAGTTCTCGCGAATTATAAACTAGTAGCTGGTGGTTTTTGTGCCCGCGACGCGCCGCCGAGCGACCTGGTACCGTTCGTTTGTTCGTGGTTTCATTAAGCACTAATAAAAAACAAATAATAACTACACTTACATGTCTAGTTGCTCAAACTTTTTATAAAAGCTAAGTGCATTGACTTACATTCTTAATTTATTGCTGACTTACAACAAGCAAGATCTTACTTATTATTAAAAATACTTAATAAGATAATGCTTACGTCATGATAGTTGTATGTAGGTATACCAATTTTCAACCTGTCTCGCACCGTGGTTTGAAATAGATTAGCTTCATTTGCATCTTACTGCAGTGATAGTGAAATTACTGAGCATATTGTGACCTGTCAATAAAGAATTACTCTTGAGTTCGGATGAAAAGCGCGCTGCTCTGCGAATGTAATATTTTTATTAAAAGCCACTTTCTAATTGCAATAAAACGTTCACAATGCATAACTTCATTGGGATACATGTTGGGTTGAAGACGATTATAAGACGGTACAAAATTCACCTTACTGCATTAAGCAAAGCGGTTGACCTTTTCTCACCTCATAAGTGTAATTGCTTTAATTTTAGACCTGTACTACCTACCTGACTGTTTTTTCTTTAAACTTACTATTATTTACGTTTGCCATATAAGATATTTTTCATAATATCAAATAATTTAAAAACCGTAGCAAACCAACATCTTCCATTCATCGGGTATTGCTCTGTTAGACGTAAATATTGACAACTGCAACAATAGAGAAGCACTAATTAAGTAACCAACTTGAAATATGACGATGGTGTTTTAGCTCGTGGGGCGCATTTAACTCGTTTTAAGTAATATGAATTAGCTACTTATCAGTCCCATCGCCCGTATAGCGAACGGGCAGACGGGCAGACGGGCGGGACAGTGGACGGGCGAGCGGACGGGCGGCACCGCGCCGATAGATCAGTATCTCCGCGGGGCGCAGTGTTTATTCAATTGGCCGCCTTATCTAATTAAACTGTTTGCTAATTGTCCGCATCTGCCGGCTGCGTGTGACAAATTAATTTATTATCAATAGCTCTATGCTGGCCGCCATGAGAACCGACCGCGAAAGGTTCCGAGCTTGGAACTACTTTCCTGACCAGGCGGGCTTCATTAATAAACACTAGCTAATTATTATTTTTTCACATCTGTGATATCACTCTAGTAAAGACCGATGAATGAGGCAGACTTTTTCTTTCTTAAAAGGTATAGCAATTGACTTTTCTGTAATCGTATGTACCACCACTTAGAACTCTTCCATATCTAGCCAGGGGTCGTTTCTGTCTAAGTGATATCTATATATTATTATGTGTAGGTCTATTATTATCTATCAAAATGCATGTCATGCTATGACAATGACATACGTTTGAGCTCCTGTATTATTTTTATTTGTTATTGAAATAAAGTGTGATTTCACTTGAAGACGGTTGGAAAGTGTAATGCACTTCGGAATATCCCACTGGCATCGTTTGTGGCAAGTTTATTCAGCGGAAAGGCACAAGATAAGTCAATATTAAATTAAATCACTCTTGAATAATGCCATCTGTCAAAATCAACTGACAAGTCATTTTTGATTTTGACAATTGATCAGTGTTGCAATTCGAATAAGTTTTGGCCTAACTGGGATAATTTTGCTGTTTTTTCGGGCACTCTGCCGAAACGACACAAGTAGCTGTATAACTGCTCCAAGACTTCTGCTCTCCTGGTGCTTAACTTAAGGTATTCTTGGAAATTGCCTGTTTAAAAATTTTTGACACTCATTATGGAGTGTGCGGCTTGTACAACGGAAATTGTAGAAGAGGATGGCTTGTACTGTGCTATTCTTAGCTGCGGTAAATCCTATCACTCTCTCTGTGCGGGAGGCACCTCAATTGATGGCATCAGCAATAATTGGGTGTGTCCTGAATGTCGTTGCTCTTCGAAGAAAGGAGGAGACAACAGCCTCACACCTGTGGGCGCCTCGGGAGCGGGGCGGTTTCGGGATAATTCTAATATTACCTTCCGCAAGAAGATATCCTCTGATACTGTTCGAAAAGTACACGTTCCACAGGGGGATACTGAATTGTCTGGTGAAATTAAGAGCTTGACACAAGAGGTGCGGAAATTGCGGAAGCTACTTACAGACGCGGTTTCTCTTATAACTCGGACCATGGCGGCGGATCCTAAACTGATGGAGTATGCTTCCCAAGCACAGGCTCTCAGTAGACCCATCATTAGTAGCAGCAACGCGGCAGGCTCTACAACGCTCGTGCAACCTAAGTCTCAACCACAGCGGGAGCTACAACCTGAACCACAGCGGGAGCTGCAACCTGAATCGCAGCGACAAGGCCAGTCAAAGCCTCTACTGCAACTAAGTTCTCCCGCTGATGAAGCTGAAACAGTTGTTGTATCGCGTGTTAAGAAATCTAAACAGAACAAGAGAAAGAAAAGAAAGCAGTGCACAAAAACAGTTGGTCAGTCGCAATGTCCTAGGATTCCTATTGATTGTGAGATGCAGAAGTCTGTGGAGCAGAACCCTTCTGATATCGAGGTGCAACAATGGATGGATGTAAAGAGGAAGAACAGAAGGCCACAATTCCTATGCGGGACTGCTGGTCCTGCAAATACAACACTGAAAGCGGTGGAAGCGAGAAGATATTTGCACCTCTGGAATATGGAGTCGAGTGCTGCTGAGATAGCTGATTATCTCATTCAGCTTTGCTCAAATGGTACTTGTACTGTAGAAGAACTAACCCCAAAAGCTACCTATAAGTCTTATAAAATCGGCGTCCCGGTAGCTGACTATGACAAATGTTACAGCAACGATGTCTGGCCAGTCAACGCGAGAATAAAAGCGTGGATTACCTACAGGATTCCTGTTGGCTCTCGAAGGTTGGCCCAAAACTATCAGCGGTCCTTTCGTAGTCCAACAGCGCCGCAATAAGAAAACCACTATTAAAGCATACTACCAAAATGTACGCGGCCTCAAAACCAAGATGCGAGTATGGAGAAATGGCTTGGCGTTGCTGGGACAAGATTTAGTGGCGGCCACTGAAACTTTTCTCGACGATACTGTAAATGATGCTGAGCTATTGACTGGAGATTGGACCATGCTAAGACGAGACAGAAGTACACCTTGCGGAGGTGTTCTCCTCGCTGCGCGTGCTCCTATTGCACTCCGCAGAAGAACTGATTTTGAAACTGATACAGGAGAAGACCTATGGGCCAGTTTCTCATGGGGAGGTCGGCCGGTTTATGTATGTGTAGTGTATATTAAACCAAGTGCAAGCGATGAAGAATACATGCTATGGTTTTGTAAGGTAGAAAGTGTAGTCACTATTTTGAATGGGCCCTTAATAGTACTAGGTGATTTAAATATGAGAAGTGCATCCATTAATATCATTACATACTATTGTTACTTTTTATCATTTTGTAGTTTGTCTGAGAGAAATGAAGTGGTGAATACGCATGGAGGAATGTTAGATGTCGTGCTGGTCCAGGAAGGTGATCTCGCGCGCGGCGTCACAGTTACTGCTACGGTAGGAATAGTTCCTCCCGATGCTTATCATCCACCTTTGGATATTGAGGTCATAGTTGAAACGGCTCACCATTCGGACTGCATGGCTGCTAGTAATATTAATCCTTGTAAAGATTGGAATTTTAAGAAATGTGACTACAATCAACTTTTCCATTTACTCTCAACAAACTCTTGGGATGATGTTCTTCAGTCGAAAGATGTAGTCAGTGCATCTAAAAAGTTTTATGATTTAGTTTATTCTATCTTCGATATTTGTATGCCAAAAAAGCATCGGCCGAAATCCATGAGCCGTCGCTACCCTGTTTGGTTCACTCAGGAAATAATCAAAGACACACAGTTAAAACTTAGGCTACATGCTAAATGGAAACGTACGAACTGTAAAGACTCTTATAAGCTGTTCTCAGAAATCAGGCAAAGTTTAAAATCTCGCGTTGCTCTTGCATATGAGTCCTATATTGCTCACATTGAGAATAATATAAAATCCAATCCTCGACTGTTCTGGCGGCATGTGTCGAGTTTACGGTCAAAGGGGGGGTTTGAACCGAGTATTAAATATAGGGGTGTTTCTTATTCTGGCCCAGAAGCTGCAGAGGCATTTGCAAATTTTTTTGCAAGTATTTTTCTTTCCGAAGTACCGGCACTTGATGCAGAAAAAACAAACCATCTTGATCATTGTTCCAACAGTAATTACATTAACATATTTGCATTTACACGGTCCGATGTAATCTCTGGGATAAGTAAATTAAAGTCAAGCAGTTCTATAGGTCCGGATAATATTCCATCTATTATAATAAAGGAGGTTAAGGAGGAGCTCTGCACACCCCTTTGTCATATTTTTAATCTGTCATTAGCAAGTGGTATTTACCCTCCCCAATGGAAGCTTTCTAGGGTAACTCCAATTCAGAAGAGTACTGATAAATGTAATGTTGAAGAATATCGTCCCATTGCAATTCTATCGTGCCTGCCCGGGTAAAATATTTGAAAGTATTCGTCATAAACGAATATACGAGCAGGTCGAAAGGTACCTTTGTATGGAACAGCACGGGTTTAGAAACAAACGGTCGGTGAACAGTAACCTCCTTATCTTGGTGAACTATATTGCCAGTTGCCTCGACCGTGGAGGCCAAGTAGATGTCTTATACTTCGACTTCCGGAAGGCCTTTGATAGGGTTAACAATGATATTCTGCTGGAAAAACTATGTGCGATTGGTTTCGCTCCTAGTCTTCTTCATCTCATTGCAGACTATCTTCGCAATCGCCAGCAGTTTGTCAAGCATGGTCTTTATGAGTCTAAGCCCTATCATACGCGTTCTGGAGTGAGTCAAGGGTCAATACTTGGTCCCCTCCTTTTCATTTTAATGATCAATGATTTGCCGTCAGTCGTCCGTTACGCTAGATCGCTTTTATACGCTGATGATCTCAAAATTTTCATGGAAATTAAATCCATTGAGGACTGCTTGTTGCTCCAAAGAGAAATCGACGCCGTTAACGATTGGAGTGTCACTAATAAAATGGAATTTAACTGTGCCAAGTGCTATGGAATGACTTTCGGACGCATGTTTCACCCTTTTGAATTTCAGTACAAATTAGGCCAAAATTTAATAACAAAATCTACAGTCATAAAAGATCTAGGGGTAACATTCGATCGAAAACTAACTTTTCATGACCACATAATCGCTGTCGCAAAGGAGTCGTACCAACGTTTGGGTTTTGTATTGCGAAACTCACGAGACTTTAGGACTGACGGAGTGGTGAAACTGATCTTTAGTGCGCTGGTCCGAACAAAACTTGAAGCCAGTGCAAGTGTGTGGCATCCACATGAAAGCAAATATACACTGCTTTTGGAAAAAGTTCAGAAGGCATTCCTTAGGTTTTTGTATAAACGTAGATACGGTTACTACCCTTATATGTATCCTACCAAGTTTCTCCTTGGCCAATTAGAATACAATTCTTTAGAGGTGAGAAGAGCCTGTGATCAAATCATCACTATAATTAAAATTTTACGTGGTAGAATAGACTCTCCTGATCTTCATGGTGAGCTGTGTCGACTTTATGCACCCGATAATTATTATAGGAGCAGGAAACATAAACTGTTTGCTGGGCCTACCTGCCGAACCGTAGCCCGCTCAAAATCACCCATTACGCGGACACTCAACGCACTAAATGCCATCCTGGAAGCAGCACCCGACTGTGATTTGTTTGCGGATGGATGGCCTGAGATTTTGTCAGTGTGTCTGAGGTATTGTGAGAGAATGGGATAAAAGAAGTTTTTAAGTGTGAGAGTTTAATATTATATTTAACTTTTACTGTTTTTGATAATTAGTGTAATTGGTGTATTCCGTTCTAATTAAATAAATAAATAAATAAATAAATAATAGGGTATTCTTCATTATGATAACAATATTAAATTATATTAATTGGGTACGGGTTTTGCTTATGAATCAATAGGATACAGTTTGTGGTTTTTAACCAAAAATAAGTAATGGACGTACTTTCAGACGTTGGTCGAGCATCTCCGCGTGGTTTCGATGATCCCAGTTTGAGATGATCAGAGAAGAGCGGTGCATTTCATTAATTATGGGGTATATTTTTGTATCTGTTAACGATTGCTGCCTGTGATGTCTCGCTTTAGGCTACCGTTTAGTTTGAGCGGTCGTGTGCCCAGACCCCCATGCACGCACATTTTAATATCTTATTGAAAACTATAAAGCTTACTTTGATATAGTAAAGGACGTAGTGTCAGCCTAGCCAAATGTTATTTATATTTATGATTAATAATTAATTGCTTGCTGATTGAAACATAGAATAAAAATAATATTTTGAAAGTTATTATTTATAACCTTTACTATAATGAAATTAGTGGACAACCATCATTGTATGAAGCTACATTTGCATAATCCAAAGTCATTCACCATTCCCAAGCACGCCACGCGAGGGCCTGAACCCGTAATTATGCAAATCGCCGCACCTGCCGCGTCAGGCTCCACACACGACGCTCATGACACTCGACAGGAGTGCTGTTCATTGATAAAAGAGCGCTGAGCTGAGACCTGCTCGGACCCGACCAAGGCCCGTGAAGATGAGCTGGTACATTTCGACGCACTTAGGTATGTGTTCTATATAGATTGGAGCCACACATGTAGGAGACGTGATCAAATCATAAAAGCAAAACTATGAGACAACTCCTACAATGTGAAAGTTTTATTTTATCCAAGTTTGGCTCAATAAAGTTCTTATAATAGTTAACTTAAAAACGAACGCGGCCAGAAGCTTTAGTAAAGAAGAATAGGGACAGAAACTCGCCAAGTTCTGTTCAGCCGCCAGATAAATACGGACAGTAATTTTAAGGGGTTCCGCAGTAAACAACATTATAGTTTCGCCATGTTCGTATGTCTGCTTAGATCAGAGACTGCTTGAATGAAACTGTAATGTAGTTTGAAAATACAAACTAATCTCGCATACAAAGTGCTATTTGTAAATGTGTAAACAAAAAAAAATATTTTTTTTTTTTTGATAATATATATATATATGGTTGCTCTCAAACACTCAAAGTAGGAGTGAATTGAATGGAATGTTCTAACGTCAAAATAAAGAGCTGACAAGATTACAATACAAAGTTACAAAGTTGTTAAAGAAAACTGTTGTTGTATAATTAGTCATACACTGTAAGACTAAGTCATGTTTGTCTAAGCTACTGTGGAGTGACGACTGCGACATGTGTGCCTGAAGTGTGACCATCAAGTGAACTGCCTGGTCTTCGCTCGGTGTCAACGTGGCGACTGGCCCACTGTCTCATGGCGCCCGTCACGCGCCGCCGCGGCCGTCCTGGCAACACACCGTTAAACGCTTCTCAAATGTCCGAGCCGTGTTAAAAACAACTTTAATACAATTATTAATGATACTTTCTTATTTAACCTTTATAATATATAGCTTTAGGTTTAACCTATCCACAAATGAATACACCCAATTCCATGGAAAAGTCATAATGCATACGTAGTGATGGACTTACTTTACATTAATTTATTTTGCTATTTATCACTAAATTATTAGATAATAATAAATGATGATACAAGGAAAATTTTGGTAAATGAATCTTGAACAGTAAATAGTACTAAATTATAAATCTCTTTTCAAATTAGTTTCTATGGTGTCGCCAAACAAAGATTCACCGTTTAAGAGTGTTCATCACGGTTTGAATCAACTTTACTCTAAAATGAATCCAGTATTCTAAAATCTATCCAGATATCTGAACTCCGTTTTCAAAACTTCACATTTAGTATCAGGTTCAAACGACATGTTGATAATATAACACCTTAGATGCTAATCAAAGTCTAGATCCAGACAGAACAAGTGCAGCGTGGGCCCTGTGGCCGGCCGACCGCGTTCGAGTCCCGTTAACGCCACTTATGGCCACGTCGCCTCACCTCGTGACATTAGCCCACCTGCCGTGCTCTGACACGACCTGACACTCCACACCACTTTGCCACTGGTCTGTGTACAACACACGCAAACACATTCACATTGTATAAGTGTAAATTGCAAAAAAATCTACTTAGCACACTCGCGATACAATCCGAGTATTGCTTGAACAAGATTACAGGACATATAGCAGTATCAAGATATTCAAAGTCTGGTTACACAATGTAAATAAACTATTTTGGTTTTGAAAAAGAGACTTGGTTTATGCGAGATTTAATTCAGTGTTTAAGTGCTTAGGAACGCTTGCATTGTCCAAACCTGACATTTCACAAAACAAAAAAATAAAATTATATAGCACAATTAAAACACAAATACAAATAAAATACACAAACTGAAATCCTGGAGAAGGACAAAAATATGTTTTTTAACCTGTTTTAAGAAGACTTAGCCTTTAATTTTGGAGTGTCGTGAAAGTGAGCCTCTTAGTTCAGTCTCATAAAGTAAGAAAAGACTTGAGTCGCTACTCTAACGACAATAGACTTGACTTACGGAAATTGATATTCGAGTCTATAATTAAACAATTTATGTTAATGATTTTATAAAGGTTTAAGAAGAGAAATATTAGCAGTACAATTTTTACTTTTATTATCAGTAGGTACGTCCAAATAACATTTTAATGTTGCCAGTAAAAATGTTCTCTTAACATTTAGTATATTTGCAAGTTGGCATTAAAAGATTTAATAATTTATTATGTTCAGTTATTACAATTTTATTATTCTTACGTCATGAAGTTGTGTAACGTTGCTGAATGCCTGCCTAATCTAATTGCTAGAGCAATAAACTGCAGTTAGAAATAATGCGAAGGTAAATGAATTAATACGATACTGAGAAATAATCATTTAATTTGGCACATACGAATAACTGTGATCATTTACTTGTCGGCGTTTGTTATGGAGTTATTTTTAATGTTTGGTTTTCAAACAGCTAGTAATACAGTTTCAAGTTAAGATAATCTTGAATTTTTCTAATGTGTATCTCGGAAAGCTCATAGTCGGACGGGCGGCCTCCCAAGAGCCTAATTGAGGCGGGAATCAATAAGTCAGCTGGTATCGGCGCCATCGCGCGGTCACGACTGCGCGCGCGCACCGCCGCATCACGCCCGATTATAAAAATATTTCATTAAACTTGTGATTAAGGCGGGTGATTCGCGAGCTGCTTAACACGACCCTCGCCATTGTCATCGGGAACCCCACCACCAGCTATTCTCATTTATCGCCTCTATCGATATTTTATTTTGAAATTATTGCTCCCACAACTTGCATATCGGACAATTGCTAAACGTTCTGTTTGATTTATTTTTAGATGTCGTTTTTATTACGTATTTTTATTCTATTGTAATATTTTTCTTAAAATTGTGAAATGTAATGCGATAGTTGAATTAAATGCGTGTTTTTTGATTATATAGTTTGTAGTGTAACTGGTACCACTGGCTTAACAAGCCTTCGGCAGCGCCCGATATTCTAAATTCCACCTAAATCCCATCCATCCAAAGGTTGCCCACCATAATTTCTGCATTACTTTGGAAGTCGTTTGAGACCACCTAGTATAGTGAAGCTCCAAGCGCAGTACAATTGGGTTAGAATCTCTTTTTATAAAACGGAACTTATAAAGTAAATAAAGCAATTATGTATATTTAACACCATCATGTAATCGTGGAGAATGCCGTGTGGTACCGGCCTAGAAAAGTGCCACCCCCTTTATCCCACTTATACTGGATGATGGGCAGCAGCGTCATCCTGCGTACTAGCGTATACGGAATCTATTGGGGAAGCTTCTGTTCAGCAGTGGACTTTATAAGGCTGATGTAATGAATCCTGGAAAGCAATAATGATATTGAGTATTTTAATTCATTAAGGCGGTGGAAAGGTTGCCTTCAAACCGCTAAAACTCAAGCCGCAGCTTTACCTGGAAAACAATTACTAATAACATCTGATAACAGAATTTATTTGTATTGATTTGAATCCATGATTCTATGGATTTATACAACAACGAACAAAGTGCTTCCCAGTTTATGTTGTGTTGTGAATCATGCACTCACTCTTTATTAATTATGTTTACTATGGTAAGAGATCATGCATGACCATTGGGTCTTTCTGAACAAACTGACGTGTATTGGTTCGGACTTCGTGGAAACCTATTGCTAAAAAAAAGAAGTGGAGTAGACTATGAAAAACAGGGAAAATTCAACCAAAACAATGTGTGAATACTTTTCATATTTTGTTATTAAATTGACTTATATTTTTTCTTCATAACATTTATTGATTTTGCCTTAAGTTTTTATCTGCTATAATGTAAGTGAAACATGTCATACAAATGTTTAGTTTAAAAGCTTTAATAATTATGCATTTTTTAAATGTGCTTACACTGTACTTTGATACAGGCTTACATTATGATAGCTTTATCTAGACCAGTTTTAATCCGGATCCGTTTAGATACGCGTCAACTAATCGGAATTACATTTTCCTTTTACATATTAGAAAATGGTTTTTATGTTATTTTATTAGGAGTCGATAGGCCAGTGACGAGACTTAGATTCAGAGGGTCTCAGATTCAAACCAATGACTTTTCGAAGTTATGTGCGTAATTATCGCTTGCTCCGTGCCTCGGAAAGCACATTAAGCCGTTGGTCCCGGCTGTCATGAACCTCTAAGGCAGTCGTTATTAGAAAGTCAGTGCCTTCTAACAGACTGACAGCTGGTTTAACCATAGAATGATGTTTCACTCTGGGTTGTGAAGGTCAGACGGCAGTCGCTCCACGTAATAACTGAAGTTCAGTCAAATCTGGTTGAACCAGTGAGCAGACCCTGGGCCCTAAGCTTAAGTCTCGGGCAACCAGGATAATGCAAGGATATGATGATGTTATTTTATTAATTTAGTAGGTATAGAGACATAATGTCGACACGTAGCTCTCCAGTCTATTCCAATATGGAACCTTCAGAATGTAGACTTATGGCATCCCTGAAAGATGGGCAACCACTAACGTGTCTGATGGACACAGACAGACAGCCGGACAGATCAAGTGCAGCTTCCTTTTGATAATCTGGACGACGTTGCAAGCAATAGCCTATGGTTTACTACTAGATCAACTTATAAAATAAAAAGAATTAAGGAAAAACTTTGTCCTCTTAAACTATACAAAATACTAATCCCTTAAGATCTTTGTGATTAATATAAAAAAAACGAATACTAAATAACGTAGCCTTATTATTTAATTATATACAACGTAAATGAGACACGGGTTAAATATCATAACCTACCTAAGTCGGTCGAGGAATGTATCAGTAACTCACTCGTTACTTAACCATGATATTAATGACATAGCGATAAAAAATAAGGACTAATATACAACTAGTAATTGTATGTAGTATTCAGTGCAATCTGAATCCGAAGTATGCAATGCCGAGCAAAAACATTTTATGTGTGATTATTAAGAAAATACATATTCCAAGTAAGGAGCGCGGTTCTCGCGGCTGCCGGTACGCTGCTCGTTTCCCACAAGCGACGCTGACTAGTAGCAAGCAGAGCCATTCAATAAAGTTTACAAAGAAAACCATGCATCCAGTATGTCGCGAACCTATTGCACTGCGCTCCTGCAACTGCTCCGCATAGTGGAAAGGTTCGTGCTTCTGGAAGAAGCGGTTACTAATAAAGATGCGCGTACTGTCAGAGCGGTTGCAGGAGCGCTGAGCGCAAGAGGTTTGCGAACGTAGTGCTTGGATAACTACTAATATCGTGTAGGTAAATACGGTAAACGTTAGTAGCTTCAGTCTGCAGGTCAGGCATGATTGCTGTAGTTCAATCGTTTTATATTACGTATAATCTATTCTTTATATATATTTTTATATTTTTTATTTCTCTGTATTTGTATGAATTATTGTATTTGTTTTTGTTAATACATGCGTTATATTAGTTATTCATATGCGAAAACATGTAACTAGTGCATAGTATTCATTTATATTGTATTGTTAAGTTAAATTGCCGCTGTATGTTTTCCTAATAATAAAAATAAAATAAAAAATAAATAAAGTTATCTGTAGGAAAATCACCGAGCCGACGATGTGGACTAAAATATTTTGACGCTTAATGCTGATGATAAAAAAGGCTTTTTATCGTATATCGCTTTTGAGTTAAATGTATCATGATTTTGGTACTTACATCGGCGAGTTTAAGTCCCGTGCCAGCTGGCACTGCCTGGACGCCCCTCAACGTTTTGATTACACCTGATTAAGCAATCGGTAGTATATCAGTTATAGTTCGTCCCAAGTAAGGAAATTATTATATATGTGTATATATGTGTACTTAGTCGATTCATAAAAAAAAAAAATTTTAGAAGTACTGTTTTTGGCGTGTTCTTCTCTTGTAGGTGCTGTTTTCAAGGTATATTGATTGGGACACACAAATCCTGTCTGGGCCAGAATGGTATTAAGACTTGTAGCCAGCGACTACACTTAGACTTAAGTTTGTCGCCATTACAAGTAGCTCGCTATGATCCGCAATAAAATACCTATATAATAGCCAATTTACTTTCAGTTGGGGCTGTAACATTAGAGAGACCCCGAGTACTCAGAACAAGAACCACTTAACCACAAGTACGCAATTAACATCATTTAAGTTTTAATTTTTTTTTACGGCAACTAAGAAACTTAAACCCTAACCAACATTAGTCAGTTTTGACTTTATCCAAACGTCAAATTTAGATTTAAATTTAGACAATATCCAAACAGCAATTTTTTTTATTAGTCTAACTTAGTTCATTTTACCAGCTCATAACATCACTGTAGTTTGCTCAAACATTAAAAAATCATAAAGTTTTCGCGGTAATAACTACTCAAAGCAACCTGTAACTGTAAACCGGGATGTTTGTTTCGGTAACAACCAGACAGAAGGCTGGTTAGCCGGCCGTGGAGGCGACGGTGGCCACGGCTGCGACTGGCTGCCCACCACAAAAACTGACCACACATAATCAGGACCTGTTCTTTGGCCAGAATATCTAAGACACATCTGTCTAAACACAGTCGCGCTGCCTGCTCAATATGTAAAGAAATTAGAATATAAAACATTTGCTCTTTTATTCATATTACGATTCTCGAACAGAGCTAGGTATCTTTTGCCGTTGTGTGAGAAAATTATTGTCAATGCCGTTAAATATCATTATTTTTTTGATTATCATTGATATTATTGTCTGTTTTTATATTGGCACGGCTCGTCATAAAAAAACAAATATATTATTTAATAACTACATAAATAATAATGACGAATGTATATAATTAAAATTAATTGATGTTTGTTTCTCTCGCTAAGACTCGAGAATAGGGATTTTTTATATTGAAATATGTAATTAAGTTCATGAACTGTAAATGACGATTTAATATTCCAATACATACTTATCCTCCTTGGCAGTCAAAGACAGTGTCATTAGATTATCAAATATCAAGTTATATAAGTACCGAGTCGAAGTTGTTTTAAATAATCCAGAAAACACTATTCTATGAAAAGTAAGATGTGTTATGTGTATCTAAGCTAACTTACCTACACTATTTACAAGTCTTGAGCGGAAATAATTCGTCGTAAACTGCGAATAGATAGTACAAAAAATGATGAACAGACAAGTTAACCATGTACTGGTTATAAGCAGACGATGCACATTCACGAAAACGAATTAAAGAATGGACACTACTATGATCTATACCTACTATTGAGTCTGCTTCTAAATGCAAATCACATATTTGCATACATACTACTGATCGATTGTAAGATCGGGTTCTAGTTGAAAACCAGTGTCAGTTCATAACTATAGATGAATAAATTAAAAAATGTCGCTTTGTATAAATCATTAGTCGACAGATTCAGACCGTGTTAACCCTTAGGAAACCGGACCAAATATTATACAGGTATATTATGATTTAAAAAAATTGAAACTAAAATAGTATTTTATATGCTACTACTTTATTAGGCATATCTTAGGATCTGGCCAATTGAACGGTCGGCCAACGATACATACTCATAGATCCTTTTGGGGCAGGTTTCCTTCAGCCATAATTAGTTTTGAATAAACGGTTAGCTTGTTTTTTGTAAGTTGGGTCCTATATCTGCAGATATATTGATATCGAGTTTGAGATTTGAGTAGAGGTTTTGTCAACACTGTCCAGTACTTTGTAGTTAATTCTTTTGTAGTGTTATAATATAATAGACCGATATATACCTATATATAGGTCTATAGGTATAGGTACAACGGTATCTGAATACTTAAAACTTTGTTATTTTTTTATTTAAAAAGTACCTACTCTAAATGCCAGTTATGATCCCGTCAAAATCACTCCAGCTTGGATCAGAACAAAGACACAGACTGTCAAACATTATAATTGTTGTTGTTTAAGGTTTCATTCTGAAAAAGCTCTAATGTTGATATTAGAAACAGACACATCAGTTTTATTTGTTTACATAGATATGGGTGTTAATAAAATTGTAAGTATTGCTAATAAAGAAAATTAAGAAGAAGACCAATTCTTCACCACCAATTAGGGGCGTATTATTTCCACTGCGTTTGGCTCACGGTTATGTTTAATTGTACTTTTTTGCAACAAACAGTGGCGTCTGCTTTGCTGAGATAATTACCTCTAATTAGTGGGCCGTCACCACTCACCAACACCACCACGCTCACAACACATGACAAACAGCGCAAAACAGGACATCACGCGAGTGGGTCCAACAACATACAAAGTAGAATATTAAGGGGCACATGTTTGCAACATTTTAACGATTTTTGAATATAAATTCCACAGCAAAAAATGTAGGTTCCAAAGTCAATTGTTTATGAAACTATAATTGTAAAAGATCTTTTCATTTGTGATATTGAAACATCATTGAGGTGGTTTTAAGGTGCCCATAAGGGTCCTATTATGCGATGTTGATCTTACATCAATGTCTACAATTGTTTATTAGAGGAATAGTAGATGCGTTGTACTTTACAAAATGAGTGTTTAGTTGGGCAAGATTTTCAGTCACAAAATTCTGTAATTTGTTATTCCCTAGCAAATACATTAAAAGTTATAAGGACTTGTCGTTCACGTTAAATATACTTAGGTAGCAATAAAATATATGCAAATGACGCAATGTCAGGCAAAATGGTTGAAAGACAGATTAGTTTTGAGAAGCGCTGAGGAAATCTGCGCCCGTCATTAAGTTGGTGCAAATTCCTGGACGCCATGAAATAGCGACGGGGAGCTGGGGAGCTGGGGAGCGCTCTGTAGAATTTTCATAACAGAAAGCTCGTTTATTTGCAAAAAGCTTTAATGTTGTTGTAGGGCCGTTCTCACGTTGCAATGTTGCGGGGAAATAGCTGGCAGTGATTCGAGCGACATATTATCGGCGGCAAGAAGCGTCCATTCATATGCGCGGGCGGTTTTTGCGGCGGCCGGACGTTCCCGGCGTTTTATTTGTAAATTGGGCCGCGGCCGGTAACGAGGAGCGCTGCTCGCTCATTCTAATGCAAGACTAGTTTTTGCGCACGCGCATAATTGAATACGAATGTCCGGCGAGCGCCCGCGCATCTAACGCGACGCGGTCCCGCGGACGGATGGCATCACGTGCAGCAGCCCTGCTTTGTATGCGGCCCTTCTTTATAGCCCACTTCACACTAATTAGCCAGATAAACTGTTCAAAGATACGATATGAATCCGCCCTTTTTATGGGGATTATGATAGACTCTCCGAGGAATAAACGCAATTGTTACATTGAAGTCTCTGAGATAAATATACGTACATACATAATGCAATTTTTGAGATTTGTATATGTGAGTCTAATCATATTTTTTTTTCTTTTCTGCAATATCCAATTCGTCGCTAACTGACATTCAGCCAAATCAGACCAGTGAGCTGGGCCGTAAGCTTAAGTCTAGGGCAACCAAGATAATGCTAGGGTATGATTCTATGATTGATATGACTGACTATGCTTATAGGCATCACAGTTAGACCTAAACAATACTTACAATCTGCTACCGTTGTAGCCAAACAAAATCTGATTCTATTTAGGTACAAGAGTATTTTGCAAATCTTTTAAAGCTAATCTGGCGCCGTCGTCGGTCCATCTATGTCAATGGGAAGTTGCTAAGGAGCGTATCCGGAAACTGCCCAAACGGCCGGCTTCCCGGGCCTTCTCGGCCACCGCACGCAGTGACTGTCGGCACGCTAATGCCCGGCTTCCAGTCTGCCTCGGGCCAATCAAAACCTCGGCTCGTTGGCGATGCATTCAATGAGCTTTCTAGGATGCTCACTTATATCTGTTAATTTATTGTTTTATTTTAATTGAGCATGCATCTCGACTTTAGATCGTCGTCCGAGAAGCATTCAATGTAAATGCGGCTTAAAGTAATGGCCTCGTCGCCGATTGCCCGGCGAGAGGCCGCTGGCCATCGCTACTAGTTTTTGCGGGTCAGAAAAAATGCTGAGAAGTGACGACAGGCCTCGGCGATGCAGGGATAAGGAGCCGTGCGCGTGCGTCGCTGCCGCGCGGCGCGGGGGCATAAATTGGGAGTAAAAAGCGCCTCGTCGCTGCGGCCGGGCTTTTTTGCCGTTTCTTGTTATGCGCATTCCGCAGTTTTTGCTGCACGTTCCCGACAAACTAGCTCGGGCTTGTTTTTGCTCTGGAACAATGGTCGGTGCGCGGCAGTGATTGCGCGGGCGCAGGCGCGGCGCATTTGCATGCAGCGGCCAATGGCGGCGCGCCCCGCCCCTCGCCCCGCCCCGCCGCACGCCGCGCCACGCACGCCTCGCGTCGGCTGACACACAGCCCCGCAGCCTCACATGCTAATGCCCACCTCCACAACTAGTCACTACACACTACGTGCACAAGTGACACTAACGAGCTACAGCGACGACCACGTAACAATGTCAATCATCGTTCTGCTCACGACCACGATAAACGCACCACTACGAGTAATTTAGTGGACTGCGTGTATTTTTGTGACAATAGGTTCTCAGAGTAGATCTTATAATTTTAAATTAAATAAGAAGTATACTCCTCTTGACTAAAATTTGTTCAGTCTCTATTATCTTTGTCAATATTTTTTTAGTGACAGAGTAACTAGCTTATATATTATATTATTATAGCTTAAGTTTTTTCCTCCGTAATTAATGTGTTCCGTCTCATGTGGGCTGTAGATAATGTTATTGATCAAATTAGACTGAACGATTTATGCCATGACAAACACAGAGCAGCACTGATCAACGAGATCCATCAAATCGCTCTTGATGTTAAAGTAAAATTTAAAAAATAGCAAAGTTATTGTAATGAATTTTTGAGTTCATATTTTTAGTGTTCAATTATAACGGAGTAAGCGGAATGGGATAATCGTCTGTCATAATGATCACAGCTCTAATGCAATTGTATTACATCACTAACCCGGTTGTGCCGGAGACTGACGACTAGGACCCAGGGTCTGTTCACTGGCCTAACCAGATTTGGCCGAGTTTCAGTTATTACATTGAGCGACTGCCGTGTGACCTTCGCCACGCCATTCTACGGTTAATCCAGCTGTCAGGATATTAGAAGGCACTGACTTCCTAATAACCATTATGTTCATGACAGTCGAGACCAACTGCTTAACGTCTTTTCGAGGCACATAGCAAGCGATATTACGTACATAACTTTGAAAATCAATAGGTTTCAATTCTGTGATCCAAAAGTGGTAACGTGAGGTACAAGCTGGGTGTGCCCACACTACCTCGTTCCCCACGCTATCCTGGTCCCACAACACATGAACACCAACTTGGCAGCGACGCTTTATGAATTAAGCGATCGCTTCGACGTCTTAAGTAATTTTATTTATTTTATTTGGAACACCAACAGCACATTAAACATTTTGTGTATACACTAATAATATAAACATCGCTATTTACAAGTACAAACAAAAAATTATGCAAATAGCCACAGAGATAGTACCTTCAAAGGAAACATTTTTAAACATAAAATTATGGAAGTCTATGACTTTGTTGCACCTTTGGAACGAGGTCCGAAAAACTCCGAAGTGAATAATTTGTTCACATATGGAGGTTTAGTTTGAAAGAGGCTCAAATCGCTGCTGATTTTAGAAAGATCATTGAAAGAATTACTTACCCGAACAATGAAAGAATTCCGACGATAATTTCTATTGATTCTGAGTGTTGATAAAGGTTGAGGACGTCTAATTGATAACTTGCGCGGTCCCAAATATTGACTTGCTCCAGTAAATCAGCGCAGTCAATAGCGCCACTAACAACATTTAATAGACAAGTGTTATCAGAAACGTTCCATCTTTTCTTTAATGATAAAAAGTGGTATCTCTTACATCTTGTCTCATACTCATGGTCTAACCGTTTACATTTGAACTGCAAATTCCTCAAAAATCTTTTCTATATAGATTCAATACGCGAGACATACACGTCACATTGTGGACTCCAGACAACGGAAGCGTACTCGAGGATACTGCGCACATAAGCACAGTATAATACTTTGATAGATTTGATAGAATTAAATTCATGAGTAGATCGAATAATAAAACCAAGAGATTTGGAAGATCTTTTTACAGCATACAGCTGATCAATGTTTGACATTATAGCTTATATTACTGTACTGTACTGTTAAGTACACACATACATACATTCATGCCTGTTTCCCTGAAAGGCATATCATACGCCCACACTTCGCCAAATTATGTTAGCCAGAGCTTCGTCCGTTAATCCGCTGGTGCACCACTTGCAGGTGACTCCTTAGGTCTTGGTGGGATCACTATACACCCTATATTTTTCATATGAACTTGACTCAAAATCTCATTGGACATATGTTGCCTTTTCCATAGGTATACGATCTTGGGGAACCGGTGTAAAAGACCGGCTTAAAATATACGCTGTCTGGAGTGACGCATATCTTCACATCTTTCTTTTTGTAATTTTAATAATGGTACATTTTTAGTTTGTTCGTATTACATTTATAATACAAAACATTAAACCCTTTATTGCTTAAGCACAGACGCTGTGTCGATCACAACTTTAAAAAGAGTTATACTGACATTAAAAATTGCCCAAATTTAATAAAACATGTTTTACAATTGTGACTTGTTTACAGCAGTTGTAGTTGTAGAAAACATGGAAGGAAGCGGTTTATCTAGTGGTATGGGCATACAATCAAATGAGGCGGTGATTATGTGACGAGAAGAGTTCTGAATATGCTGTGCTGCTTGCCTGTGAAGTGGAAGCTCTTCGCTATGAAATGATTGATATATTTGTAAAGATATTTTTGTAGATTATCATTTTAAAAACTAAATATGTAAAGTTTAAAACCGTGTAGTTCACCACCAAATTTATACTTGTAGACCACAGTTGTCAAGCTTAAAACCTAGTCCAATCTAAGATATGATTTGAATTTTTCTATTATAAATAACTAAGTTCGTAAGTATCACTGCCAGTGATGTAACGTAAATAATAAGTTTTATTTCATGATTCTTAATTTTTGCTAAACGATTTTAGAAAGTAAGCCTTATTGGGTTATACGAGATGTTGATGTATGTTTGATTGCTATATTATGATTATGTTATATGATTATAACATAATCCATCTGACCAACGGGTTTAGTAGTTCCTTTCTGTATGATAAGATTTGCCCTCGTATAGTATGCAAAAATTAATACCAAAAATAGTCCAACACGCTTTGCTCTGCGCATGGTGGGAAGTTACCACATGACGAATTGGTGTCATACATTAGGTAAGTGGCTGTTTTTATTTATAGCTCATCTGAGTTATACAGTTTTAGTTTGGTACCTTTCCTGTGCAGACTATATAAGTGTCATGATCTCTAGCTTACTACTTAATGGGATACCAGATAGGTGGTTGGTGTAATATACCTGTAAGTTACTTTCTTAAGTTACTTTTAAAGTACTTTTCCTAATACAAGAGTTTATAAAGACGTTACGAGCGGATACCATCAAGCGACCTGCGCACGCGCAACCACGCAGCACAGATATCGATCGCTGTTTCCTACAATGTTTTGACTACATCTTAAAAGAATAACAGTAAAAACATTAAACTTTATACGGTTTACCAACCTTTCTTACTGGAACATGAATTCAATAAAAGATAAGACTTAAAGTTAATCAGGTCATTGGACTAACAACTAAACAAAGTGTTGTAGCTAGAGTGAAAAAAAACTACTAAGTACAGTGGAGCATTTTGTACCAACGAGCCGGTGCCGGACACGGTTTCAAAATAGGTTATATAAACATTATTTCTTATTTAAAAAATATAAAATATAATAATAAACTTTATTAGCAAAAAAATAAATGTCGGTAAATTAAGCGCCGCGAATTCAGTACACTATAAAAGTGACTTTTGCCTAATTATACTCCACGCGATGAATTTTCAAACGGCAATAGATTCATTGTTTTTGATTGATTGATGCGTTTATTTGAGTTGTAACTAAGCCGTATCCTACACGCTATACCTGTAGGTACATGAATCTTTGAGATAGTGGACGAATGCCAGAAGATAGGAAATGTTTAAGCATCAATTGTATCTACAATGTGCACACTTACCCGTGTTTTGAAAGTTTCAACAGTGCCGCAATCCTTTCCCGATCATTAAAACAGTTGGGGATGAATCAAGAAAACAGGTCTAGTTTACATAAAACCGTTATATCACAAAAAAATTACAATAATTAACTTAAAGTTCAAGAAAAGATGATGCCAGTTACTTAAGTATTTATTACAAGTCGTCCGATTTATATTCATTTGAACTGATTCTCTCAAAGTAAAATTCAGGACTCATCAGCTTTGGAATCCTCATGAGATCATTAAGCAAATCACCTTACATCATTTGAAATTGCATTAAATGAGTATTGTTTAAGAATATTACAAATAAATATATGTTTGGTTGGTAATATTACCTACCTTATACATATAACAATATAGTGTGTACAATAGCCACTTTTGGTCGAGGCAGTTGGGCATGTGTCAGTCACTTGCCTGTCATTAAGGAAAAATAAGGTGAGGTAAGTTAACACTATATTACGTACATTAACACCTAGCAGCAGTAATGGCCGCTTAATCATATATTATAAATTTTACGCTAAAGTAGGTAAATTATGCCAATCATTTTATTGCGATCTGTCCATCTTGAATTACCATACTCACGACGTGATCTTAATACGAAAATCATGTAAACATATGAAAATAATGTTGACAATATGAACTGGCTCACAGTCCCGCGTAATCGATGATTTTATCGTAGCCTTCGTTATATTGTAAGTTATTCAGGTTAACAAATTATGTTAATGAGCGTTGAAAACGTTTCGACAAATTATAGAGAGTTGGGCCGGCATCGGCAGCTAATTACTACGCAAAGAGGTCAGCTCGGCGGCGATCCATCACGCGCGTCCACGGCCGGCCCACGTGTAAACACCGACTATAAACATATTGCCGGGATCTCCGCTCAAAAATAATAAAAACGTTCTCCCTCGGCCTCGTATTTCACTCTCAAAGGGGTGAGATGACGGCGAACCGAATCCGCGCGATAAACTGCTGTATAACAGTGTTATAAGAGCCGCTGGGGTCAAGTTTGCCGGGGCATTATTTTCGTCGATGACATGAATGAAATTGGTGCTCACCGGTCTCGGGGCCTGCCTGCCCGCACCGCCTGCCGGCGAGGGGCCGCCGCGCGGGGCTCGCCGGGTTCCTAATGCCAAATAGCCCGCTCGTTAAAGGGTATCACGGCACCCATTGTGTCCGACTCGAGTCGTGTTTTATGGTAATAGAATAACTGATGTTATGACAAGTTCCAACACTCCTTTTTTGATTTATGGCAAGGAGCTTACCCCTAAATATGTTTTCTTTGCATGAGATGGATTTCAAATTAAGATTTAATTGTAATGTCGCAGTTTATGTACACATTGTTTACGAAACTAGACATTAATGACAAAACAAGATCGTTAAACCTGGTTTAAAACTAGTGCTGTCACTGTCTTCATTTTATC
Organism: Musotima nitidalis; assembly: GCA_949126915.1. NCBI lineage: Eukaryota > Metazoa > Arthropoda > Insecta > Lepidoptera > Crambidae > Musotima > Musotima nitidalis. The sequence goes on from OX421421.1 coordinate 20,077,131, forward strand.
GAATAAAAGTGACAGCACTAGTTTTAAACATGACTTAACTTTAGATCTTGTTTTCTAATAAGCTACTTAGTAATTTAATTCAATAGCCTTACGGTTCACAAACTTGACGTTTATCAAATATAATGGTGATTGCTTTCACGTAATGCAGACGACATACAAGATTTGGAATCTAAACGCACCACTTATCAAACGGTTTGCACAATTTATTATGTCAGGGTCCATATAATTAACTCTTTGGCTAAGGAATTCTATAGACTACTGAAATCTAGAGTACTTACGAATGCTCTGTGCGTGTGATGTGTTGTCTCTGAAGTTTTAAGAAACGATTAAATGATAAAAAAGAAAACAATCGCAACAAGTGTTGTGTGATTGTATCGCTGACACACCGGACGGCGGGGTGTGTGCGGTGTGGCGGCCGCTGACTCTCACGATGTCCGCTCTCGGCCAATTTAATACTTATGAACGTAAAATTAAATAAGTGTACTCAAGTTGAGGCAATGAAGCGCAGCACAACGCGCTGGCGCCGATTCGTTCCGCGCACCGCATTCGTCAGGCGACGTGTGCGAGCCGCGCTGCGCGTGCGCATCCTCGCTAGTTCGCACTCCACGCAATCTAACATATTATTTTTATTATAAGTATCTACTGTGACGCATTCTTAGAATTCGAACAAATTCCCATATAATTCCAATTGAGATAATCACAAAGTTCAATAAAACTTAGAGTACATCAGTGAAGCTTCTTGGTAACTATCAGCTAGACCAGTTACTGTACAGAATATGTGCAATGTCCTGCAATGGGTCCGGCAGGCTAGATTGCTGTCTGTCGCTTCGTTCTAAAATCATCTCTAAAATTGTGATAATGTACACAATTTGTTTTCAGATTGGAATGTACATCTACATGCGTGTCATTATAGTGAAGCTATAAGCAAAATGTTAAGCTATGCTTTTTGGATAAGTGCTTGATTTATCAAATAAATATAACACAGTTTTGAGCTATGTAATAAACAATATTGCCTTATGCCAGCAACGATTTGCAAGCAATTCGTCACACCATGCAAATGAGGCAGGTGTGCGCGTCACCGACCACTGAGCCAATTGAAATGTCACGCGTGTGACGCGACGTGCGCGGGCGCAGCTCGGCGGGCGTGCGGCGGGTAATCGCAGAGAGCCGCACACAGCACGGGACACGCGGCCCATTATAACGCCATCAGACCCCGCGGCAATTGTTTATGGATCATTTTCGCATTTGAATAATTTTGATAGATGATGCTCACAGCTCCTGCGCTTCTCGGACACACTTTTTCATAGGCTAAATTGCATCTCAGACCTCCATGATAGTAATTTTCAATAATGCCATCCCTACATGCTATGCAAAATTGATTCAAATGACTTATGCTGTGTGTGAAATTATATTACTATTAGGGGTAATAGGTAAGTGCAATGTGCCGCGTTCTAGCCCTTTTCTTGGTCTACAGACAATTGTTAAATAATAAGCAAGTTACTTTAACCATTTCTAACTAAATTTCATGTCCAACTAAATTGGATAGGTAATTATCTCTCATAATAATATATTCAATAATTTGGGATATCAAGCAGAGGTCAACGTTATATAGTAAGATGGAAAATTGTTTTGAATTGGAAACACATATTTTCTGCAGCTATGATAATTGAGTTCAAAATTGAAGGAAAACAATGCAAATAGACAACAGATTTAAATATATCAATGCATGCAAAGTAACCATAGTGTAAATACAGCTGATTCTTTATTAATTGCTAGTAAAAGAAACACTTCCTGGGCCAAAACAATAGTTGCAATCCTGCGACCCCAGTCGGCCACCAGCGCCGCGAATGGTAAAGTTTTGTATTTTTCTAATGAGATTACGAGGATGGAGCGTGCGGAACTCCCACTAATCAAGTAAGAGCCATTCTCGCGCGTCCCCGGAACTTTACCGGAATTCTCTTATTCGATTTCAGTTGACAGAACTTTCGAACGCTTATCGGAATGGTCATTGTACCAGCACAGTGTTTTCGCATGAGAATGCAATACTTATTGGAAACTGGTTCTTGAACAATGACAATCCAGATAGAATGCATTGCACATTTTGGTATTCATATAATTTAACTAACCACGTTTCAGTGTTACCTCATAATAAATTGATGCAAGCGTTACTTCGTGGAAATCCATTGTAAGCATCATTGAAACGATAACGAACGTACTTATATTAAGCGTGTCGTCTGAGGTTGTCAATTATTATTAATAAAGATATCTTCATTATCATTAAAAAATATTTTTATCTATGCGAGGGCCGACATCTCACTGCCACTAATTCGAATTGCCACTAATTCAATGGCTAGAATCTAATGATTCTAAAAAAGTAAGGGCTCAGTGATAAGTATTTTGGCCATGTTTTATTATCTACAAGATATTTTATTTGTTGATTCCTTACTCTATTTAACAATAAGTGACCACAGAAATAGCCTTTGCGGCAGAAGAATTATAGTTAAGTGTACAACCTTAGTACATATACGTGCTATTTTTAAGAGTACTGGTGCGTATTGTGTGTGTGTATGTGTGTGTGTGTGTGAGTGTGTGTGTGGGTGTGTGTGTGTGTGTGTACATAGATACATCAGCATAAGATAAATGAATGAGGTTATTTCTATTGGAGACCTATTAATTTAAAATAACTTAGGTAGGCTTCATCTAATCAATTACTTTGAACACATCGGGTTCATTTAGGAGTCTTATAAACATTAACATAAAATAGTAAACATCTTGAATAACATTACCGCATAATGTTGTGCTATAACCTGTATCTACATCATTTTTACACACCATGCCCCAAGTCTCCATCTACCCCTCGATGCAAGTTTGTTAAAATTTGTAAAGCAAATTTGTATAGCAAATTTTCAGGACTCTTTCAAACCATTGGTCAACAAGTCTTTTATTGTGACCTTGATGATAGTGGCCGTCTGTTAGAATTTCTTCTGTTATATATTTTTTAGTTTTAATTGAGCTATGCCCGATTTTTTTTAGTAAAATAAAAAAAAACCTTTTACTCAATAAATTTCGGTCGGGTCGGGTCGAGCCTATCTTCCTATAGTTGGCCAGATCTTTTTATGAGTGATTACAATTAGAGAATAGTGCAAGCTTCAGCCATCAACAAATTAATAAAGTTGTTAATTACCATGGAACCGAAACATTACTACTGAATAGCTTGGAAAACATTTGTTTCCAAATGTATGACCACCATGTAGTAGTAACCGATAGCTATCTGATTGGCTATAAGTAAGCCTATCTAAGGGGTTGTACTAAACTGTAAGAAATCTGGTCGTATATTTAAGCAAAATTCTGCGCGCTCTAGGAAGTCGTATCTCTGTAAATAATATTACCGTTGTAAAGAGTGAATCCCATTTAGAGAGTTTATCTAGTTGGATGTATAGATGTTCCAATCCCATTGGCTATTACTACACAGTTTTGCGATATAATCTTCGGAAGTATCGCGGGCTCGGAATAGGCGGTTAGATCGGGTGCGCTGGAGATGCGCCAGCTATTGAAGCCGAACTAAATTTATTAGAAAGCCGATCGCGCCCTTCTCCGCTCGCCAATTTACTAATCGTAACTCATCTGCGATAAGCGCCGCATTACCGCGCGATGCGCCCGCGCGCCCCGCGCACCCCACACCGCCGCCGCCATTGTTGCGTCGGGACCTGCGCCCGCGCATTATCGATAGCCCATCGTCTAGTAATAATAAGGAGCTCAGATTGGAGCGCTTTAAATAATATCGGTAACGATACACCACGTCGCGGCTAGCCAACCGTCCGAGTTGCCTAATTATCTCTGAAACTACATGCAATCTACAAGATGATGGCTCCATAAATAACTATTTATTTATTTATTCATTTCGAGAGGCAGTCCTCTTAGAGGCCGTGAAATTAATCACAATTTATACAATATTCTACAAAATGAACCTACGTCCACCGTGTGTTGTGTGTGTGTGGTGGGGTTGCTCTTTGTAGTTAGATGACAGTCTATTCAAAAATTACTTATTTTTATAATGTTTGTAAGTAAATTCGTTTACGCACTGCCTTCAGGTCAAACAACACCGGCAAACGCCACCGCCAGCAATAATACCCACTAAAAATCTTGCGTCATCAGCAGCATCTGACACCTCGCCCGCGGACAACAGCCCCGAACCAAAATCGGCTTGACCTCCCCAGAGAGGAGCAGTGGACGCGTCCCTCCTACCTCCTAGTGCGACCATAGCGTGAGTGGACGACTTCTCGGAGACTTCCACATACGCTATGGTCTGAGACCTGAGAGATATGGAATGAGACATGACGATGGCATTGTCTATTATGGACTAGGTACATGAAGTGCTCACTTTTCTGATATTCTTTAGGCCTCCTGCTGAGGTCTCTATTTCCCTTCATTAGCCGGATTACAGGATTTCAAAGCCTTCACATTGTCATGTTCATGTAAAATTACTTTACATGACATTTTTTTTAAAGATTCCCTTGATCTACGATTCAATAGCACCTTGTAGCGGGGAGTTGGCGGCGAACAGCATTATCTAGTATCTAGCCCAATTCATCTCCACTTAAGCTCTTGTCCGTCCTGAATGCACGTTAGTATGAAGTGGGTAATAGGGTTCAAGACCATACTATACTCGCTTTAGGAGTTTTGAGGCTACCACCTCTCAGAAGAAATGTTGGCTGCTTTGACGTACCTTAGTGCTCCTACCTTATCAATGTGAAATTGTCTGAGTGTTTTTTTTTATATATTATTTATTCTAACCCTTTGTTTTTCGACATCTAACATTGTCTGCTATTATACTTCTTGTTCGAAGTATTGGAAATTTCAACATCTGGCCGCATATTTTTTTTATTATAGTGTACATCAAATGGTAAATCATTTCGTCGCTAGATATGTCATGCGTGTCACCAGAATTGTCGTTGATGATGGTCGCTGATGGACTGATGGTTCTGGCGACGGCGAGCGCGGCCCGCGCGGCTGCGACGCCGTTCTCACGTCCGCCAATTGATCGGCCGCCAATTATACAATTGCTCACACAGCGCCGCGGCCGGGAGCCGCCTAATTGCCGCCGTTTTTGTCGACCGCTCGCCTCTGCGCCCACTTTGCGCCTCAACAATTTAATTACAAATTGCCACACCATCCGACAGACTCCGCCATTATTGAAAATATACACTAACATATTTATCTAAATCACTCGCAATTTTATATCTATGATGGGGTCACTAAAACCTCAGTAAAATGTTCAAGCGCTGCTGCCGAAACTGAAAAGTTTTTTTCACATAAAACTTTGCCTCTTTGTAATATAAATTATAATTCTTCATCCAACATTTACAAACTATTTCCTTTCTTGCTAATACCTAATGACTTGCTGGAAGTTAGAGTTGAGCACATTAAAATGCAACAAGCGACTTGATAATAGCACTCTGTGGTTAACTGTACAAGCAAACGGTCTAAATTATGTTTGAACATAAAACCTCGTCTAAAACAAACATTTAATTATGAACACTTTAAGGCCAAAAAGATTCAATGGTTAATTGTGGGTTAGGATCGTCTATGATTAACGAGTTTAGTTTCTAAGCTCACAAATCACAATGAGCGCGGCGGCGCGGCGCGGGCGCTCGTACGCAAATGATTTAATTGTCCGCCGCTGTGTGGTTACCCGCCATAAATCTAGCGGATCATCCGCGAATTATTCAAAGGAGCCGCCGTGACGAGTCGTTTGGCGGCCGCCGCTCGTCCGGCTCCGGCCTCCGACTCTCATATATGAATAGATTGCCGCTGCATTCCGTGTCCTCAATTTAGTCGACATTGCTATTGCGTCTGTAAGGAAAATTCCAAAGGATTTTATTGCCGGGTTATTTGTCGCCGCATCTTATTTTTGATAAAATAATTGGTATCCGAACGAGTACTAGACCAGTATAATAATCCTATCCTCCTGCGGAAGAGCTTGAGACAGGGATTTGTCATATCTCCGCAACTGTTTACTGCTGCCCTGGAGGATGTTTACAAGATGGAACAACTACGTCATCTACATAAATGGCGAGTATATGTCTCACCTTCGATTCGCCGACGATACAGTGGTCATAGCGGAGTCGCTCGTGGATCTGGGCAAATCTTCCAAAAGGCTATGTCTCAAAATGAAGATAGATAAGACGAAAATTATGTGGAATATGTAATGTGTGCCAACCCCAGTAATTGTTAGGTGCTCGGCTCTCGAAGTTGTCTACGAGTATATATACCTGGGACAAAAAGACCAAATGGGTAGGTCCAACTTCGAGAAAGAGGTCAATCGCATCCAGCTCGGTTGGGCTGCGTTCGGGTAAAGTTCGTTAAATTACCTCAGTGTCTCAAGACGAAAGTCTTCGAGCAGTGTGTGTTGCCAGTGATGACGTACGGTCCTGAGACTTGGTGCCTGACAGCCTCATAAGCTCAATGGTGCAATGGAGAGAGTGCGTGAATTAGAAATAAGGAAATCGGTAGGAACCTGAACGACATGGCGGGGCGAGTTTTGAAGCTGAAGTGGCCGTGGGCGGGGCACATAGTTCTTAGAATCGACGACCGATGTGGCGTTAGGGTTCTCCAATGGTGACCGCGAACCGGCAAAAGTAATAGAAGACGGCCTCCCACGCGATGGACCGTTGATCCGGTCAAGGAGGCGAGAAGCCGATAGATGCAGGCGACTCAGGATCGCTCTATGTGAAAGTCTATTGAGGAGGCCTATCTTCAGCAGTGGACGTCAGATGGCTTAGATGATGATAACTATGATGAATTGGTATCCACAAAGTTAGTAAGATACAACTACTAGGCGTAACCTTCAAAGGCCCAACAAGAAGACTCGGGTCTAAAGGCCGTGGAGAATACACGTGCTGGAAGATATTTATAAAGTCTGGTTAATCAATTATGTGTTGTTTGACAAAGTTGTTTGACGAATTGCTAAACCGTTTCTGCTAAGCTAAACCTGCCGAGAGAGAGCGATAAAAAGAACCTAAAACATTTTCGTATAAAATGTAGCCAAAACATTTATGGGCCTTCAAAGATTTACCAGATCTTATGTAGAGTCAAATTTCTAATTCTATGCCCGAGCTCTACAAGCCGAACACTGCACCTTAGTCAATATAAGTGGCTTGCAGGACGGTTTGAAATAGGTACTAATTTATCGCGAGCGTTTTAGCGGTACCAGTAGTTTCGGAATTGTGGTAATTGTAATAAGCGTTACTCTCGCCAACTAGCTTATTTCATTAAAATAAGATAAGTACTTCATAGCAATTCATGAATTTCCAGGAAACAATTCGAATGCAGGTCTTCGACATATGTGTTTTCAAAGAAATAAATTGCTCACAAGAGTACTAGAACGTTTAAGATTATTTTTTATTCTTGACAGAAATCGAAGTACGATTCACTTTTGCATTAACATTGAATATAGTTAATTCATTGCACAAAATTATGATAAACTACATATATTACATCCGGAAATACGCATCTTGTAGGCCAGAGGTGTCGTTGAAACAATCTCCAAACGCAATAATCGTAACAGGGCAGTGGTTTATGAGTGCATGCGTCGTTATGCAACAGTCCGCAACAAAAGGCCGCAGTGTCGGCTGTGGCGCTGATTCACGGCGGTTCCTGCTGCGCGATAGCCTATCGCCGCCTATCGCGCCATCGCCGTGAAATACTCCACCGTGTCCACAATACAGTCGAATGCTCGCCACCTTTGCGAGTGCGCATTGACAGCTCTTACATTAACCGCCATAGAACTCATATCGGAAGGCGAGGGCAGCGCGCGCCCGGGAGCGGCGCAAGGAGCAGCGCTCGCGTAATTCACGCCACCGCGTTTCATCATGCAAAGTGACCACCGGCGAGCACGGAAGCAATCGCGACCCAACTCCCGCGATGTAGAGTCCACAATGACGCTGCAGTTTGAAGATTTATGTCGCGGGGGAGTGCAGCATTTGCTATCGGAATTTGAATGTGTCCCGGTGTCTCCGCAGATATGATCAGCTTGTTAGCGATATCAGATGCGCTGTAATTGGCGCGCAGCGGCCCAGCGCGTGCGACACCGGCCGTATCGACGCCATTCATAATATGTTCAAGGAATTTAAAAGGACCTTTATCCATTTTATTGTTGTTACCATCGGGAATACATTGAACTTATGGGCTTCGGATGTATGATAATAGGCTGTATTGGACTTCGTTTCTGCACGAGCATACTGTAATGAGTAACATCTTCTGACAAAACCATCGTTATCAGCACCATATCTTTTGAAGTAAGATTAGATCTTTAGTCATCTTCATTCCTAAAAAGCGGGCGCATTATCACCGCTGATTTGATGCTTAATATTATTTTGAACAGAAATATGTTTTTTATGCTTTCTCATTACCTTATAGTTAACAAATTAATTCATCAATTTCACGATCGCTAATGACGAGTCGAGCGTCATTCGCCTTAACTGTAGTACAAGAGGAGCCCGGACCCGCAGTCACTCAGATTTGCATACAATGCGCGGGCGCAGATCTCCGATATTGTGGCGCTTCTTGCGCGGTCAATAATTGCCGCCAATGCGCAAATTAATAACTCATGTACTCCCAGCGCTGCCTGTCGCCCCGAGGCAGCGCGGAGGAAGCTGCTTTATTGTTGTTTTTCTCGTTAATTTGTAGTTAGAATTGAGTAATTTGTAACTCACGATTGATGCGGAACATTTTCATTAAGGGCCTGGGAATAAGGATGACACATTCGGCGTCTAGCCGCGTTCTGTCGCAGCCGAGGCCGCAGTGTCGGAGGAATTAAAAAAGACGCCGCCAATTACCGCCGCCCCGCCGACGACCCTGACTCGTTGCACAAAGAGCGCGGGGAGCACTAAATGAATGAATATTATAACTCTAATTACTGTTTATTTCTTATCCCAAAGTTATTAAAATTCTTTTCCCAAAGATTATATATCATTATAGAGTGTACACTAGCATACTTGGTTTCTATATACATTATTTTGGAGTGTAAAAAAAATTAATTTGCATGATATATATTTTCTCTTTACCAACGTTGAAGGTAACCAGCTGATTGACAAGCGAGGCCCAGAACGTTTAGAAATGTGTCACGGGCTCACGGCAGACTCGGCAGACACGATCGTTTCGTTCGCCCTTGAGCATAATCAATTGCTATTGTCTATTGTTATCTTGATTACATTTTCTCCAATATAACTCATATTCGGCAATAAGTCGACTTTCAAACCAAAAGTGTCGAAGGTATATAATTGGTTTCGTACAAGTCATTACCACGTTGAATTTCACCGGACAACAGTCAATCTATTAGTTGTGGTCGTTTGGCTTAATTACTTTTGTATGCTTGATTAAATTTTTCAGCTTTATTATTATTTGTATGCTTAGTTAAATTTACTATTAAAACTTAATGGTAAATTTAATATTTATGTAAAGATTAAAAATGCCAAATTAACTAATTAAGTAAAGTAGTAACATTCGGATGTTTAGAACCAGATGGGCCGTGAAATGAGTAAGGGGTCGCAGGCGTCGCTAGTGATAGCCGTGCCCGGGGGCTGCCGAGGGTGCCTTGTGGCGAGGTGGCGCGCTGGCGAGGTGGCACCCGATCTCAGGTGCGCACCATTAACACCCAGATGCACGCGACGATACCCGATCTGCCGTTTAACGTCCGTTTCGATTGCGACAGTTATAAAAAGCCCGTGCGATCATATCTGCCGCGAATGAAGCGTCGACATTTACGGACTTTACATTGTATTGTTGTACATCAATTCTGAATGTATTGCAGAATGACAATCTTTATAGATTGTTATTCAGTTTTTTATATAGATTGACCTAACTGGTGTTGAGAAAAGTAATGATAATTAGAATAAATGTTTGCACAAATAACAAAGTAATTAAAAAAAAAATCCCCTTTTTTGTGAAATTCCTCGCTACTTAATACTACCAATCAATTTCCCGTCAGGGCTATATTTATAAGTATGTCTTGTCGAATCACCAGTATGTTTGCGCGTCGTAGACTGTGGTACCCTACGGGCGCCACCGGGCCCCGCCGTCACCGGTGACACGCGTGGGTACCATCAGCCAAAACCACTCGACCACATCCAGACAATGCTTGGTGCAGATTGCAGAAGGAAAGTTCACAATTATATGCACTTTCTTCTAAAATATTACAATTAAGGATACAATATAGTATTTTATTGCAAAAAAAAAAACTTTATACTTAACTGTTTTATAGTCATGCTAGGATTGATTATAACTTATTGAGACACCGGACTAATTGTGGTGCTTAATTAACAAGAATCTCCTCAAAGTTTAACTTCTTGCGTGTTCATATGAAGAGAATTGTTCATATGAAGAGAAGAAGTACATATAGAAAGACAGAGTTGAATCTTGTTTATAATATTTGTACAAATCATGTGACGTAATGTTGTGATCTTAGGCGCGAGCACCTGCTCCGCCAGGCTGCCGCTTACGGATAGCTCCAAGACCTCGACATATGAAACGTGGTAGAGGTGGAGGCGTCGCCTTTTATATTAAAATTGCTTGCGTGTATGTTTCGAAAAACATCCTGAGGCTAATATAGAGCAGTTGTGGATGCCTATGTGAATGTGCTGGAGCAATGCCGCCCCTCTAGTAAGAAATATTAAACAAAGGTAAACTTTAAAAAACAAAATAAAATTTTACTACTGTATATAGGCAAAAGTCAGAACTTCTGCACGGTCACTTTGGGAACGGTGTCTCAGTGCCCGGACCGCCGTGATGTCATATTTTATAGTAATATTGACTTTGTTTATTATAGACATATAATCAACGGTTTAATTAATTGTAATAATAGTGGTTCATTTTAAATATTGTATTATACTTTTTATATAAATCTTTACTAATAACTTTATTTATTGAATTGTACGTAAGTATATTACAAATTAGTTTATGTGACACGGTATTTTGGGCACGTCTCGTAGTACCGTTTAGGCAAAAGCTGAAAATCTGATATTTTGTGGTTGTACATTTTTTAACGAAAGCACGCCTAGAAAGTAATATTTTTTTGTAAAGAGAATAGAGAAAGAGAAATTGCTTTAGTTAATAATTGTAACCTTTCCATCCAACTGTATAATAATGTTTATATCTATATAAATAATAAAGTGTTAATTGTAAGTAATTAAGAAATTGGGCCTTTTTCTTGCGGTTCAAGCGGTTGACAGGAAACTGATACTGCGCATGCGCACGCGTGTACCTTCAGGCTGATATCACATTTTACACTTCACCGTCTGACACTTGATAAAACTTTACTATAGTTTTGCAGGGTTGCGTATAAGGACTCCATTTAGTGTAGTCATCTACGTATTTCGTATTTCAACTTGTATTTGTGTAAATTAGAATAAAAGGTCAACCAGATTATTGCTGTAACCATCCCCTATTCAACAAACTCAGCTCAGTTTCACATTCACACAGTTAACTTGACTGATGGAAGGTTCCCTTAGTGCTACTTTATTGGTTACGCCTTCTAGGGATCTTTTAATATCTTTGAATATTCACTGTGTGTGTTCTGTATTGTTATATTTGATTGATAAAAGAGCATAGCTTGTAGGCTTCTTGTCAGTTCTTCTCACAGATTAGTGACTCGGAACTGGCACTTATATTCACTTATACAAAAATATTTTTTTTTACATGTAAGTGAATCTGAGCTTCGTTATATCAGTATTATATTTTATTTTGACGGTTTTAAGTGCTATGTAATAAATAACTTTTCACTTTTACTGTACGAGTACCTATATTGGTCCGGATTATATAATATGTGAGCATTATTTCGAAGTGATATCGTAAAGTTAAAGAAAAAGCTATCACTTTTAAGTAGACCTTACAAGTTTCATACAAATAAATGATGGTAAATAAAAAGCGGATTTAGAGACTGAAGACAAATTATAATTCCCTTGAGACTTAAGAACGACACGCAATAATAACTTTGTAGAAAACAATATACGTAACGTTTAATGACTAGTACGTTCATACATAGATATTATTTTTATTTCTTATAAATTATTATTTCTTTATTACGGAAACTGTTAGCTCTTCTATATCCTCTATACTACCTATACCATACATTTTTATTCACTTAAACCACTATCAAATACTTAATTCATTTTAGACTCCAATGAAAAACTATAAAAAATGTCGTTAGGCTTTAGAACTCGTTAGTTATTTTGCCGCAATTTTTTGCATCGATTCAAACATTATCGCGAAAGTATATTCATGCATTCGATATCATAATATTCATAAAGGAGATCTAGAAAGATTTGATGCGATAAAGATAATTACGTGATGAATGCCAGTAGGCAGATCACCTGCGCGCACGCAGCAGCTGCCGACGTCGCTACTCTCGCACGCAGCTCCGCGGTGCGGTGCGAGTGTGCGACAGTAAATTTGAATAAATTGACATAATTAGACTGTGAATTAGTGAACCGTCATCAAGGGTATTTATTTTCAAGTAGTTATCCAGTGTAATGTATGAAATTTCTATGATGGTTAAACAGTTGAGTTGTATGCATTATAAGAAGTTTATTAAAGTTAAACTTGTAAGTTTTTAGTGCAATAATTATTTAAGGATCACTTATACCTATAGGTTGGTAGTATTGTGCGGGTGGTAGTATAAAAACCGCATAAATGTATAATCAGAATGGCTATAACGAGCAGCTGAATTATTAATATTAATGAACTGTGTTGACATATTTAGAATTTCGTAGTGAAATCTCGCAAAAAGTGTCGAATAATAGTCGTCGGCTCGCGTGGGGTGCGCGCTGCTAGCACACTGTAAAGTGTGAACCACTGTTGTAGTAAGAGCATTTGCAAATCTACGTGATCTTTCCGACGACGTAAAGAAGACTAAGCATTTTTACAATCAGGAAAAAGGTACATTGATTGCCTTTTCAAGTAGTACATAAAAAACCTGTTGGATAAAAGCGAATTTTTTATAGATAAAATATAAGAAGAGTGCTTAAGAAAACACAGTATTATAATAAAATGCATGTATTTTTGCATTTTGCAATATAGCGTAGTTACATGTATGCTATGTCCATATTTTTAAAACACAGAAGCACAACTACGAATGTAATTAATGAATTATATTAAAGTAAAGTGTTCGAGTATAAACGTGCGATCGGGAAATCTAATTCGTTTTGCCAACGCCTAGTTTAGACAACGCCTAATGATGACAAATTCTGGATGTTATAATTAATATTATTACAATAAGTTTACTACGAGTTTAAGAAGTTGTTTGATATTTTGTAAATTGAAGGTGTATTTCGTATGTAATGTTATGATAGCGATGTGTCAGACTAGGCCGGTAGTGCGGCGGCTGACGTGACGCTTGCAGTAAGTGCCGCTCGTTTGATTATCTTATTTGATGCATATTCATTCTCACGCGGACCGCCTGGAGAACCGCAGACGTGACGAAAGTCGCGGGCGCACAGTTAACGCGCACGGAACCAGTGTCAACGCTTCGACGACTGCTTATCCACTAAAATAGTCAGTTGGACAAATACGATCTCTTCAATAATAGTTAGTTTCTCACTCACTTTAGTGTACAAAAGAAAAAAGACTGATGACAAGTTTGACTTAATCGTAAAATATAAGATCGCATCAAATCACAAGTAGGCTTGTCGCCCACTTAAGCAATGTCAATGTTTAAATTTTAAAAAATGAGATGGAATCGTGCCAACAAATAAGTTGATAGCAATAGTTTTTTTAATATGTTCATTCTATTACAATTGGAACATGAATTTATGAAACGGGGGAATTAAACCTGAGTTAAACTGCAACGTGACCAGTAGGAAAGGTTGAAGCGGTGCTGCAGCAACTGTGCAGAGTGTGATGTGGGACGACACGTCGCGCGATGCTATCGGGCGTGGCTGCCGTTCACACGACGAGTTGTTACTCAACCACAAACGGGCGGAGATCAGCTGGAACAGGCTTCGGGAACACGCGGTAGGCCAGGTGTAAACAAATCAATCAACTCTCAATATTTGTTTATCATCGATCAGTAAAGTCTCTGGATACAAAATATAAAATAAAGAGTGTAATGGAATATTGTTATCAGTCCTCCTATTCTATATTTGCAGGAACAGTTATGACAAACTTGATATTAGTTTAAGCAAATTTAGATTCCCATCAACACTAATATCACAATCAAGAAATGTGAACGACTTCGCCTGTCGGCCCCGTGCCTATTGACACGATACCACTATTTATTGAGAGCAGAAACCTTATAGGTTCGAAGAGTTATGTGATCCAGACAGAATCGCGGTGATTTACGCGCGCGCGCCGATCTGCGATATGATATAATTAAGGCCGCGCAGGGAACAGCGGCCGCGGCCGGCGCGTGATATTAAAATTTAAACTTCGGTACGATCTTTAGCGGTTTATTTAAATAAAAGTAAATAGTGGACTCACGACCTGCAAGAGACGACGAGGTAATAACCGGCGCGGTAATTACTGAGATAATGTCTCGCGGAGATGCTTTCAAATGTATTCTCGATCGTTATCTGACTGGCCGCGATCGATCCGATGCCATTGTATTGTAATGTCATTAAAAACATGCCTGCTTGGTGCAGCCTGCGTGATCACCACGGAATTGTCATATTTTCACTTTATTGGATTATTTGTTCCCAAGCATAATCATTGTATCCAATAATTAAATGAAATTAAAGGGATCATCCATCAGAAGCAAAAATAAATTCTCTTAAATTTTGGAGAACTTTACTTTTTGTTATCTAAGAACATCTAAAGTATATTTTAACATCACGTATACGTACAGATGGAAATAATAATCAAGAAGGCTCTAATGCTATACAGTCTACATGCTAGCCAGACTACTTACCAGCGGCCATTGCAAACCTTTTGGGAAATCTAAAAGTGACACAGTGGCTATCTAAACTAGTGACAGTAATTATTTTCATTCGATTCAGTCCGGTTGTCAGAGCGTGGTATCGTAATGGAGAGGTGCCAGCTCGCGTTTTGTGGCCTGATGTGGCACTGACAGGGATCTCAATAAAGATCGTCTAATTCAGTAGATAGACTTACTAATTGATCCATTGGCTTGTAGCTCAGCGAGACAAGGTGTTTGCAAGCACTGGGTGGAAGCAGGGTTCATGTTTGTGTGCATTTAATGGTTGTCTATCGTTGATCTGTGACGACCATATTCCACTGCAACAAATTAAGACTTGGACTGTCTTATAAATTGTAAATCAGACAAAAACAATTCTCACATTATTAAGTATATAATAGTTCATTAATACAGTATTATAGGCGAGAGCAATTTTATTGCGATATTACATCGTAAAATATCATGCAAATGACACAATAGACGAATGTTCGTGTTTTGTAATCCTTTTTATATGAACATCATAATATTTTAATCTACCATTTACATGCAACCTTTTTGTTCATTGTTTTAATAAATAAATAGAAATAAAATTATTTAACATAATTAACTAAGTCTATATAATAATTTCAGCTGTAGCTCGAACACAGATAATAATGCTGATTTTAGCAAACAGGACACTTAGTTGATACTCGTAGCATGAACAAAAAGCAGTTAGAGAGGAGCGACACTACAGGACAAGTCTCTCAGGGAAACGTGGACTTAATGTCTATTAAAAGGGGCATCCCGACTCTGGCTCAAACATATTTACATATCAATATAACAAACAAGAGTATATGCTCTATCTTTCAGACCTAGGAATAACGTGCATGAGCATTTATAGGTATTTATTATAATCCACAACATAAAAACAGACTCAACGTTTAAAAATCAAATATGTATGATAAGGTAATAACATTTTATGTATGAGTTTAGCGACGCACATAACAAACGATTTCATACGAAATCAACAAAAAACTATTGGCAAGATTCTCGGCTGCTTCATATTCATACCCCGTATTTACATTTAATCTTTGCTCGACGTATTGAGAACGAACTTAAATTCAACTCAGATACTGTAAAAAATGTAAGTATGTAAAGTTAGTGGACAATGTTATCATATTAAGAGGCGATGTGGCTTGCCGCTGTGGTAGTCACTAGCCCCATGACGTGAAGGTTGGTTTTGGCGTGCGTCGGCGCGCGCGGCGTGTGGCGATGGCCGCTCCATGCGCGCGCGACGCACACCTGCGCGGCGCGTGACCGGCATCGCACCACATCGCACCGAGACGCGTATTCACCACCTCCGATTCCTTCAATCTATTTATCGACTCATTTGATACTCACTATTTGATTTAACGTCATAAATGACAGCAATTCTGGGAACATAACAATGATATGCGTGTCAAGTGGTGCCTGAAGGTCGATTCTTATAATCGTTATTTGTATTCTGTCTCCGTTCTTATAAAAATTACATTAAATTCATTATTATTCCATAACAAGTACATACTGTGTCAAGAGTATTTTTTTAATTTTGTTCCTTCTTTGGTTAAATGGTATATATGTACCTAGATCTCAATTCTTTCCACTGTCTGCATTAAGGCACTGATTAACGAAATCTACAAGTTAGAATGTTACCTACTGTAAAAAGCTGAAACAAATGTCGGGATGTCTAATATTTCATAATTCTTCTATAAGAGCCTTTGAGCAATCAGCCAGCTTCTATTAAGTGTGCACTTTTAATTCAAGTTATTCATTTCAAGTGCATGAAAACTAGAAGTTTCTTAGTGATGCAATATAAAACGCTTTTAGACGGTACGGTGTTAGCTATACATTTTATAGTATTCTTAAGGGACAAGAAAGATTCAACTTAATCACAATCAGCTGAAATTAAATTGAAAAGATAGAATTGTTGCTGAGTGCGCATTGTTTTAAAAACTGGTTCAGCTGGTCTTGTTGAATTTTCTACATCGACGGTCTCTAAAATACAGACAGCTTTTTTTAAACTGCGTTTTTCGCTCTAGTTTATTAAACAAGATAGCACAAAGACAAGACCTAGATATATTCTATATCATAAATTGCTTAATTTACACTTCAACAGTTATACGAGTTCTTACATAATATAGTTGGATATACCCATTATTACCCATATCGAGAATACGCATCAGGTTTGCGCAAACGCACTAGTATCATATAGCAGATGGATGGTTGGCTAAGTCCGGAAGTCGTAGCCTGTGACCTTCGTCTATGAACAATGAACTCATTTACATCGTCAACCTTATAACGAAGCCATGTTTAATTTGAGTGTTTCTTTGCCATCTTCGTCTAGTTTTATTGATCCCAACCCCGGAGAGCACAATTCAAGTTGAAGGCACGCCTCCTTGGTACAAAACACGGACTTGTGTTCGATACAATTTACTTTTATTAACTTGCATATAGTAAGAAGTTATAAATTGATAAAGAAATTATTTAGACCTTTATACAAGATGTTGGATATAGAAAAAAGGGAATCGAAAACATTACTGATCCGTTGATGAACTTTTGCGATATTTTAACATCATATTTTCCATGGCTCAATTATATTTTATTACTGGAGTATGACGATATTCACGATTGTTCACAAAATGGTAATCAGGTGCTAATAACTTACTTACTCACTTTTAAAAGTCTTACCTTTCATCTGAATTTTTCGTGTAAAAACTCAATCAGTGTTCATTGCAACAGAACTACGGCTGAAAAGAAACAATCATCTACCAACGAGTATGGCTGTTTACGTTCGTGTGAGTGACCTTAAATCCCACCCAGTATAAATATCTGCATCAGTTGGATCTCCGCGTCTTAAACAATGTGGGGAGTGCGATCGGAAACCCGATTGTGTGGACACAATGCGCCGATTATTATTAATGAGAGTGAGGAGCTCCATACTGATCACCAGTGCGTCACACACAGGTGATCCTGGGGACTGCGGTGGCCACACCAGCCACGGTTCACGGACAATCTAACGTTTTCTATGTAGGTATACTAATTTTCCAAACCTTTAATTTCCTTTACGGATTTTAGGGAGCAGTTAACTAAACTATTTTTATTTTTACGTTTCAAATACTTTACTAGTGATTTGTGGTCACCGGCAGACTGGGATGTACCTGTCATCCCAGTCTGCCGGTGACCACACTCCATAAAAAACTGCAATTCCAAACTACGGTCACTGAAACATTTAATATTTCAAACGTTAAGGACTTGCACTGGTTGATTTAGTTTTCACAAAGTGTAGTATTGGGTCCCAAACTGGCCATTTGAACAAATTACTCTATTTAAATTAAGACATCTAAAGTATGACACGGTGCAGATTTTTTATTGAATATCGTCTGTATCTGTCTTTAAAGCTACTGACGTTTTACTTTTTAACGCTTTTGGTTTTTAATTGTTTTTGTATTTTGGATAATCTTTTTATCTTTGATATCTTGCTATCTTATCCTAAACACTGCTTCTTAGCAGAGATGGCGTTTGATTGACCACCCTCGCTATATCTCAAAATACATTTTACATTAAAAAGATTGTCTGTCAATTTAAAATGACAGTACAGAAGCCAAACAAGTTTCATAGAGGAAATTATATTCCACTCCTATATTATTTAATGTATCGATTCCTTTTTGCCCCACAACACATCTAATCAGGACACAAAAGGAAAACGTTTCATCATAATTAATATTCTTCGTTTAAGGCTACTTTGTATTCAATTAGTACATGAATCGTCAACCCAAATGTATCGTGGCTTCTAATCCCAGTGATGAATGATCAGTAAAGTATCCCGATAAGGCGTCGCGGGCCGCGCGGGCGGCGCGGGCGCAGGTGTTCGCCGGTTCCGAGAGCGCTTCCTTCCCAGAACGGGCGCTCGCCATGCTCCCCGCGACACCATTGTAATGGAGGCACGCGCTTTGCATCCTTATGCCGAGCTTTGACACCTCATCGATGTCTTCAGTTTTAACTATTATTGATAGGTTCACTAATCGAACAATCTAAGACAGTGAAAAAGTTTAATCTACTTGGACTGGTTAGGTTTTTTAACTAAGCCACGAAGTACAAGCATTAGCAAGAAGCATAAAGTTATATTTTTTTCATTTTACTCTTGTCCAAATGAATGCCAAGTTTACCAACCAA
This sequence comes from Musotima nitidalis, assembly GCA_949126915.1. Classification (NCBI taxonomy): domain Eukaryota; kingdom Metazoa; phylum Arthropoda; class Insecta; order Lepidoptera; family Crambidae; genus Musotima; species Musotima nitidalis. The sequence continues at coordinate 20,096,227 of OX421421.1, forward strand.
CTTATTATTTTCGTTGATCATTGCGGTGAGGAAATATTGTAAGTGTGTTTAAACAACTTATCAATTAAGGAATCCCAATGAGCAAAATAAGCTTTCTGTAACGTAATTTTTTTTTAAGTTACTTGAAAAGTTCATGATGGCACTGTGTGCAGAATAATACATTTTTTTTTTCTTTTCAATAATGGCTTCGTGCGTTTAGCACATTTAGCCAGTGTCAAGTAAGAAATATATTAAAAACATGTAAAGAAACACTCATAGTATACTCTTTGTGTTGTCTATTCCTCATGTTGGTGAGTGACAGTGACGTTTGATGAATTAGGATATATTGAAAGAAACCTGAGCACACGATTGTTTTTATGCGAAGATAATAAATCTAAACCGAAATAAAGGCTTTAAATGTTGTTTCTTTTGTCTACAGGTAAGTGAAGTGTTTAAATTACTGATAAATTATATGTTTAGATAGTAAAATGTACAAATATTAAATAAATAAATGAACTTTTGTCTACAGAGAAACGCAAGTCTTTGTTTTATTTGGATAGTCCAAGAAGGCAGTATATTATTATAAAACAACATTTTTGCAAATATTTCAAGAAACATGGAAAAGCTGAGATTCGATTTTACTGTGAAATCAACAACAGACGGAAAATCCAATATCATTTGCATAACATCAATAGCTACACCCAATGGACAAGTTTTTGGAATGCCAACCGATTACCAACCTGCAAATCTACATGGAGTTCTTACTAATACTCCCAACTACACTAAGGTAAAAAAATCATTAAATAAAAGACATCAAACAAGGAGAATATGGATAACTTTGACCTCTGAAATATCAGAAATATACTTGGATGAGGATCAAAATCTCCAGTTTCATGATTATTATTTGGAAGAGATTTTTGATCAAGCTAATAGTGCTGAATCAATACCTAGTAGCTCTGGTCAAGTGTTGGAAAAAATTTTGGAAAAATTGCTTGAAGAAAAACAACAAAAACCTGAAAATAAAAGTTTAGGTAAAATTGTAAAGCATTTCATGATTGATAAATTTACAGGCCGAAACTCAAATGCTTATCAGTGGATCAAGGAGTTTAACAAAGAGTGTGATCGCTTCCAAATTACAGATGAAAGAAAAAAAATTGAAATTTTAAAACATTTTTTGGAAAATTCTAGTGTCGATTGGTACAGCTGTATGCTAATGAAGCTTACCATGGAGTCGGGGTGGAACAAATGGGAGAAAAATTTTTGTGAGACATTTGCAAACAAAGGATGGTCCCCGACAAGATATGCTCTTGCTTTTAAATATCAAGCAGGTCCCTTACTTGAGTACGCTTTAAAGAAGGAAAAATTATTACTGGAAGTCAGGAAGACAATCGATGCTGGGACACTCATAGATATTATAGCATTTGGTTTACCTAACTATGTAGCTGATAAAATTGACAGAGAAAAATTGCAGGCAACAGAAGACCTTTACAACGAAATAGGAAAATTAGAACATCTAGTTGCGAAGAATAAGTATGATAAAAAGATTAATAAATTTTCAGATGCTAAACCTAAAAGATTTGAAGAGAAAAAGCCATGCCCAATCTGTGTCAAAGAGAAGAAAGAAAACCGCTATCACTCGGAAGAAACTTGCTGGTTTAAAGGGAAAAATCAAAAATCTGTTGTGAAAACTGTAAATAACTCAGAACTAGAAATTGAACTTAATGAAGAAAATCCAAAAAACTAGAAGTGCCACCATTAATAAGAATAAAGTTGCTTTTAAATGACACTTTGAATGTCTCAGGAATTTATGACTCCGGTTCCAATGTGTCATTAATTAACAGTAAATTACTAAAAATACAACACAAAGACGAGACAAGTGCTACACAAAGAGTTAACTTGAAGACTATTAATGGTGAGAAGAAAACGAAAGGTATGGTAACACTAAAAATAAAAATCTATGATATTGAAAGAATGATGGATATTTTTGTGATAGATAGTGAAAACTTTAATTACGATTTCCTTATTGGATTAGACTGTATAAAAAAGTTTAAATTAATACAAAATGAAAAACTTAACATTATACAATGTACCAACCTACAAGAAAAAAAAATATTCTCAAATAACAATTGCATTGAGAACAAAATAAAAAAAAATGTCGTGATTCCTGATGTACTAGGTGACAAAATTAAAGAGGAAGTTTTAACATATGCCGAAGTATTAAAACAAAAAAATAATAAACACATAAATACATGTGAAGTAAATTTCAATGAGCATATAAATTCAGACGAATTTGAAATGTCAGTAAACCATTTAGATTTATATCAAAAATCAGAGATTGATAAGTTGATTGAAAAATACAAATCAATCTTTGCAAAGCATAAATACGATATTGGCACCGTACGAGATTATGAAGCTCATATTGATTTAATGGTGGATAAATATTGTTACAAACGTCCATATAGATGTACGACTGAAGATAGAAAAGAAATTGAAAGTCAGATATCAAAATTATTAGAACATAATTTAATTGAAGAATCTTATAGCCCATTTGCTGCTCCCGTAACTCTGGCCTATAAAAAAGAAGATGATAGAAAGACAAGGTTATGTATAGATTTCAGGGATTTAAACAAAATTGTAGTTCCCCAGTCACAGCCTTTTCCCCTGATTGAAGATTTAATGATGAAAACTGTAAATTGTAAATATTTTTCGACTTTAGACATAAATTCAGCGTTTTGGTCGATTCCTTTAAAAATTCAAGACAAACACAAGACAGCATTTGTAACACAAGAAGGCCACTTCCAATGGACATGCCTCCCATTTGGTTTGAAAACCTCCCCTGCTATTTTTCAACGAATATTGAGTAATATCATAAGAAAATACAAACTGTCAAGTTGTGCAGTAAATTTCATAGATGACATCTTAATTTTCTCAAGAACCTTTGAAGAACATATTGAACATTTGTCAAGACTGTTAGAAGCAATACACATAGAAGGATTTAGACTTAAATTTTCGAAATGTACCTTTGCTGATAACTGTGTCAAATACTTGGGACACATTGTTGGAAATAATGCAGTTAAACCTCTGAAGGATTATTTAACGGCTGTAAAACACTTTCCAGTTCCAGAAACAAGAAAAAATATACGCCAATTCTTAGGAAAGATAAATTTCTATCATAAATTTGTACCACACATTGCAATTATCCTCGACCCGTTACACCATTTATTAAGGAAAGATATTAAATTCATATGGTCAGGGGAGTGTCAGGAATCATTTGATAAAATAAAATCGTTGCTTTGTTCCGAACCTATTTTGAAGATCTTTGATCCTGAACTTCCAATAGATATTTACACAGATGCTAGTATTAAAGGAGTGGGAGCGGTACTAAAACAAAAAGATGAAAACGGAGAGAGTAAGCCAGTTGCTTATTTTTCAAGAAAATTATCCATAGCTCAAAAAAAGAAAAAAGCAATTTATTTAGAATGTCTGGCTATTAAAGAAGCGGTGAAGTATTGGCAACACTGGCTTATGGGAAAAATATTCACAGTATACTCAGATCATAAACCATTAGAAAATATGAACATCAAAGCTAGAACTGATGAGGAATTAGGCGATTTGACATATTATTTATCACAATACAATTTTGAAATCAAATATAATCCGGGAAAATCAAATCAAGAAGCCGACTGTTTAAGTAGAAATCCAGTTCTAGAACCTGATGAAAATAATGATGATTGTTTAAAAGTAGTAAATTTGATAAATTTTAATCAAATTAAGTTAGACCAACACAAAAATTTAGACTTACAAAAAAATAAAGCTAAACTTATATTGGAAAATGAGATTTACTTCAAGATAAATAAAAAAAGAAAAAGAATTCTGCTGTCAGAAGAATTTAGCAAAACATTAATTAAAGATGTTCATAACAATTACTGTCACATTGGAAGAACTCAGATGATCAACAAAATAACTCCATTCTACACGGCAAAGAATATCATTACAAACATTAAACAAATTTGTGAGGAATGTGAAACGTGTATTAAAAACAAGTCAAGAAGAAGGTCAAAGTATGGTTTAATGTCACACTTGGGTCCAGCAACACGCCCGTTTCAAATTGTGTCTATTGATACGATTGGAGGATTTGGAGGATCGAGGTCCACCAAAAGATATTTGCATCTTTTAGTTGATCATTTCACAAGATATGCCTATATTTCCACATCCAAAACTCAAGGGTCCAATGATTTTATTAAACTTATACAAAAAGTTACCCAAACATACAACATTGAAATGATATTGACTGACCAATATCCTGGCATAAATTCGAAAGAATTTAAGGAATATTTGAAAAAGGATAACATTACAATAATTTTCACTGCTGTTGATGCACCATTTTCAAATGGTCTCAATGAGAGATTAAACCAAACTTTAATCAACAAGATAAGGTGTAAAATAAATGAAGATGATAAGAAATCAGCATGGACAACAGTAGCCCAGAAATGTGTTGACAAATACAATGAAACGGAACACACAGTTACAAAGTTTGCTCCCAAATATCTTTTAGAGGGCGAAAATGTGGATATTATACCACTTGAATTGAAATCCAAATGTACAATAGAGGATCTAGAAAGAGATAGAACGCACTTAAAAATTCAATAAAATCTCACGATTATAATAAAAACAAATTTGATCTGCATAGAGAAGAATATAGACTAGAAGAGGGAGACAAAGTTTACGTGGAAAATGGAAATCGACTCAACAGGAAGAAATTGGATGAATTGAGGATTGGACCATATGAAATTGTAAAGAAGATTTCCAACTCAATTTATGAAGTTAATACCGGACATAAGAAAGCAGAATCAAACTTCTACCACATTACGAAATTATCTCCAGTGATAGCTCATGAATGAACAATTGTAGTGCATGTTTTCACACTAACAATTGTCCCGTTAGGAGGGGGAGATGTAAAGAAACACTCATAGTATACTCTTTGTGTTGTCTATTCCTCATGTTGGTGAGTGACAGCGACGTTTGATGAATTAGGATATATTGAAAGAAACCTGAGCACACGATTGTTTTTATGCGAAGATAATAAATCTAAACCGAAATAAAGGCTTTAAATGTTGTTTCTTTTGTCTACAGGTAAGTGAAGTGTTTAAATTACTGATAAATTATATGTTTAGATAGTAAAATGTACAAATATTAAATAAATAAATGAACTTTTGTCTACAGAGAAACGCAAGTCTTTGTTTTATTTGGATAGTCCAAGAAGGCAGTATATTATTATAAACATATAAATTATAGTAAATGAGAATAAATGGTGATAAAGACGATTAATGGGAAATGAGATGCCCTCCCCCTAAACCCCTTGAGTCCTAGTAAAGATGTGGGACTATACTGAGATCTCACATCGACTTCTTGAGAGAATTTGAAAAGTAATGTTGCACTGTTATGATACAGTTATCAACACTCATGTACGTTCACAAATACTTAACGGTTCACCACCGTTATAACCTTTATAACACATTATTGTTCGAGAAATCTCAAATTGTAGAAAAAAAATCAAAAGTGCAGACATGACGCTTCACTTTCCCGCCAAGAAGTCCAAAAAAATACTAATTAAAACATAATACCTTAAGGCTTTATATGATCATTAATATTATATGTATCCTTTTTGTTTAGATTGTTAAAACAATATCATTAAAACTGTTTCCGCTTATAAGTTTCAACCAAATATTATTGTATTTAAATTAGTATACAAGGAAAAATCATTAATTATTGCACAATTTAGATAATTTGTACAATAGATACAAGAATCAGGATAATTAATAACGAACAATCAGTAAGTTGTTTAGACCTAGATGAAGCTGGGTAAGACATTATAATTTATAATTAAGACATGAATAATGATTGGTTGATCTGGTCGAGGTGCCGCGAAGGCTGCGCCGCGGAGGCTCCATTTAAATGTCGAAGTGAGCAAAATTATAGCGAGCATTTTATATTCTTTTAGTTTTTAGTCTCGGCGGAGGTACTCGCCACTGCAACATACTTACCACCAGGTGAACTGTTCGTCTTCCCCTTACTCGTTACTAGAAGTAAAAATCTTATTGCAAATTTTGTCTCTTTCGCACTTATTTAAATATTCACAGGGTATGTATTTCACATGCAACACATCAATAAAAACAATTTTTTTAAAAACATCTTTTTTAAATTTTACAAAAAAAATCTTCATATATTGATGTCCGGACGACTGTGATTTTACCAAGTAGACAATTGCATCCCATTTAGTCATTGCATTACGCAGAATATTTTTTAGTATATACTTACCTAGGTAGGCTGCAATTATGTAAGGAACTATTTCTGATGTGACTGTAAAGAGTTTTAATAAATAAATGAAATGTCAAAGGTATTTAATTAAAAGAACATAGAAAATGTAAAGGATGTCCGAAAAAAATATAAGCAGTTTACCCTTCGTTTGACCTCTTGAACGGTCGGATACAAACACGGATTATAAACACACTCGCAGCGGCTCGCCAAAACTTGTACTGAGGACCAGCGTTACAATATTATTCAAATTCATTTTGTATGTTCTCAAAGGTCGGAAAGTTTTCTTAGTGTTACTTTATAGGTTTTAAAACTTATGACATTTAATAGACTTCCTTTTAACAATTTTGTGGGTATAAAGTTTAAATAATATTTTAATTCATTTGTTCTATATTCCATTAACATAATATTTACATTACCTGCTAAGGGAAACCACATTTCCAAATCTTTTAAAACGATCTATCAAATTCTGTTGTAACGTTTATTAAAGAGATGGTCTAGGGATGCGAAACTTATAAGCCAAAGTTGCGGGTTTGAGGTCTCTTCGAAGTCCAATCGTTGACATAACTTTTCCTGAGCTTCACCAACTGACACTGAATGATTTTCCTTCTCTCTGCCAACTTCTGTGACCTTATAAAATGTTTTTAAAGTGTGTTGATCATAGATCGCGCTGGGTGCGTGCGCGGGCGCACTGGCAGCGCCGCGGTTAACGAGCGCGGTTTAGTGCGCGGCTATAAAACATTAATACCGCGCGGCGGAACTCTGCATTATCATTTTATATTATTTTACTGTACACTAATATAAAACTTTTATGTTCATATTATACTCAGATATTTGCATACAAATAATATATCACTAGTATTGAGGTCGAGGACACAGATATTTTTCGTTATGGAAAAGAGTAATGTTTCCAAATTGTACTTTATTCTCGCTCCGCGCTTCGTAGCTCATTTTGACGTACCTATCAAGAACCTGCTTATGTTCAGAACATTTGTTTTCTAAGCAGCAAATATGAGGATTTCTTATAAAGCGATAAAAGTAAGTGGAAGGATGTAATCTCTGCCATAAGGATGTAATATGTAAGAGAAAATTTACACACAGATGTTTAATTCACAAATGTATTCCATCATTAATTTAATTCAATTCTATTCTATATTGCATGCTACATTGGGTAGTTATATAATTTAATGTATATATGTATATGTATACATAGAGATGTTAATTACAATGTAGCGCCCTGTAAGGACATAGCAAATTGTTTATTACTACATACTATTTATCTATTTATTTACTATTTATCATAAATATTTATAAATCAACACTACATATAATTATTGCACATTTGTTATTTATCTTTTATATCTAACATCAAGATATAGGATATATTATTTCTTAAAATGTTTTTATATAAATACACCTATTACTATACACATTATAATTATATTACAAACGTAATGTGAATTATGTATTAGAGTCTTCAAAAAATTCTTTAATGCTGTAATAACTTTTTGTAATTAAAAACTGTTTTAGCTGACTTTCGAAACTAGTTAATTTTTCAATATTTTTAATTTTGTTAGGAATATGATTATATAATTTTATTAACATTGAATAAGGGGCAGAGCAGTACATTTTTAATTTAGAAAACGGTATTTTTAATTTATTTTCATATCTATTGTTGCGTCTAATGGTTATCATTAAGCAAAGAGAACAAGTTAAACTTTTTAATACGTCTTTAACTCTATACAGTACGATTAATACTGGAACCAAATTTATCACTGCTATCTAAAAGGCATAACTTATATAATGTAAAGCTTCAGGGCCCCTTTCACAATGTCTGATTATGTCTGATAATTATTTATGAACTATCATTTTGACTGCGGATGGAAATGGACTTTGTGAAACAGGGCCTTAACTATAACTATATATGGGAACTAATAATTGCAGCTGGAGACCTTCAGCTATAGGTGATGTGATGTGTTACCGAGATTCTTAGCGTGGTGTGGAGCGGGCTCTGCGCCCCGCGTCCGGGGCACGGTCTTGGCCCACTGCTCGGCCACGCCACATACCCATCATTACACTCTTTACAGTCTAACATTCTTACCTTTAGCAAAACAAAGTGACGAATAAGTTGATGCAACCACGTTAATATTTAAGGTAATTTTTTAAATATACCTTTACAGTTTTGTTATGTTCTGGACATATTATTTTCGCTGTGGATGCTAGATTTTTGATATAGCTGGTGTTATTATTACTTTTCACATGTATCGTTGTTACCTATACCTATCTGCGAACGAATAAATGATTTTGATTTGATTTTCAACTAGTAAAAGTCAAGTAAATTATATAACTACATAGCACATTTTAGCCAGTGACCAAATTTTTGACATATAAAAAATCCATCTTAATCCGACTGGATACTACACTACAACTACACTCAAGTGTGCTTCAAAATGTAGTTGTCATATTATTATGGTCACAGACAACTCTAAAATATATAAAAAATATTTACAAGGACTCGCTTCTCGCTTACGATAATGGGTAAAATAATGTTATATGACTATTTTTGTTGGTAATTTTTGAACGTACCTATACTTCGTGTGTGAATGCGGACACATAAGCAAACATGACTCAGATTAAGAAATGAGTCATGTGAGTGTATCTAATTATCTTTTATTTTTAATTATCTAAACAGATAAACACAATTTTAGATTACTCGAAATTATTTATAGAAAATTTTGTAATTTATTGATTCAGGCGTTAATTTGCGGAAATCCATTGTAAGCAAGTGATGGGTTAAAAATATCTTTGTAACAATTCCCGCGCTACTATAATTTTCCGGAAAATCGAGAAACTATACAACTGAAATAGTACTGTGTTTAAGCCGGTCTATATTTACAGCCATAACATGGAAAACAAAACGTTTAAAACTTACTAAAAAGTTTGAATTTAATTCAGTTTTACGAGAAGGTTAACCGAACACTTGGTTGACACACCTTGTTGCTCCATCCAGGATTACTTAAATAACAAATAAGTGATTTTTTTTATACCTTGCTTGACATTTTATTTACAATTTGATATATTTTAACCAAATATAATTGAACATTTAATCTAACTAAACATTTGCGATGTTGTAAACTGAGTTTCGTGCTTTGTATTTACTTTATATTTTTCTCTATCATTTTTTTCTCTATTATTTGCCGTACTAGCTTCCTTGACATTTAATTAATCATTTTTGATCGAGATTTGAGGAATGTTGAGCTTTCATGCTACATTATTACTATTATTGTTAATATAACTTGCATGTAATTTTTTCAAGTTCTTTGGAACAAAACATGCTGATCCAGCTATTTTAATCCATGTATATACCTCCCATGTTTTATAGAAAATAAATGATTTGATTTAAAACAAAATTACAAATGTATTGTTAGGGTTCCGTACCCAAAGGGGTACCGAACCTGACCCTATTACTAAGACTCCTCTGTCCGTCTGTCCACAGGCTATGAATGGTCGTAGTCAGATAGGAAAAAAAAAATCAAATTTTTTCAGGTGATGTATTTCTGTTGTCGTTATTACAACAAATACTAAAAACAATATAAGAATTATTTAAGCGGGCTCCCATACAACACAAGTGATTTTTTTGCTCGTTTTAACTCAACATTGATAACGGCAACGGGTAGCGCTTGAAATATTCACAGAATATTTAGTAATACGCCTCTTTGGTTAGCGTAACCCTTTATGGATACAACTTCGAATTGAACATTAGATTTGACAATAAAACAAAATTCAGTACCATAGTTATATTTTATTTGCATGGCCTAAATATACTTTAGATGTGGAGACGTGTGACCTCTGAAGAGGTACTGACGGCTCAGCTGATGTGTGTAAGGATCGTTTAAATACGCCGAGATGAGTTTCTTGAGGCCTTCTTCTCAATCTCGTTGCCTTTTGGAAGCCTCGTTAGAGTCACCGACAGACTGTCTGACTGACGAACAATCCACTCCCTCCTCCTTAGAATCACGACAGACTGACTGACAGATACAGACTGACAAATCTTGAAAAAACCACAACAGACAGATAAACTGACAAATTCTGACAAAGAACCCATTTGCTTTTACTCCTTTATTATGGTACCGCTCATATTTCTTTCATTGTTGTTAAAAAATATATGGAATTTCCATTTTGTGTAAATGTTTGACGAATCTAAATGATCATGTTGATCTTAAACACAATAAAGTATATTTTATTTTATTTATTTTATTTCCTTATTCTGCAACTTTGTGCATAATAATGTTGTGGCCTACATGGCGAGGAGGTTAATGCACTTCCTCAGGCCGTAGGTTCGATTTCAACCACAACAAACATTAAAAAGTATGTAAATGTATTAAGCTTAATTAGGGCGAGAAGCGTTGATTTACAGTTCGATTTTTATTTTGGTACAGGAAACATAATATCTAAATACCCATTTTAGAAAACAGGTTTTTTTGACGCATTAAGTACACATGTACTAATTGTAAATAAATAAATAAATATTTCTGACACTTACACCAATTATTAGGACCAAGATAAGTATCATTAGAAACTTGTGTTATGGATACTAAATAACGGATAAACATACATATATACTTTTTTTTTTGTAAATACATACTTAATATACATAGAAAAACATCCAGACCAGAACAAATATTCATATTTATATACACAAATATTTGTCCTGTGTGGGAATCGAACCCACGACCTCAGGAGTGGAATGCTGATATACTCGCCACCACGCCATATCGGTCGTCGAAAATGAATCGTATGTATCGTAATGAGTCGTAAATGAATAACTAACTCAAAGACGTAACTTTGGCGATGGATAGAGCGTCGCCTTGTTCTATTTGTCTGCTTTTAGAACATTTTGTCGCTTTGTAAATTACAAGTAGATAACTATGGTCGTACTCACTACACAAAAACAACAATAACATCAATATTGTGTTGGCTAGCCAGAATTTCCACATTATTATTATGCGTAGTTTTTGAAATGTACTTGTCCAACAAACTTTAAAGGCCTATTGAGGTTTAATTTTTCAAACAATTATAGTTTTGATTTTACAAATGTGTATCATACACATTTGTGAAATGTGTATGATACGCATTATGATTCTTTCTGATGAATAGAAAATATTTAACATGCAAAATGAAATACAGTCAAATACCCATTGGAACCCCAAAGGGAATCGAATCCAAGACTTAAGAAGTGTTAAGTACAGTTGCGGGTGAGGCTGGCGCGGAGTAACCGCAGGGACGTGACTTTTGATCCTTTCGGCCAATTACTGCGCATTGCCTGCGGTCTACACTGAAAGTGATATAAAACGTCGTCCAGGCCGCGGAGGGCATTATTCCCGGATTGGGAGCGGGCCGCCCCGGTCCGGCCGGGGTCACCGCGGTCCGGCCGTCACCGCCGCCGGTATCAGCTTTTATTACGCCACACTTATTTGTGCAGACACTTTTACACGCATTCATTAAAGCTCTTAAAGAAATATAAATTAAATTTTTATGGTTGGAATTGTAGTAATTAATGCTCTCCGCGTTCACTCCAGGAATTCAGTACCTATCTTCTAAAATCCTTGTCAAATTTGTTTTTACATGTGCGTTACTTTTGTATTTGTAGTATGTCGTATTTTCGTACAAAGAGGGCTTTTCATCTAGTATTGCACTATTTATTGCTGTATGGCACACACACGTCCGTATTTGAAAACGGCTGCTATTCAAAAAAAAGGTGGAAATTTAAAAACATTACATGATTTGTCTGACTACATTATCCGTGGAATCAAGTACAACCAGTAAGTAAAACTCTGAGATTCTAGTTTGCAACTTATCAAACAACAAAAGATTGAATAAACTACTGTTTAAAGTACCTGATGAGAATCCTCTTTGTTACATTACATGAATTAACATTGGCAGGAGAAGATGGGTCTGTTAAACACAAGCAAGAACAACTAGTTACTGCAGCAAGTCATACAGATTGCTTTACTCTAGAAACTGGTATCGGATAATAACTAGTGACAAATTATTCTTGCCTTAAGAATACAAGGTTCGGGGAACACGGGGATAATTGAAGGACAACCATCTGATTTACTAGAGATGTGTTTTATATGTATCGGACGACCGATTTGGCGTGGAGGTCAGTAAACCTGCACTTCACTCCAGAGGTCGTGGGTTCGATTCTCACACAGGACAAATCTTTGTGTGCATGAACATGAATATTTGTTCTGGTCTGGGTGTTTTCCTATGTATATTAAGTATGTATTTACAAAAAAAAAAAAAAAAAAGTATTTAAGTATGTTTATCCGTTCTTTAGTATCCATAACACAAGTTCTTAGTGATACTTATCTTGGAACTAAAGAATTGGTGTGATTGTAAGAGAATATTTATTTATTATTTATGTATTCACTTTATGAATTCCATTCCAATGTGTCTTTTTGAATGATGTCCGAGTTATGGAATTATTCTAGGATATTATAGTCATATGTTGCTCGTGAAAGGAACTGTTCGCGAATAGGTATTATGAAAGACAAGTTTACAAACTACATACTTCATTTAATGAGTACCCAAATTCCATAGAATAGTGAATATTGTGGGTTCGTACAGCCAGAGACATGCATGAGCTGAAGCGAAGGCCCGATTGGTATGCAAATGCGGGGGTGTGTTCGGGTGCTATCATGTAAATGTGCTATGCTAAATCGGAGGCTGCCACGTCCTGGAGGCTGTGCGCGGCCTTATCGAGCCGCTCTCCCTCCCGCCTGGTGCCTTCCCCCACCCCACCTCCCGCCCGCGCCTCTCCCCCTGGCCGCGCGGCCCCCACCCCGCGCGTCCCCGCAGGCCCCGCGCGAATTTACAATGTCCCGCCGCCGCCTCACACCCAGCGCCGCGCCACTCGCGGGACCTCGACCCTCGCCCCCCTAGTTACAGTTCAAATTGGCTCGACAGCCGCGCCGCCGCCGCCGCCGTTGGTGTGCGTGAGATTTTCTCGCCTGGAAATTCTAATGCGCCGCGCGACTGCGATAAAAAATGAGCGTCTCGGGAAACGTGCATACATTACCGACAGAGACGGCGAGAGAACCTCCGCCCCGCCGCCGCGCCGCTTTACACTACTTTATATTTTGATTCCGTCTGAAAAAGGGAAGGAGGCTCTCTATGTACCGCTTTCCGCCTGTTAAATATGTATCCGAGAGTGATGGCACCCCCGCCCCGCCGCCCGCCGCCCGCCGCCCGCCGCCGCTCCGCAGTGAAGCCTAATGATATTATCGAGTTCGTTGCAGCCGACTTTTTTATCGCGAGCGAGTATTGATGACTCCATTTATGCGATTATTTTAATTAATCAGGGGGCCCACCTGACGCCGAGGCGCCGGGGTATTAGTCTATTACAGGGAAGTAATAGGAATTATAATAAAACGATAAGTGTCTAACAGGTAATTAGTTCGAGCAGAAGGGTCGGCGTTAGATGGTGCAAAAAGCGTGGCGACCCAATGTGGGGTGATGCGCGCGCGCACCTGGGCGCCGCGCCGGGCCGCGCGTGCCGGCGCCTGCTCGCGCCCACAAAGGGTTCGACACCTTACTTCTCAACCACAAGAAGGGGTGACGAAACCTCAAGATTTATAGCGAGGTGAACATTCGGCAGATCATTTAACTTCATTTTTTACCTGTCAATTTAAACAAATAAAACCCATTCAAACCATCTACATTGAGTAGATAATGAGTGACATATTAATTTTAAATAAAAATATTTTCTTTTTGTTTGTTTTCTTTTTGTCATATAGAATTGAAGATTTAGTAGGTACCGACAGTAATGTTTAAGGAATTTCTTAATCGTGTTTGTCGATCGTTTCTGAAAAATTGGCGCTTTCAGATATCATTCTATTGAATATAATTATACTATCTGTATCCGAACCAAAATATCTGCCCTAGAAATCGTCTAGTGCTAGACTTTTTATAAACTAGTGCAAGAGCTGTAAAAATCTTTACTTTGGATATTTTGCTCCGTCGTTAGTTACTCTGCACTTCCTCTCCACTGGGCTTTGAAACTCGCTTCCAGCACATGTGTCCTAGCTGTTATAGGCCTGACTGGGTCTTTTAAACGAAGTCTGAATGAAATAAAATATAAATAATCTTAGAACATTTTAAATCTACCGACGTATGTCTTTATAATCATCAACCTGTATTTTTTGTTAATTATAACAGGTGTGTAATGTGGAAGAGTTAATGTTGTCGTCTTACTGCATACAGTTATATTATTTTGAATTTTGTTATTGTTAATTGAATAAATAATCAATGAAACACAGATTCCTTGTTGCTAAAACTATTTTTGTAACATTTCTCAGTATTCATTATATTTAATTTCCGTGAAGATGGCTTGACATTGATGTACGTGAATAGCGTCTGAATAGCCGATGTATCATAAGTCGAAGTGCCTTAAAAATGCCTCCTCTCACGTTTGTTTGTGAGAGGAGGTCAGAGGTCAGTAGTGAACTGTTAATGGGCTGAGATTTTGATGATGAATAAAACACAGATATACTAGTTATTAGGTAGACATATATTAATACAACGCATGTTTCCCTGCAAGATATGATAAGCCATATGCAAAAGCATATTATAAGCCCAAATATCGCCTGTTTAATTGTAGCTAGTAATAGGTAGTGAGCCTATTGCCGCTCACAGGACAATTTAGTGCGTACCAGAGCCTCGTCTGCTGATCGGCAGGTTGTTTGCTGGTGAGCTCTTTTAAGATAGTGTTCGAAATCTTCAACACCCTATTAGGTAGATAAATTTATATGCGATGATTAGATGTCTTTTTTCATTTAAATTAAAATGGTGCGAGTCGCACAGGTAGCAATTTAGAGAGCTATGGTTGGTACACTACAATATTGAATAAGAAACGAGGAGATACGTAGAAGGTCAAATATCACCGACACAGTTCAAAGAATCAGCAAGCTGAAGTGGCAGTGGGCAGGGCACATAGCACAAAGAAGTGACGTCTGCTGGGGCGTTCTAGACTGATGGATGGGTCACGTTGGATGCAGGCCTGCAATCGGTGACATTGGAAGTTTATAGGCGAGGCCTGTGTTCAGCAGCGAATGTCTTTGGGCTGGTAATGATGCCTTAATGTTTGTTTGCTTCGCAGAGACGGCGCGAGGGCCCGTCGTGCCTGCAGTACCCGTCGTGGCGCCTGCACAGCCTGCTGCGGCGGGCCTGCCGCGCGCCCCCGCGACCCTCCGTCATCACAGGTCGGTGGGCTGCCTCACCACATTGGAACACCACACAGTCCACACACCACTCATGATAATAAAGTTATTTGCATCTCATCTGTCGCAGAATCTGTCGCGTCTCCAGAGCCTTATGCAAACCAGTCTATGTATAAGCAAGTGTCAGTATAGGGTCCAGATGGATCTTGTATTACCGGTCTATCATTAGAGGTTGCCCATATATATTAGCATCAGTACGCAAGTTATAATAATTTGAAAGTGCATTCTTTTCTTTTACCTAATTTAACGCATAACAGCTTACACATAATTTATTTAAACCGAGTAAACTATGCAGGTATTGCAATAGAATAAAAATTTACCTGAAGTATCATCCAATGCTAGCATAAACAGAGACAAATTAGGTTTGTATAAATGTTAGCACCGTCTTTCATAGATGACACACAAAATATTTAAAAAAAAAACAAAACCAAAATTATTTATTTCATAAATTTACTTAATTACTTATGCGTAATAAATAAGTGTAAGTTAATCTAAGTGCCTGTTTTGACCCACCGCTTGGTAAGAAAAACTGACAAAAAACACACAGGCTTTTAAATTTCTAATTGGGTACTTAAATTACTAAGAATATATCATTAACAATATTCATGTGTTAAGTTATATGAAACGGCAGTTTAATCCCAACCATTTTTATCTTCCTTATAATCTTTGATAAAATAAAATCCCTGAGGATAGTTTCCGTTTTATTGTTGATTGCTTAATTACTGTATATTGTTAGGGATTTTATTGTAGAATCGCACACATTGACCTGTTAATGATTTGGTTATCTTCTGGAGACTAGTGGCAGGTACATCTAGCTTATGCTTATTTTTAATGTATATCTATTAATTTACTAAATTTATCAATATTCTTTTAAACATATACCAGGTTTTCATAAACATATCAACCCGCTACTGTCGAAATACCTGTCTATAAATCTCTAAAGTCCATGTGAGATGTCAGTATAGTCCCAATATTTACTAAGGACTTAAGAGGTTGTTTAGGGGGCAGGGCATCCCATTTATCATCTTTATCACCACTTACTCTCTTGTAATACGAATTAAATTTTATTAATTTATCTTTTACTTCACACTGGCTAAAGATGCCAAGCGCACAAAGCCATTATTAAAAAAACAACAAAATCTTGTCAAATATCCAATGCTCGCTATAATTATTGTTCTATTAAATAAAGCTTATTTTGTAAATATGTAATTTGTGATTCAGGCGTTACTTTATTTTATTTTATTTTATTTTACAATTTTGGGAAAACTTACGGCTAATTACAATATTATCTTAGATTTACGTTTATAACAAGGCCAATTACAAGTTTCCACTTATAATTATTTCTATAACAAAGTGAACTTATATGGAGGACTAAACCCCGCTAATTGCAAAGCATTAACAAGTGCAAACTAAACAAATACTACATCCGAAACACATAATGCAACGTATGTACATGCATATTTAAAAAAATATTAAACACTGCGATGACAATAAATAAACTTAAAAATTTATTTGCGAAAATTTATTGTAAGCAAGTGATGGATTAGAAATATCTTTGTAACAATACACGCGCAACTATAATTGCCCCGAAAAATCGAGAAACAATTCAACACGACACGTGTTTTGCCCATACACAGGGCATCTTCAGGTAAGATAGGAGCCTCAGAACAACGATCAACGCTGAAACGTCTCTTGTCGTGTTGAATTGTTTCTCGATTATTCAAGAAAGAATTGTTGCGCGGGAAATTTAATCCACCTCTGGCTATTTTGTAGTATACCGCTTCAAATGACCTACCTATTAAGTAAAACATTACAGCATCCAAATTTACTTCAATAGTTCAATTTGTTATTACACTTTTTATTAAAAATATCGTTATAATAAACTGACTATATTGTAATAAAGTTCAGACATAGGATCGATTAAATATAAATATAATTAGACGGTGACGTTCACAGTGTAAATGAATAGATATGTCAAGGTTTTTTCGAAGCCCCGAGGTGTAACTGTGAACGAGGACGTCGCGAACAGGTTTGGTGGAACTAACGAAATGTCGAGTGTGTTGTAGCAGACAGGCCCACAGGTGCGCCACGAGGACAACGATGGCCTTTGCGGCTTTAGTGGCAGTATACATTTTGTTTTTAAGCTTGTAAGTGTGTTTTAACGTCTACCTTACTGGATCAGAGCATGATATTGTTGCGTTCATTCGCACTAAAAGTAGGAGAGTTGGTATTAAATCAGTGGTAAACATTAATCTTTTTTTTTAAGAACGTGAAACATTGGGTTGATAGAGAAACGGAAAAGGTTGTTGGGGATGATCTCGTCAAAGACACTTTGTTAGGAAGTAAAGGAAGTCTTATACCAGCCTAGTGCTTCATTACAGTGATAAAATGTACCTAATTGACATTAGGTCGATTTAACTTTACTTTTTAACTGTGTAACCGAAATGATTTCCGTGAATTTAATTTCCCATATTTTAATGTTTTTTGCTAGGTCGTCCACAATTCACCAAGTAAGATATAAAACCGAGATCGAAATCAATAAATTGTTATGTCACCCTTATCTTCTCCCGTTCCTAATGTGTAAAAATTTAAACATCATAAGTTTCGAAACTATTGGCTTCTGTTATCTGTCGACAAAATTGCCTTCCCTTATGTCCACCTTTTTCCAAATACCCATAATGTCAGCCATGGGGAGCTGCGCGCGCGCACCCACACGCCGTTCCCGTATCGAAACAGTTATCGCACTAAATAAATGGACATCTGACGCCATAAAACTGAGGTGTCAGAAATTGTCTAGAAATGGCCGAAATTATTTTTGGTTTATAAAAATATTTGGTTAGCTAAGAGCCTAAAACTATGAACAATAAAATAGTGCCTATGTTTAGATAAGACATATATGATTAAGAGTTAAAAACTATACGTAAATAAAAGTAAAATCAGAAATAAATCAACTCTCAGCTAAGCTATCTAACCTAAGAAATCTTACGGTTCATTCGTTCGATCGTTCGTTCGTTCGATGGCTTTTCAAGACCTGTCTGTGTCAGGGTTTATCCTGTATACTCCTTCCACTCATCTCGGTTATCCATCATCAACTCATCCACTCGGTTCTCGATCATTTGATACGCTATCACTATCTTGTTTTCGGTCTTTCTCTCCCACCCGGTAACGTTCATAATCTTATTCATATCTCGTCACATGATCGGCGACCCTCTCATAACATGTTCATTACATAACATGTTCATACCATGACAAACGGGTGCTTTCAGTCACAGGTGATACTTCAATACTATCTACTTCTAACTTGGTCACTCCACACATCCATCATCCATCTCAACAATATCCGTTGCATGCAGTCTTCTGCCTTCTCCAGCTCCGTCCAGCATTTTGCTCTTTCTTGGAAACCTCTTTCGCTTACACAGTTTATAGAGCTTACACAATCCTGTATTATATGAACATGAAAATGCTACAATTTAAGACTGTTTCTTCCAGTTTTCTACATCTATGTTCTCCAAAGATCCGAATGTGGCGTAAATCTGCATGCGTGCCATTGTGACAGCTAGCGTGTGCGCGGGTGGGGGAGGGGGGCGCGGCGTGGCCAGGTGCGGGGGCGGCAGATGCGGTGCTGGACCATATTTTACGCGCATTGTGGCAGGATCACCGGCACCCTACGCACCACGACAAACAGTCAATGCCATAAGCTGATCACCAACAGTCGATGCATATCATCAGCGAGTATAGTTAACACGACTAACGTTATACTATGACTATGTGTAGTGGTATTCTGAATCAATTTCATTAAATGAAAATAAAATGAAAATCAATCTACAAGAAAGGAAAGCTCCAACTACTATTGTAATCCGTATTGTCACTCTCTAACTTCTGGACTACAGGCAGCTTAGTAGCTACAGAAGACAAGTTTGGTTATTATTTTGGCTCATAAATTGTTATGAAGTCACCTAATGTATAAATAGTATGTCATTTTATTTATATAAATAAATAATTTATTTTATTGCTGCGCTCGCGTAGATATAACCAATAAGATGAGAGCGTGCCTGTTTATTTGTCTCTTTATTTTTTATTTCGATGAGAGAATAAGTCATTCACCTGATGGCCAGTGATAAATTAGTTCAAGAGTCATTCATTTAAAACCTTGACTGGCCCTACACTTCTCGTTCTGAGACACCAGTTATTAAATCTCAGATCGTTGGAAAACCGCAGCACACAAGCAACCAACACAGGCAAATCGTTTAAAATCGTTAATTTCAAATTACTTTCTTCCCATTCCATGACAATAGTAATTTATTCTAAAACTGTATGACAAGGTGAACTTCTGTATTTATTTAAATTACACAAACAGACGTAAACTGAGCTCCCTGTTTCTGATGAGCTGTGACGCGAGCACACGTGTCCGTAGAGCTCGACACCGCGGGTCAAACGCCACTCCATCGCACAATGCCTTTGGCCATCCTAACCATTCCGGTCCGGCCATACAACATTAACGCTAATAATACAGTTCAACATTGTTGCATTCACAATTCGTACTGCGTCATTGACACTACGTGCCTAAATTAGCAGCGCAATGACACCACAGAGATTCTCGGTCATTCATTAAAATTCATCAAAATTGAAACAGAAGAGCCTCATTAGAGATTTAGTGACGTTCTGTAGAGCCTTGTTATGAAATTTAATGTAAAATGGCAGTATAGTTTCAGAATCGTTTCAGTTCTGCGTCATATAGCTAATATATCGTATCGTTTCTTGTCTATAAATGGAAGTACTTGCCCATTGCAGATAGTGTATTACATTGCGTACACTCAGAGGTGAACGTAACTCACTTTGAATATTTTAGCTATATCTTGATAACAAAAGTATCGCACGTGATTTCACCCTGTCGCTTAGTGATTGGCACGTTTAGCAGGCAGAACTATTTTGATGAAAGTATTTTTTATTCCAGTTAGTATTGCAAGGAACAATATGTTGATCTCGGAAAAATTTATCAGTTTTCCGCAAATGACAATCATGATTGTTGTATATAGAGCACAACCAGTTAAGATTTTTTTTTATTAGCTATGAAATCTGCATTTGTACTTAAATAAAATATAATAAGACGCACATGTTACAATGCTTCAACAATATAATTACCGCCATTACATTTTCAACGCAGCAATTTAATAAAAATGTTTCAACTTTACCGAATTTGTATCAGAAAGTTAGTACCTACCATTACAAGCAGACTTAATGTAACAATCAAAATAAAATAATAATTTATTTCCGTCATATAATAAGTCGTATCGTTCAAAACTACAATACCTATGTAGGAACTTGTAGATACAGCTGTATGCTCGGAATCTTGAAGAAGAGTTTTACTGTTGAACAGCGTTGTATGCTTATGAGGCTATTGAGGAGTGTAATTAAACAAATCTTTTATCGAACAGTCCGACGGACTGTCTTCATAATTCTCTTGCAGCACATAAGCACGAATATCTCTTAAGCCCCTTGGTCCTGACTGCTGCTAAATTTAAAGAGTGTTTTAGTATTGAGTATTAATAATTTTCTCAAGCTTCAATGAAGAGCAAGATAAATCATACATAATTATTTGTCTTAAAAATAATAAAACTGAAGTATTAATCAGGAGCAACACGAGTGCCACTTCCAACTTTTCTACGCTTACCCACCAATGTATCTCAATCGTCATTAACAGCTCCTACTCCTCGGAGCCAATCTACGAAGCTGTTCATATCATTTTGTTTTAACAGGCGAAAGATAACCACAGGAATATTTTACAAGGCAATGTTTTGGGTTGACATCTTTTGCGTTAACTTTTTTTCCATAATATATATAAGTATAAAATATTTACAGTATTTTTTTTAAATTTTTTTAAAATGTGACACGTCATAATTACATACAATTACATCCTGCCTGATGGTAAGCAGTCGATGCAGTCCAAAAAGGTGAAGGCGGTTCAAATCATGGAACAAGCACGGTACAAAGCGCGGGTGCGCTTTGTACCGTGCTTCATCCACGGCAATCATGACGGCCTGCAGAAATGCCGTTTCACGCCCCGCTCAAAAGATCTGAGAATATAGCTATAGAAAAAACAGGAGCCAGCAGCGAACTCCAGAGCTTAATGATCTTACCCAGGAACGACTTCCCAAATTTCTTGGTTCGAGTGCTGATAGCCTGCACAGTATGAGGATATATCGTAAGACTTGCACGTGTTGTTCGAGAGAGAAAAAGAGAAGGCAGAATGAGATCGAACAGCTCCTCCTCTTCAGCATAATACTTTTGAAAGACACTGAGCGAGGCAATGCCTAGGGACTGCTGTTAGGTCTAGCTGTAGATCCTCGAGAATGGTTGTAACCATAGGTATTGTCTCTAATCTTAGAGAGAACAAAACTAAAGAAGAATTTCAGAATTTTCTTTTACGGAAATCTTTGCTATTTATAATAAAATTAAATGATAATGTACGTTGAATGTTTTGTGTGTTCAGAATTGAGTGTAAGTGTGTAACGTGTGTAGTTCGGCAGCGTGTTGTCAATGCGTTAATTAGTTTTTGGGCGCGGGTCAAGTTCAGAGCGGCCGGGTCGCCGACCGCAGCCTCCGCCGCGCCGCGACGCCTCACGATCACCATTGTCTGGGTATACATTCAGTTTACGAAATATATACTTATTTAAGTTAATAAAAATTCTTTCAAATATAATATATAATATCAATTTGACTCGTAAAGCAAACATTAAGGTTTTTTTCTGTCACCAAGAATACGTTAAAGTCACATTACGAGCCATAACAAAGTAATTTTCCACCCTGCCCGATCCACAAAAGGACAGCGGGTTGAGAGAACCACTCACTCTAAAGTTTTTGTCTGCATTTGAGCGAGCGGCGGTCGGGTGACCGCGGGTCAGGCGACTGCGGGTCAGGCGACGGCGGGTCAGGCGACCGCGGGTCAGGCCCAGGTGGGCGCGCGCCCCGGACGTATGTAAAACGGGCGGCCGAGGAAAATCCATAACGGCACGCGGAAAACCCTTTTAATATACGGCACGTAAATAAGAGGAGCGGCGGGCGGGGCGCGGGGGGGGGGGGCGCGGGCGGAGTGCCGCCATTGGCCGCGGCGCCGCCCCGCCCCCGCCCGCGGATAAAAAAACGTCGAGAAAAAAGCGAGTGTCGCGCGGCAGTGTCTCACGGACGCGCTCGGTGGGCGGACGTGTGACCGGAGAGACGGCGCGACCCAGTGACGGCGGCCGCGGCCGCGCCATGCCCGCGCTGGCCCTGCGCGACCAGCCGCTCGACTGCTCCATGCGTCTCCGCGAGCTGCCCGCCTGGCCGCCGCCGCCGCACGCCCACGGTCAGTCTGCTGCTCCACCGCCCGCCACACTCCCGCCGGCTGGCGGCTGCTCGCTGTTGACAAACATCCAGTGATTCGTGCATATTCAGTGTCAAAGGAACGGTCGCTCCCCGGCGTACTCTCCTTTGATATAGAGATCTCCGAGCGCCCTTGCCGCGCGACACACGTCAGGGGTCACATTCGCCGGTTCATTGTTATCCCTCCGAACCCCGGCGTGCGTTACTTATACAAATTCGCGTTTACAATAGATAATATGTCAACAATCTTAAAAATGGTGTCCCCTATGTTTTGACCGTTTGCATTACATTGATTGTGAAGCATAAGAGCACTATTGCGAATCAATATTTTGCGGTATAGTATCGTGTTCACTCGCTGCTAAGGTAATGTAGACATTTTTATTACAATCTGTCGCTTCGAGTACTCTCTTCGCAAACAGACTTCTTCTGATTTTGCTTTATGCTTGTACATTTTCTTGAATATTAACTTTTCGGGTTCTTGTCGTTGATTGTTGGTCGGCCTGCAAAGATCTTATGTAAATTCTAAATTACTTTTAGCAGCCGACATTAAAATACTGGATAACTCGGTAATAATTATTACATTTGTAATTAAATTTGTATAAGAGGTAAAAAATACAAGCTCTCAATTAATAAATAATTTTTTCTTAATTTAAAAAAATAGTTCGAAACAAAGCTCGATTATTAAAATAAACAGATGGTCGCAGGTCGTTCGGACGTAATCTGAATGTCCGTGCAGGTAGTCCGCGCGGCAAGGGTTGCAGCCCCCCGCCCCCCGGGCCCGCTCCCTCCGCAAATAATATTAACTCTCTTTAAGTCGCCGGCGCTACTCATGTGCAAAACGATTCCTTTGACACGCCCCAAATACACTTCACATTTTTATTATGAATCGAGGACCCGCACTTTCTTTTCGGGACTTTAATTCAATTTATAGATGTGAGCCCCACATTACGAGTGGTTCTTTGCGTTCTTTTACAACAAACATTAAAGAAGGATACTTCCTTCTCGGGTCGCCCTGTATATTTTGCATAAAATTAATCTAAAAGATATAAAATGTTTTTATCTAACTGTTAATTTAGGCTCAAAGCTTATTATTACACTTATTCGAACTAATTGCTACACGTTTGATACATCGATCTCCGTCGCCTTTCGACACGCTTTCAAACAATAGACCACTTCGTAATTTTATCACGCTCTCAGGGAATTATAATGATATTACTATTTGATTGTCAAATCACAGTGTAAATTAAAGTAAATTGTGGGTGCTACTTCAGATGTAATTTGCTTATAATAATGTCATCTAAGTAAGTGAATTAGGAGTGGTAAATGGGGTCACGCGTAGTTTGCGGAGTAATGACACGTCGTATGCGCGCGCGCAGCTCGGCCGCTCGTCGCCGACGTGAACTTTTCGCCCCGCCATCGCCACTACATAATCACTTTTTGACGATACCCGCACATCACACCTGTTCATATTATTAGGCTCCTAATTTCACATCTGTTACGGTGCAATAAGCTGCGGTGGTTATAATAAATAACAGTGCGTAATAAAACTTGTATCCTCCACACTTTGTGTACGTACGGTTTGAGTTTTTACAGTATTTTATAGTTCACTATTAACTTATTTGATTAGTAAATGGACAATTTAAACAAAAAGTGTTTAATGCAACGACAGTTTTATGGTTTTTATTTATGTAGATAAAACTTTTAAATTAAAGTTCCCAAAAAAAAATGAATAGTAATAAATTTCATACATTACACAGCCACGTCTTTAAATGCCACTTTGTTGAGTCCTTACTTACTTTTCTTTCAATAGTTCCCACACATACTTCTCAGTGTAAAATATTCATTTATCGACTTTCTCACATTTTAATTACTGCTGCAATTGACCTTTGCGCATAACATTTTTGCTGATGAAAAGAACTACAGTGAATTAAAAAAATATTTGAGTTCATCGAAACGTTTCTACTTTGTTGATTTAATCAAAAACATGAACCATAAATCATAAGCTTAATAATGTATGCGTAATATAACAAGACAGGAACACAGCCTACTTGTTAGTACTGTTGGTTTATTTATGCAAATGGGGTTTTATCAAAATGAAGCTCGCTCTTTAGTGATCGCAGCGTAGGGTCTTAAAGTTTATCTCTATGGCTCATAAACCATACGAAACCAGCTCGGGCTCGCGAGCTGAGGCTGCTCGCTGGTTGCTGGACTGCCGGAGTGTGCCCTGTGTGGTGGCCCGCCGCTGTAATGGCGCGGTTTACGTAGCGTGAACCGAATATCTCGTTGAAATGCATCTTGATTTACCGACTTGGCTTCGCGGGCAAATTAAATCCCAAATAATTATGCATGCAAGTTTCATAAAATTAATAACGGCAAATCGTAACTCTATTACTCTTTATCTAGCTAACCCGTGATGCGTCCTGCTGAGTTAGTTTTCGTAATATTAGTTGTTATTTGTTTTCTTGATAGTATTTTCATGACAGTCACTAGATTCAAAATTATTTGTGTCTCAATATATATAGCAAATCAGTCCAAACCACGTTATGCACATAATGTAAATTTAACAAGTGATGCACATAATAATATACATACAGCAACATAACTTTGCGTAAGATTCTGCTCTTGATTTCGGGGGACTTCGTTCATTTTAGCTGACGTATCGACTACGTATGACAAAGGTATCGTCTACCTTGAAAAGGCTTTTAGTTCATCACCAATTTAATTATACTACTCTGTAAGCAATTCAACATTTTAAAACATAAAAGTAACAGTTTTTAGGAATATGAACTCTTTATTGTTTGTGAGCGCGTCACTGAAAAATAACTTCTTAATTGTGCTTAAAGAATTTCTATTTCATATTAAATTTGAATGTCCTTTTTTACATTGTTGTATATTTTGTTGTTTTTTCTGTTTAAGAGCAATATATTTTTTAGAATATGCTTAAATATTAATTATAGTTATTCACTACAGTGTATATCGCTTTTCGAAGCAGACATGTTAAAAAAAGTTAAGGTCATATAAAAGATAATATACATATGTATATGTTAAATATTAAATTATAATAATTTACAACTTAAAGAATCAATTTAATCAAATCATTAAAACTTGTAGGTATTGATATATCAACAATGTTGTTTGTGACTTAATGCTTACAAATTTATGACAATTTAAAAAACTTAAAATTGGTCAGTCAGAACCGAAAGTGATTAATCTTACAGTATAAATTGTCTATTAAAATGATGATGTATGTTATTTTCTTTAGATTTACAATATACATATTTAGAGTACCTACACAGGGGATTTAGGAAATATCAATATTGTTTTCTTTGCCGCTATATCTAATAATAATTACCATTCGATTCCTTAGTTTTAAATAAATGCTTATCCTCCTATAGAGTCGAAATATCTAAAATGAACAGTGGCTTACAGCTATTAACGTTATGATCGCTACAGATAGACCTTATAAATTTAATTCTATTCTAACAGCACTTCTTATTCTAAAGAATGTCCCCACAAAATGAGTTCGTAATTAAAGGGGTGACCGATGCCACAGTTTCATTAAATGGCACTAATAAGTTTCATGATAAATAAATAAACCAAATACATATTGCTTATTCAACTAAACTTACAGCCGCCCGTGGCTGGTCCGCCCTCCCGCTTATTATATCCTGCTGAAATAACCAAGCACTACTTACAGTTTGAGCTGTCTTTAAACAAAATGTCATAAAATGTGTACTTTAGGCGAGACAATCGTATTGCAAACTCACTTTCGGTATTGTATAATTATAACAATGATAATTTGTACTAATATTGCGTCTATTTGTTCCTCACGTGCGTTGTGTACGCAGCAGTTCGCAATTTGGAAACGGGTGTCCTTTAACATTTTGAACACAAAACCTCAGTCTGAGTGTGTATCTTGGAACGTTCTTTGTGCAAATAATTATAAATAAAGTACTTTGTCCAAAATTTCATTTGTGTCAATATTAATATTATCATATCGATAGTTAAATTTAGTGACTTCAGTTTATTTGACTAGAGTACCTACTAAGTAAATCTGAATTTCAGCTGGTGAGAATAATAATTAACCGCATATTTTACAACCTTTGTTTTTCCAGGAACAACTATTGCATTTGTTATATTACACATCATTAAATGCTCTGTTAAGGTCATCGCTTGTATTTGTGCAGTCCATCTTGATCTAGTTACAAATTAGACGAGAAACAGTAATTTATTTGTTTATTCCAATTAAAGTATTAGTTAACTCATACTTATATTGGGAGGATTTGACTTACAAATAATACTTTTACAGTCAAAATAGTTTTTTAGTTCCAAAAGTTTAGTTTGGTCATTTTCCAAAACAAATAGAATTTTTTTTTTATAAACTACGAGTAGTTTATGGTTGGTGTATAGGGCTCCTACCAAGATCTGACGAGCCCAAGCCAACCTTACCTGCAAGTGGTGCACCTGCCAACCAACGGACGAGGCTCTGGCGATCATAAGAGTGCCCGGAAAGCGGCAATAGGCTCGCCACCTATTACGTGGGACAAACAATATAAATGGAGAAGTGTGGGCGTATAGTATGCCTCTGCCTACCTCTTTGAGGAAACAGGCGTGTTATTATGTATGTAT
This sequence comes from Musotima nitidalis, assembly GCA_949126915.1. Classification (NCBI taxonomy): domain Eukaryota; kingdom Metazoa; phylum Arthropoda; class Insecta; order Lepidoptera; family Crambidae; genus Musotima; species Musotima nitidalis. The sequence goes on from OX421421.1 coordinate 20,123,790, forward strand.
GTATGTATGTACTTTGTTCATTGATTAGTGTAGACGTGAGGAGACACATTAGTCATTGGAGGCCTGCGAACGGCAGGCCGATGGAGAGAGTGCACGTTTGAGACGCTCGTGGCGCCCTCATCGCATCGCCCAACATTGTAATTACACGTTTCTTACATGTCTCTTAACTGTCTGTTAATAATGTTATAATTTATAATAGTTAAAACACTTAGTAACTTAACTTGATCGCCCGACAAATATATGGAATTTTAAGTTTGTGTCAGCTTCTTGCACGTATTTATCTCGTCGGTTACACATTTCGTTTCTAGAGAAATCTTGGGTATCATAGAAATGCGAAAAATTATTTTGGTAGTCTTCCCGTGTGTTATTTTTATTCAAAACAATTTTCCTAATATTCGAAAAACTGAGAATTCAAGTTTAGAGTTACATGATGGGTGATTCTAGGCTTCCCAGTCCAGCTCTTTTAACTGTTGATAAGTGGCTAAATATGTGTGGGTCTGGAGTTATGTCATACTCTGTTTGTTGAGCGATGTTGCCCGTTATATCTCATTTGCTTCTGGACTGTCATCAGTCGACATGGTCGGCAACGGATCCACTGTGGCAGCCGGGATCACCGGGTCAGCCGGGTTTTTTTATTCTAATATTTATAATTATTCCCCGTAATAATGTATGTATATATTGCAATTTATTTTTAGGGCACTCAATTGATATTTTCTTTTTCAAGAAATCGTCAGAAATTTCTTTAATTTCTTGCGATCATTTCCTCTTCAATTTGGACAAAAAAACATTTCAAAACCGCTATCTTATAATTGTTAATCATAATGTTTGGAATATCACCTTTCTGGAGACAATATTTAAAACAAGATAAAACAGTAATAAAAAGATACAAACTGTACAACCATAGGTCCATATTTTGACGACCGATATGGCGTGGAGGAGAGTATACCCGCACTCCACTCCTGAGGTCGTGGGTCCGATTCCCACACAGGACAAATATTTGTGTGTATAAATATGAATATTTGTTCTGGTATGGGTGTTTGCCTATGTATATTAAGTATGTATTTACAAAAAAAAGTATTTATGTATTCTTATCCGTTATTTAGTATCCATAACACAAGTTCTTAATGATACTTATCTTGGGACTAAATAATTGGTGTAATTGTCAGAAATATCAATATCAATTACCTATATCAATCAATTATATCGTTGTATGGTCAAAGTCAAAAAATATTTATTTCATATTTTAACATAGTACTTGAAAAAGTCAAATATAAATATAAAAAAACAATCGAAATATTATTACACTGAAATCACGAAGATTAGATTCACTTATATGCTACAAAACAATTTAAAAACAAAAATTTATTAAGTGTAAGTGAATCTAAGTGCCACGAGCCACCGCTCTGCAAGAAGAACTAGAAAGAAACTCACAGGCTAAGCTCTTTTAAATTTATCCATTGGTTTGGTACTTGAATTGTAATTGTAATCTTCATTTGTCCGTGAAGCTATACAATGCAATATAATATAACATTAACAATATTCATGTTCTAAATCATTCAAATAGCCTGTATGAAACGGCAGTTTAATCCCAAGCATTTTTACCTGCCATATAGTCTTTGATAGAATAGTTTTTTTGTAATTTAAATTTATTTAAGCTTAATTGCTGAATATTGCTTGGGATTTTATTGTAGAATCGCACACATTGATCATATACTTAGGTACCAATATAGTTATTCGCGACCTGTTACTGCTAAAAACTGCGTTAAATATAATAAGTTATCAGTTATGTTAGATTTAGAACTTATTTTGTTAATATAGGATGTAATACTAAAGTTATATATCAGGTAGGCTAGTTTATGTTATATTATATTATATTTAAATAATATTGTAGATTAATAATATATTGTATTTATTATAAACATTGCTATGCTATCGCATTAGGTTAAGACACCTGTAATGGTAGCATAAGATTATAAATAAATAAATAAATATATTCATAGTGTCACTTTGTTGCTCTGTGATACGGCGGCATGATAGAACATTGCATTACATTTAAACAAAAGCCTCAGAGGAGTATATCACGTATTGCCTAACCAGCCCGATTACCTCGAGTGAGAAGCCTTTTAACTATTAAATATATTTTTTTACTTTAATTACCTGAAATACTTATTTCAAGAAATCTATTTAAATTGTTAGTGTTTTCTGTGAAAACTGTTTTGGGTATTGTGTGCTATTTACTGTTAATTACTTTTGTGTTACTTAAATACTGTATGTTTTCCCTTGTGATTTAATAAAATTAAAATATAAAAAAAATATTGAAAAATCGCGCACAATGACTATCAGAAAGCTAACGTTCAAAATATTTCTTAATAATTAGGCAGTAAATATTTCTATAATGTTACAATTTATTAGTGTACGGCAGATTTCATAATAATTATAATCGACCATTTCATTAAACAGAAAATATACTTCCCTCTTTCAACCATTTGAATAAACCAAGAAACATAAAATAGAAAACGAATATAAAATAGAGAACGAAAATGATAATAATGTTACTACATTAAAGATATATTGCTCGTGAATAGCATGAAATTTAAATTAATTAAACAGATTTAAATATGTTCTTATTGTTCAGTTATTTTATAATTTCGAATTTGAATAAAAATAGCTACGTGAAGAAACCAGCTACCATGAGCAATTCGACTTCTCTGTTAGGATTCCTGGTTCTGAAACGTAACGTTGTTACGTAACGGGTGTTTATTTATAGCATTTGCCTATTGTCACGACACTGGCTTCGAAGATAATTAACATAAAATGAAGTCATTAATGCAACTCGAAGTCAATAGAACCGTACACTAAAATGATGTGACGTACATGAATGTGTACATGTTTACGAAGAGAGTGCGTGCGATGTGTTGACTGGTTGGGGGCCGTAAGGTCGCCTGTTGTGGGCTGTTTGGGATAACATTGGTGTCTTGAACTTGTTCCCTTTAGTGCAATCGATTTCCGTATGTAGGGCAAATGTTAGTGGTTGGGAAGGTCTGCCGTGACCCGCAGACGGGCGGGGGGTGAGGGGAGAGGCCCGGCGGCGGAGGGGGGGAGGGGTCGGACAATTAGCCACCCGCGGTCAATGACCCCGGCTCAGATGTGACGGGATCCCGCAGGTGGATCGCGTCATGTCGCATGTGCGGAAACACAGCCTCTCATTTCAAGGGCACTTTTCCCGACATTGTTACTCATCTTCTGTCGCCATTCCAAGGCCTGTCAGTTCGGTGAAAGCGGCAACACGTGTGCGTAGTGAAAACTCTCGCTATTTTTGTAAATAACATATTGTTTAAATCGCATCAGTAACTAGATTTGTAAATATGATCTTTACGTATGAGAACTTCCGAAAGAAGAAATGAGACACTGAGTCAATTTGTTAGTTTGTTTTTTTATGTAACTGTTCTATTGTAAAACTCGTGACTAGTATACTTACGGTTCAAGATAAAGAAAATACGTAATGAAACGGGGGCGCGTCGTCCGCTCGCCGGAATGGCAAGTTGCGAATCGCGATTTAAACAGATCTAAATTCGAAGCGATAACAATAAACGCTCTCGCTTCGTATGCAGAGGGCGCGGGCCGGCACAGGGGCCCTTTCTACTTTCAAATTGGATTTAAACATTGCGAATTACCTCCTTTGATTCGCGGCCGCCAAATGGGGACGATTTATGGAGTGGCGGGTAGCTGGCGCTCCCGGGGGACGGGGATTATGCGCGGCGCCATTTCTTCTCCCGCTGCTGCCCGCTCGGCCATTACTTCGCCCACGCGATTTACTGCGCGGCCTTCTGACTGATGGACGGTCACCTCCCGCTTGCTTGCTTCGGCCGCTAGTCGGGTCAAAGTTAACGCAAGACAGCCTACTTGCCGGTTATACTGACTGTCAATGTAAAATTACAAGTAGATACTTTTTTTTAATTAGGCCTAAAAACATCAGTTTATTCTTTTAGCCCTATTATTGCATCAATGACAAAGGTAATGTTAGATAGCCCTAATAGAACTCGCCTATACAAACGAAAGTGCTAACCGCCTCTTATTATTTTGCTTTAGCCTTCAAAGTCTCCCGAAATGTCTAGCTAGCACTGACACTCGCCGAGGTCACCCCGTCTAGCGTCTGTGTGGAGGCCACTGAACCATAGGTTTACCTGCCTGCTGCCGAGTCTCTGTTGTCTGCTGTTAAACTCTGTTGCAATATCTATCTTTTTTTTATGTATCATTATCAATTTTAGTTTTGGTAGAAAATAATGGAATAGTTTGTAATCTGTGAAATAAACACATAAGGCGTCCTTGTCGTCGGTCGGCTCGCAGTGCGCCGGCTGTTCTGTCCGGTCAGGTCCGGCCGGCAGCTCCGCCGGACAGCCGGTCTCCCAAATGTGTCGTTTACTCCGGCCGGTTAATGCGACGCCACTTTTTATGCTGATAAAGGGCTGCCCCTTAGGCCGCGGTGTCGCTGCTCCCGAGTCCCGGCTCACGAGCGACTCAATTCGCCTCAGAATCCACCAAATGTACGAGAAGTTTTTGTGTCTATGGGTATTCTTTTTAAAACTTCGATAAATAAGTGATGACCAGTACAAATGCTGTAATCAGTAAATCTGTCTCCAATATATTCTTAATACGTATTGGATATTGGAGTCTTTTCGATATTACAGGACTTGTACGCATCCTATATATTGGTATCATTCTCTTCTCTTCGTTATGTTATATTTTGAATGTTTCTGTTATACTAATATTTTAATTTAACGAGCCTTTTTGCTTCGATATGGATATTCTAAACAATCATTGATCATGCATATTAATGGCTAAAGCCATTAATAATTAATATTAATGGATATAGCTAAATTGCAAATAATTTCATAAATTTTGGGTAACAATGTTGTTGCCAAAATTACATCAAATATTCAATTTGAAATAACCTAACTCAGTAAATTCTGACTAATATTATAATAAATCGCAACTAACGTACGATGGCACGAGGAGGTGGAACCAATCAATAAATATAAGTATGTATGTGTGAAAAGCTCAGTATATTTTTCATTTCACTATAAAAAGGGATAATGTTTTCTAAACATAATAAACATATGCTACGTATCAAGTAACTTACAAGCTATTAAGCAAAAATGTGTATTTTACGTATTAGGTATATCGGATTATTAACCAATTTACAATGAGCGGAAAACTAGAAATCAAACAATAAACATACCACACACAATAATTTGTTATCGTGTGATCGTCAGAGTCATTGCACATATTATTGCAGAAATACATTACGTACAGAATAACTAATGGCAGTGTATTGTAATGAGATCGTAACGTAACCCGAGGTGCGAGCCCGCCCGCCGTCGGGCGCGGTCGTGTCGTCGTCGGCGGCGTGTCGTGACGACGTCGTGCCGAGCGTGGCTATAATTAGCGCCGAATCACAGTTACCCACTACTATAATTGGTTGTTATAAAAGCAAATTAAAATTCGTACTGCATATGTTTCCTCCAATTTAAAATATATTTATTGATATCGTGTTTGAATATATTTGCATTTTTATTCAGAGTTCATTATACGTTTAAGACAATTTCTGCATTATTATAATAAGAAAGAATTAATATTATGTGATTAGTCTCGCCTGATGTAAATAGTGCTGAGACTGATAATAAATGTCTTGTTGTGGTTCATTATTTTTCAGTGTTTAATGAATGTGCTAGTATTTTCCGTAAAGGCAATAATCAAATGATAACGAGTACTTAAACTTTTATTTGTCCAAAATGTACATATAGTTATATTTTGTAACTTACGTCCGCACACAGTCCTCGCAGGGTTCTTCTGTGTGTGGAGGTCACTCATGCCACACCGTAGCTTTACTTGGTTAAATTGAAGTGTCTATGTTGATTTCTGCTACCAATCACTATACTCACAACGATTCAAAATTTTAATATTTTTTAAAAGTTAAACTTTTTTATTATTAAAACTTTGAATGAGAAAGGTAGACTTTCAACAAACCGATAAATTACCACTATTGACCTGCAAGCGACGGATTTGGTAATATTGGAATAAGATATAATTAAAAAATATATTTTTGTGCGTACGAGCATCATTAGAAAGAAGAAAATCTAGTGAAGTGAATGTACGTCATACATGGACGTAATTGTAATAATTATGTGATGACGTTGTGCAACGTCCCAATCACATGACGTCTGTCATTTGCTGCAACGTCAGGGTTGACAGGTAGCGTCGGAGTGATGACGTCGGAGCGCGATGCCGCTAATGATTGCACTCAAATATGCGAGCATATACCTATTAATTATTTCATTTAGTCAGTTTCGACCTTTATCAAAGAGTTATTGAAGTTGAGTTGAAATGTGATGCAACTGACTGATGACATCAAATTATCAACCAACGTTTTCTATATATTTAGCACTGTCTTTGGCTTTTATGAAAGTATGTACATACATACGAACAACAACATTGACATGATGAATAACATTATTGAACTAACGGTAGGCACCGGCACGGTTTCCACCATTCTCGTGTAGCAATATGACAACCCACGTGATCAATAGCAGCCTTAGAATCGGCCCTACATCAAACTCACTACCGATTCACATTCGGTCTGCGGTAATGATCAATTTTTATTAACCGCAGTGCGAATGGAAAGGTCAGCTAACCGACCATCTGTGAAATAATTATACCTGTCGAGGCGTGGAGGGAACTGTGACGTCTCTCGCCGGCAGTGCAGTTCCGTACAGTGCAGTTCCGTATAGTGCAGTTCCGTACAGTGCAGTTCCGTACAGTGCAGTTCCGTACAGTGCAGTTCCGTACAGTTCAGTGCAGTGTGACGTGGTGTGGCACTGGGCACTGTCGTTCCCCGGCGGCGCCGTCGTCACAATGACAGGCGGCACGAGGCAGCTGCCAACACGCGCCTATGATACCGTTGAATATATATATCCATCGTGATTTAGTGCGGCCATTGTGGACCCGCAACAACTACAATAGAAGAATACGTTACGTAATAAAATATCACATTCATTTCACTCTACAATATATTTTTTTCCTATTTGACGAATGTGTTAGACGGAATCTTGGTGCCGGCGCGCGCGCGTTTCGCCCAATGCTTTACCTGTAGTCGCAGCGTGACGCGGCACATGTGCGATGTCAGATGTTAATGTGCTTGGAACAATAATTGATAATTAGCCAGCGGAAAATAACCAGACAAGCGGTTTGCTTAATTTTCATTGTATTATACGTCACCTGTGCGGTAACCAATGTTTCAGTTTTGGTACTCAAATGAAAACACTACCCAGCTTCGTCCAGATGTGTTAGTTACTGGGTATTCAATTTGATTCCATCGTCTCCTTACTAACGTTACTAATGAGAGAGTGAGTTTTTTTGTTACTTCTTATTCATTGAGCCGGTAACGTATACTAATACTTTCATATGATGAACTCTGAATCCACATCTAGTAGATCTCTAGGCGACTCTTCAAATAAGGCATGTTAAATGTTAAAAAAACTTAGAATAATTAACTACTATGGTGAGAGAACCAATAAATATATAATGCCAGAAATATTTAAAAAAATAGATACTATGTTAAGAGAAGAAAATAAAATGAGTATGTATATGTTGAAGAAGAAGTTAAGGGGAGAACTGCTTATGAGAGCATAGGCATAGCAATCTCAAATTTCTTGCCCTTTATAATGTGTACTTTTTTTTTGATTTTAGTTTTCTTTTTCAATTTTAGGTAAAGTTATTAGTACCTAACTTAATGAGAAAGAGAAAAGAGCGCTTCTCGCCTTTAAACGAGATATTTGGCGAGGATATTAGTTATAAGAACAAATTGTATTTTTCACATTGTAGGTACTTTTTGTAAATAAATAACAATAACATTATTTAAATTTAGTTCCATAGTGGATACCATAATATTCTCAGACATTTCACACAGCGCTGTCTAGCCCAAATTAAGCAGAGTTTGTGCTAGACTACGGATCAACATACATATGCACACAAACACTGACGTTTGGAGCTGCGAACCAAGCTACCTCAGCAGTACTTTGATGCTCCGTAGTGACCCACACAGTACTACTACTGTCTACGTCTGTGTACGTCTACACGTGCCTGTAGTTTAGTAGTAGTAAGTAGTAGCAGCTAGTGAATAGAGGAAATAGTGAGCGGAATGTTTGTTGCAGTGCCGGGGCGCGGCGACGCGGTGGCCGCCTACTTCCACTCGCACACCATGCTGGACCTCAACGGTGAGTCACCCTGCACATTATTATTTTAACATCTAATTTCTTTCGGAATTTTCTCATTTTTATATGACAGCTACATACTAACAATGTTACTCGACCTAACTGTCAGTGTTTACAATAAGGAAATATAGAGCTTAGAGTAAACTATATTATAGATCTCGCTCTCTAAATGAATGTCCTTAGCATGTATTGACGTATAGACGGGTAGATATTAGAGTTTACATACAGTAAGAAATATCTGACGAAATCAATAATAGTTTGTGTCGTGATGGTGAGTGCGTGAATCACGTTCCACGCGTTAGTTCAACAACATGCCGTCGACTTGACGCTATGAAACTGAGTGTGTGTTAAGTAAGCCCCGACCGGGGAGGATTACCGAATTATCTAATTAAGTTTTTGCTACTCGGCGAGACAAAACGACCACTTAATTAAATTATACAGCTGCGCGGCGGCCGCTCCGCGACGTTCCCAATTTTCGTCTACTGCTGTTTTTTCTTCGCATTAATTTTGGAATGAATGGTACGATTTGGGAAAAAAGCGTCGCCGACATCGGACTGTCCGAGCGAGGGCAAGCGAGGGGGCGAGGCGCGGCGGGCGGTGGAGGGGGCGGGGAGGGCTCGGCGCGCGTGCGTCACGCCGCCGCGGAGGCTGTATTCAAATCGCGGCCACAAAAACATGAAGCGATCGAGATTTTCCATCTGTCACAGTCGGCCGCGCACTCCGCCGCCGCTTTTTGTCGTGCATATAATTCACCTAATAGCCGTTAAAACCGTTTAATACGAGAAATTGTTCCCGCTTCCCGGTCGGTCGTCGTAACCCGGCTGCCCATTTTATAATAGACGAACATTAAATTTTGAACATCGTATAAATTAACTCTCGATTGCGATAAAGTTTGCTCTATTCTAGTGGCGGACGACTCCCCCACGCGTCTAACGCCGCCTGTGAGCCGTGCCGACTGCCGACACACAGACAGACCGACACGCCGCCACCGTCCATAGTTATCTTGGCCCATAAATGTACGCGACTGGTCTGCTCCACCTTCCACACAACGCGTCACGCGTTATGCGTAACGTAGACGCGTGTACTAAATCCACTTTATTATTATCTTACCCAACTCATCGAATTACAACACAGTCATCAAGACGCAGGACACTAGTCACCAACTTTTAGCCTAAAGAGTGTATCATCCTTGCGTTGGTTTACTTTACATATGAAATTGGCGTTTTATCAATTTGGTCACTTTAATTTCAAAAATTCGTCGTTTGGCTAGGATTTCCAAACTTAAATATATTTCAATTAAAAGCTTGTTTATTCTTGCCCTGAATGTGATAATTAATTTGTTTTTGCACCATATCATTTTGTTTGCACATCGTTCTGTGCTCAAATAAAAAAATTAAATACCGCAATATTTTTGAACACGAATTCCATCTCTGGAGAAACAGTCACGTAGTATGTATTTCAGAAGCCACTGTAAAAGAAAACACGGACCGTTTTCGGTTCCAACGCTTTGGTTCTGGAAATTTTTGACCTCCAATACAAACCTCGTGGACGGCCAGAGACCCTAGTTGTCGATGAGGAATTGAAAACGTTTGTGGAAGCAGATCCATCTCAAACTACGCCAGAGTTGGCAGCAGGCTTCGGCGTAAATGATAAAGACAACAACAAACACGCATTGACTGCTGCGTCACGTTGCTCACCCGTCACAATAACGAGGGGGTTTTGAATCGAACCATTACTTGTGATGAAAAATGGATCTTATAGGATAATCGGAAACGCTCAGCACCGTAGTTGAACCCAGGTGAACCAGCCAAGTCTTGCCCCAAGCGAAAGTTGACCCAAAAATGATACAGGTTAGTGAATGGAAGACCAGCGTTGGTTTCATCCACAACAGCTTCCTAAGATCTGGTCAGACAAATTACGGCAGATCCGCATTGCCAACAAATAGAAACCACGATGGAAAAGCTAGCCGTTAAACAACCGAGATTGGTCAACCGCTCCAGCCCAATGCTGCTTCAGGACGTCGCTGGACCACACGCGCTCCTAATATCAGTGCTTCTCGACAACTACCCCACACTTCATTTGCAACAAATTCTTAGTCAAAACCTTCATGCGCGCGGCGTTTATCTTTAAATCTTTAGTTTCGTGCCTGTATCGTGTTCTTCATGTCCTCTATTTGCACACAGTTTGCGATATAATATAAATTGGTTCCACATCTAGATGGGAGTGTGAGAAAGTAATAATTTCCAACCGTTGTGGCCGCATTTGCATGCGGAGCCGGGCTACCTGCGCCGGCACACATCTGCCCGTTTTTTTCTTTCTCTCACCAATCGGCGAACAATCGGCAGCTCTTGCATATTCTTCCTAGTTCCATTAGTTTTTGTCGACCACGAGACGTGAATATAAATTTTTTATGGAACTAAGATTTATTGCGAAACGTACGTTAATGTCTGCATGGGGCTGCTGCGCCGGGCGTGGACTTATTGTGATCACTGATAATTCAGGTGCGTCCACTTAAATACCGAAATTATTTAGAATGTCTAACAACAAGATTAAAGGTCCATAAGTGTGTGTGTGTGTGTGTGTGTGTGGGAGGACGCGTTGTTCGTGAAATGCCAGCACCTCCGCGCTAACAATTAGATATATCGAAAGAGCACTAGACTCCACACTATTGTAACATTTGTACTTAGCACACTTTCTAATCATTATTATTAAAACTTTATGAGCTGCGTGCATGCGTTGCATCACACCGTCATCGCTGACGTATCATTATTCCTAATAAGTTTTGTCATTTAATATAAACATACATAGTGCTTTTTATAGCTACATAGGTAACTGATCGCGTTTAGTCATTTGCATCGAGCTCGTCTCGAGGCGTATTTGGAGTTGGCATCGCGTGGAATCGCACATTGTTGTTATGATAATGTTTATGAAGCGTAGTGGCGGCCGGCATTACTTACGCATGCGTGTGTTTTCTGTTTTCCTTCGCTCCAACCATTTGCGTAAGCGATAACTCCTCCGACAACGGATCTCGACCGCACCGCCCGACCACTTGTAATTATAAAAACTACGCAGTCCAGTCGATTCCTAAATGGGCCATACACGTTATCACAAACAATTAATGGATCTTCCTTCGCCCGGCGACATCCGTAGGTAGAATTTGCGAACAGGTATACGCGCAATTCGGACAAAAAGCTTCCTGGCAAAAAATATAGGAACCCCGAGACGACGAACGTATGCAAATCCTTTGTTACGCGAGCGCTATTAAAGCACGGTGAGCCCACGGGAGACGGAACTCTATTGCGTGCGCGGTGGGACCAGAGTGGCGTGCGGTGCGCGGTCACACGTGAGCCTCCTGCACTTTAGAAGGCCGATAATCTACGATCAAAGTGCGTTCATAAATATCAATATTCCGACGCCCGCATTTTAAATTCTGAGAAACTGACAAAACGCAGTGCGGCCCGTGACGTGATCGATGGCTCGCGTGCGCCCGCGCACCCCGGGGAGGGGGCACGGGGTGCACCGCGCTGCCTCTCGCACATTATTCCGCACCAACAAAAAGCACTCTTTTTTCCGCGCTATTATGTATTCATTGGAACTGGAAGTGCGCGAGGCTACCGTAAAGGTCTCAACTATACATTTTAATTAATTCAAAACGAATGCCTGATTACGTTCTCACAGTTGTAAGTTGTTAATTGTTCTCTTTACGATTTTGTGATGTTCTAATTTAAACTAAAATTAATAAGCACAATACAATAAGCAGGTCAAATGGAACATTACAAAAATGTGTCAATTAAATGATTTCTTCACCAGCAATGTGAAATTGTGAATATTTAATAAATACGCTCTTCCTAAATATAATCTTACAATATCTTCCCGCGTGTGTGGCGCCATCTGCCCCGTGCGGCGCTAATTATCGGCTCCAATTGAATTGTCATAACTATCACTAGCGACAACGGCTAATGGTCATAAAATTAAACATTTCGTTCTATGGGTGATATCCTTGGTTTGTGCGGAATTTCACATGAAGCGCTTCCGTGCTTCGGAAGGCACATAGTAATGCAACGGCAAGTTAGAAACCCTAATAGGTCTTTTGAAAAGTTCTAACAGCAGGTCACCACGCAACTGCCTCCGCCGATCCGCACTGGTAGTAGAGTGAATGAAGAATTCCAAGCGTTCACCAGGAAGTTAATTGGCTGACATGATGTATTTATTCAAAGTTAAAATTAGTTTCGCAAAACTTAACATTATTTGCAAATATACTTCCAAATAAAAGAAGTAGGTAAGTAATAACTCAATATAAATATTTTCTGACAATTAAACTCAAATCTTTTAGTTCCAAGATAAGTATTATTAAGAACTTGTGTTATGGATACAAAAATTTGTTTTGCTGCAAATACACACTTAATATACAAAGAAAGAAGAAGTGTTAACTGGTCGTAGCTACTTTTGTATAAGTATATTTAAAATCGCATCCCCCAGCGCGTCTCCCTCCGCCGCCTTCTCATCCACAATCAGTAGTACGACTTTTCTCACTTCTACTCGCAATGTTCGCTAAAGGTGAGTGGCGTGTTATTCATAAATAAGTGAATTAATAAAATGTATTTCAGATCCTATTGTCCATACTTTGTTAGTAACAAATACATTATGACAACATGATAATGTCCAATTTTTTTTAATAACTTTAATATTGACTATTGATATAATTAAAGCAAATCGATAAGTATCATGCTGTTGTGCAGACATAAACAGCAGCAATTTATTTAATCTCGACCCCATATTTCTCGTGTGGGCAGATAATTTGTTGTAAAAATACAATTTCAAAGATGAAACGTTTCAAATAGTGAGAGTAGCTAGCCCTTCGCCCAAGTTGACACCACCATATAACATACGAATATATCAAAGAGGCGAGATCCCATCCCCTTACAATAATGTAGAGTTGTTTCTATATTCAATCCAAAATATCATGAAAAAATCTTTGGATATTCATTTCATAATATAGCCTAAATAATCATACACGAAAATAATCCATTAGGAATGGTATCGGATCAATAGTATACTTCGCCATTTCTTTTAAAAAAATCAAGGCGTACAGCCATTTACACGTGGTTGAGTTAACAGGGCCTATTTATTTCAAGCGTTCTCCAAGATAGTGTCTTATTGGGGGTCCTGCTGTTTGACCTGTTTGTCTGTTTGCCTGTTTGCCTGTTGTTTGGCAAAAAAATGGTTTCACCAATTGATCATTTTACAACTAATCATTTTACAAACGAGTCTCTTTTGCAAATGATCAACACTTAAATTTACATTTTATATGTAATTATTTAACATAATTAACATTTAGCTACTGAGTTATCAGACAAAACTACTATTTGTCTAAAACATGTGATAAAATGTCTTTTAATCTGTTAAATATAATACATAATGACCATCAGGGCGAAACCTTCGAGGATAGATTAGATGAGGTTATTTGGTGAAATAAAAAAGGGTTAACTTTTCATTTTAATAAGTGCAGTGTTTGCTAATAATTATAGATAATTTGCTAAGTGAGTTTTTGTAAGATACTTTCGTTAAATATCTCGTTTGCCAAATGAATATTTGGTGAACGTTGTTTGTGGAATGACCATTTGTCAATAATTTTTTGGTCAAACTTTAGTCTTATTGGAATGCAATAAGATTATTCAAAGTTTTGTTACTAGCATACCCTGGCTTTGAGAGTAAGTTGGTAAATGAGGGTAACTTAAGCCGAAAATATGGCAAAATAACAGGCAATGCCTAAGCGTAGTTCTTTGAAGGATACATATAGTTTTTTGACACGAGCGGGTACAAAAATAAGTCGAGGGTAGTATAGTGCGCGCTGGGAGCGTGGCCGCGAGTCCCGGCGCCGCCGCCGGGTCCGTTGGCGCAGCCCGCTTCAGGGAGTCCCGTTAGCCTCCCCGTTGACCTTTCCGCGCCCTCCGCCCTTGAATTGGCTGACATTTAGGTTTTTGCGCGCGTGCAGCGTGCGCGCAGCGCGCAGTCGGCCGCATGGACTCGGGTGAGTGCCACTCCATCCACTACTACTGTTGCACCGTTAGGGACTCCTCGCACCAAAGCCTTCACGTCCTTAAACATTTCTGACATTTTTAATACCAATCACATAAAAAGAGCACTGAGAGGTTGTAGAGGTGGTCGGTTGAGTAGTGCAGGCCAGCTGTAAGCTTGTACTACTCAACATTTTAGAAAATATCATGAAGCCTCACAAAACCTTCAATACACGAGAGGTAAGTTAATGTAAGCCTTGACCAGCGCTCTTTGTACGTGATTGATATTCATTCTTCCTTTCAAACTAGAATTACGGAATTAAGTTATGTTTATCTAAACTAAAATGTGTGCTTAAATTTCACTCAATCATCGTTTCAAGATTGAATGTAAGTTCGCGTACCCAAAGTGTAACACGACACGACTGTCAAATCATCGAATTTTGTAAACACGTGAAATCACTGTGTTCGGGGTCTCAAGTCGGCGCACTCAGCGACGCTTTAATTGCCGCGCTCAACTCGCGTGACCCGACCCCCCTCGCCCCCCGCAGTCGAACCGACGACTCCCCCTTCTCCTCCTGCTAAATTTTTATTATCATTTTCATGGTAAGCCCGTAATCAGCTTTTTAACTTTTATTACTTTCTACGGGCAGCTAAGGCGAACGTTAATGTTTTTTCAATGAGCAACATTTTACGGTTGTTAGAGCGACGCGAAGCCTCCGACGTGATTCCTGGCTCTGTAGGTTTTTTACGAGCTGCAGTGACATGAGGCTCCGCGCCCTCCCCGCGGCCCCCGGACGGAGCCCTGGAGGCGGCCCCTCGCGGCGGCGGGGGCTCATTAGCCGCCACCTGAATGAGCCGCGACATTTACCCGCCGACCTAACTGTACTCTTGTTGCCGTTAAATGCTGACATTTCTATTTTTTAACGTTATTGTTATCTTTGTTTTGCCAACATAAAATTCTAAAATAAGTACCGCAATTATGCGAGTAGTTTAGAGGGATGGTAATTGAAGTTGCATTGTCTCGGAGAAAGCGGCCGGCCGAAAAAAACGTTTGACAAAAACGGTAAAAAGTGCGCTGCCTTTCTAATTGATTGGCGTCCAGTGCGCGTCGCAGCGAAACAAAGCCGGTCCCGACGGCGCTCCTTTCACCCTCACAGTGAAGGTTCCCCATTGTCCCCCGTTGGTGAGGAGTCACCAGCGGGCCCGTGACGCAAACTGCGCCGCTGCAGTCTCATTGATCAGTTCAATAGACAACTATTGCACCTTTGATGACTATATTTTATTTCTTTGTTTCATTTCTCTTTTACTAAATCACTCTGTTAAACTAAAGGCCGGGTCGCGTTGTGGGGAAGTGAGTAGTGACGGTCAAATATTGTTATTTAGTATTTGTGTTTTGCTCGGGGATGAACCTCAAGTGTTTAGTTTGTGTTTTTCAATTGAATTTCCTCTCTGCGACGTAGTGCTCAAACACATATGATTATTCGTATCAAAATAAACATTATGACATGGCAAATACATGATGTCATTTGACTTGATCGCTATAATATAATTGCACCAACATTTATCCATCGTCTAGTTTGTAATAAAAATTAATGAAAAAAAGTCTACACTTATCAGTGCAGCTTCACATAGAAGTGTAAAGTCTTTTCTTCTGACCCTCCGGGATGGAGGACCCCATAAACAAACAAATTAAACCTCTTTAAAATATTTTTATTATTTTATTTCTAGCACTGCGATACTTGTAGCCAACATTGCTAACTATAGCAAGCTTGTAGGGAGTTCTAAATGTGATGTATCGTCCCTTCCTTAGTCGTCGAAGGTTACAAGAGTCCACTAATGTAATTTAAGATATAAACGGGCTCAGTGTCTGTGAAGTGAGGTGAGGGATCAGGCGACACGCGACACGTTTTAGCGAGTTTAATGCGACGAGGGGGCAGGGGCAGGGGGGTGGAAGGGATCGCCACTCGACACTACTTTAGCGTTTAACTGATAGATCGGTCCGTCTGGTAGTGAGTTGTTAATCTCGTAGTTAGTGGAAACAGAGAACTTCGTAAAGCTTTGTCCGTGGTCCATGCAACACCTTCATATCGCAAATGCCACGAATTCTGCGGAAAAAAGTTATTGTAACTTATTTATTTAAAAAAAAATTAATGTCTCAACACAACTTGAGACTATGAGAACCAATTAAATGTAGCGACAGACTAGTTAGTACAAAACTAGTTGCTACGCGGGTTGCTTCTACATGCTATCACGTCATTCTAAAATTTGTCAGAAATTTGTCAAAAATAAACTTACAAATTACTTCTGGAAGGAAAAGTCATGTAAAAATACATTTACTAATGATAGTTTTCAGATTATGACGAATACTTTGATACTTTTAAAAATCATTTATTCCATGTTGTTGCCTCGTAACAATAATAATAGACCAAACTGTAGAACGTGGACCGACTCGCGCTTGGACGTTTTGTCTAAAGGGTAGCTATTTTTACGAGTTCTTAGAAACAACAAGCGACTGTAGAATGGTATGTAATGATAATGAATAAACATGCGGAATGGCGGGCGGTGGTTGTTGTGACGGGGCGGCGGGGCGGCGGGGGGAGGCGGAGGGGGCGGCGTGACCTTTGGGTCGGTGGTCCCGTTAGCGGCACCTGCGCGCGCGCACCGCACCCTCCACGCGCTGGCCGCTCGTTGCTCACCACTTGTCGCCCCTACATCTTATCAGGACACATCACAATCAAATATATGTCCTGTCCCAACTTATTCAGTACCTGCGGCTTCTTTTCGGTTGTCTTATGAAAATCTTGTTAAGGTTGGGATTTGAAAATGCTACACTTTCTTTTATAAGAACATTTGGTTTGAGAGGGTCATAAAAACACTTATTTGGCGTTTGCATAAATTAAATTAGTTTCTTTTTAAATCTAGAAAAAGGCCTCCAACATGCCGCACTTAGTAGGGACTAAGTACGTGCTATGACTGGAATATACAAATGTCTGATGCAATTTATTGTATGTTCCGCCTTTAAAATGTACAAAGCACCATTAGAAATTACCAAGCCGCAACACAGGAGCCATTATAAATAAATGCAAAATACATACTACTTATAAACAATTGTAAAGTTGAATGAAATGTTCTATAGCTATGATAGTTGCAGACAATCAATAGGCGCGTTTAATTGATGCACCACATAAATATAGACGCGCAGGTGCCGCGAGTCGCGTCGTCGGCCAAATGTCAACAAATAACTGGACACAGCCCAGCGGGAACACGCGAGTAGCGGCGGCCATTCATGACGGAGCGCGGCCCGTCGCGTCGGCCTGGAACTTACGTTTCGGTTACATTACCTGTAGTCAAAGTTGACTTTTTAAAATTAACTTTGGCTCAATAAACTTCTTATGAACGTTCAACTCAAAAACTATTGCTCCCATTCACTGCTTGAATAGAAAACAATTGGACAACATACTCGACAAATTTTGTTTCTTTTTATGTACAAGGTGGTTTGAACTAGTCATTAAATATTTCAAAATGACCATACATAGTTTACTGAGTACCTTCTCTCAGATTATGGCATTTGATCTCGTAATGGCTCACTTGTCCCCGGGTTGAAATTTCTTGTGGTCTCAAAACTAATTCTTGAATGTGTTGTTTGTGTCTTTTGGTTGCGGGCAACAAATGTAAACATGAGTTATTTACATAGGTCATTGTTTTCTGTATTAAGTTTTTGTGCATTTTGGTGGAGCTAAAGAGTTCGGCGCAATCAACACGCCTCTCCATTTCTGGTTAGATAATTAATTGAGAATAAACATGCTATCAAAATTCATGCTTTTACAAGTCTCTTGTCTCGGCTCTTAATATATTTTATTTTAATAATCTGTGAGGTGGCGGACGACTGCTAGGCAACAGGAAAAATGGACTTTCAAATGTTTCTGGACACCCGGCGCTTGAAAAGTACACATAATAGATAAACTCTCTTCTCAGATAAAAATGTAATTTAGTACAATAGAAGCGTTAATCGAAGATTACAATCTACTGTGGGTAAAATCGACCCGAATCGACTTTCATTTTAAATTATATTTTTATACGAACGGCACAATATGATTGTACCGACCCAGTGCCGTGGGCTCATTTCCAAAGTCCGCATTACATGTGAATGCATTAATGAAGGCGTTTCGGTAGTTCAGCGCCTATCAAACCGCAATAGTGTAGATGGTGGCTCCAAATTGGGCGCAGATAGTGCTGCGCGCCGGCCGATAACGGCCAATAACAAGTGATACAATTTTCACGGCGCATAATTCACGAGCGCCATTACCGCGGCGCGCATGCGCACCGGTACAATGCGCCCATTAGCGCGCCTCTCATCGCGCACCCGGTAATCTCCGACCGAAATGAAACAAATTTCAATCGCCTCCTTATTCCATCGCGCGGCGCGGGGGTACCCGCGCGCCGGCCCCGGCTGCCCGCGCCGCAGTGGACGCCGTTCGCACCTCGTTTTCAAATTACGTGCGCGGCGCGGTAATGCGATCTCCGTATTAGACCATTCAAATGAGCTGCGCGCACGCAGGCGGCTCCCACGTCCGCCGCCGCTCATCTCACAAACTTATTACTTATAATAACAGTAAGGACAGGAAATCCATCGCGTTCCACCAGCCAGCCACCGGCCAGCCCCGTAGCGTGCGCGACTCGCTCGCCGAATCGTTTATGTCTTTTACTCCAGTCAAAATTTTAAGTTCCGTAAAAATATACTATTATTCAAAACAAGCTTAGCTGAGTAACGTATATGATTGAGATCCGTGTCGTAAACTTATTCAAGCTGAAAAAAATGGTTTCCAAAGCGATTAGTTTGTAAACGTGAATGAAGTCGTGTAACGGTATCAGTAACGATAATCTAGGGGTGAGTGACATATGTTGATATTTGCACCGCCGCACCTGCCGCGCGCCCCACACACGCACACCTCCAGACACACACACACACACACACACACACACGCGCGCGCGGCGGGTCAAGGTCGCTGCTATACAGAAACTGCTAAGTCATTAAAAACGGCACTTGATTTGACCGCCATGAGAGTATACGTTTCACGTCTCCCTGATAATTTAATATTGATCTCTTTACATCGTAGTTTATTTCTTATGTATTTACATAGTCAATTCGTCCTTTTGTTCCTGTTTTGATAATGTTTTGCATTACTATGACCGATTGGTTCAAAACATCCTTTAGTGCAGGTGATCACTTAAACTAACTTACTTTGCCCAGAATACAAAATATTACGTATATCTAGCTAATATACGTAATAAGTATCATTATTATTTCCAATGTTATAGCGCAATACAAGTGTTATGATTTAGAAGCAAACAATATTTTTGGAGCAAGTGAGTTTCGGAAATGATTATTATTTTGTTCAATAAAAGCGCTCGTTGGTCGTTCGTTGCCGTCTCATACTCGTAAAACGCGAGTCCATTGAGCATTATTATATTCATACAATGAGTTGAGTGGTTCCGTCCCACACAGTAACGTGGGCCGGCAGATCACAGACCGAAGGCATCACATTTATTATAATTCAGTTTGGAAATTGTGCAATTTAAGTTAATAATTGCCTAAAACAATAGGTAGGTCATCAACATACACATAATGTCACGCCTCTTTCCAGTAGGGGCAGGCAGAGATCACATCCTTCCACTTGCTACGATCTTGGCACACACTTTTAGCTTTATTCACACTCATTAACCTCCTCATACACGCCCGTCGGTTTAGGATACTTTTGACTTGCCCTTTCTTCAAAATTTTATGAATTTGGTCATGGAAGGTCTTACGTGGTCTTCCCCTCCCAACACTTCCAATCACTTGTCCATCATAAATCACTTCGTTAGTCTACTTTCATTCATCCTCTCAACATAACCAAACCATCTAAACATACCTTTCTCAATTCTTGTCACTATATCTTCTTTTACACCAGCTTCGACCCTTATCACTTCATTCCTAATCCTATCACTCAATTTCAGACCTAGAATACTTTTGAGTGCTCTCATCTCTACTGCATTAATCTTATTATCATCAAACCTCATTTCATCAAGAAACACATTTTATTTTTGCATACAACGTACTTCTCGGACTTCTTGGCGGGAAAGTGAAGCGTCACAAGTGCAGCTTTGTTTTATTTTCTAAAATATGAGAAATTTCGAACATAAATGTGTAATAACGGTGGATTATTTACTGTTAAGTGTTTCTGAACGTGCATAAGTTTTGGTAAATGAACCAAAACAGTGCAACATCACTTTTCAAATTCTCTCAAGAAGTCCATGTGAGATCTCAGTATAGCCCCACATCTTTACTGAGGACTCAAGGGGCTTAGGGGGAGGGCATCTCATTTACCATTTATCATCTTTATCACCACTCATTCTTATTTACTATGATTTATATATTTCTTACTTGACTCTAGCTAAATTTGCTAAACGCACGAAGCCGTTATTTAAAAGGAAAAAACGTATTTCTTACTTGTGTAAAGATTTTTTTCCTTATCGCACTGAAGTGTGTACTTAAACTTACCAAAAGTAATACAAGTAACCACCAAAATTTATAATAAGGTGATGCGAGTGTCATGTCATGTCATTGGTTGGCAGTGTACGCTCGATATTGAGCAATTCTTCACATTTCAGATGTTGCTCAGCTGCAGTATTATACTGCAATCTTATAACACTTTATGCAATAGTTGAGAAAAATTATAACTGCAAGTAAATTTCAAAAAGTACCATTACTCTAATTAAATTCGTTATTACTCCGACATCTTTTCATTCCACATATACACATCTTATACACGCGCATAACGTTTTTAGTGTATGATGTTTTCTAAACATATTAGGTCGAGGAAAAAGTCTTTTCGCATAACGTAGGTATAAACTTATTATAAAATTTTTTTGACTGTACTATTTGTGTCTGGCTGGTTTTGGTAACATTAAAAAGGTTCCATTATAAAGAAAAGAAAAAAATAAAAAAAAGTTGTTTCCCGCTATTTTTCATTTGTTTTTCTCTCCGTAAAAATGAGTGAATCTAATGAAGAAATTCGATACATTTTCAAATTTTATTATATAAAAGGTGCATTTTTGCCTTCAAGCAGTGAAAAAAATTTGTGATGTTTATGGACATGATGCAGTGTCAGTAAGAGTAGCACAAATTTGGTTCAAACGTTTTCAGTCCGGAAATTTTGATGTTAAAGATGCACCTCGCTCTGGTCGCCTTGTTACGAATAAAATGGACGCCATTTTTGAAAGAGTGGAGCAAGATCGGCATATTAGTAGTTACGATGTAGCTGAAGAACTGGGAATTGACCACAAAACAGTTTTGACCCATTTGAAGAAAGCTGGTTATACAAAAAAGCTCGATATTTGGGTGCCACACGAGCTCACTCAAAGAAACTTAATGAACCGTGTACTCATTTGCGATTCATTATTGAGACGTAATGAAACCGAGCCGTTTTTGAAGAGATTGATAACTGGCGATGAAAAGTGGATCACGTACGACAAGAACGTGCGAAAAAGGTCGTGGTCGAAAGTTGGCCAGGCTTCACAGACTGTGGCCAAACCTGAACGAAATAAGGTGATGCTGTGTGTATGGTGGGATTGGAAGGGCATTGTATATTATGAGCTTTTACCGCCCGGCAAAACCATCGATTCTGATCTTTACTGCCAGCAACTGATGAGATTAAAGGAAGCAGTCGAGAGAAAACGGCCGGAATTGATCAACAGGAAGGGTGTGGTCTTTCATCACGATAACGCTAGACCACACACATCTTTAGCCACTCAGCAAAAATTAAGAGAGTTCGACTGGGAGGTCCTAGTGCATCCACCATATAGCCCTGACCTTGCGCCTTCAGATTTTCACCTGTTTCGGTCTCTGCAGAATTCTTTAGGTTCTGTAAGGTTGACCTCAAGAGAGGACTGCCAAAACTATTTGTCCCGTTTTTTTGATCAGAAGTCCCAAAGTTTCTACAGTAACGGGATAATGTCTCTGCCCACAAAATGGCAGAAAGTTATTCAACAAAACGGTACATATATATTGTAAATAAATGTAAATAAACTTTGAAAAAAATGTCTTGACTTTTCATACAAAAATACGAAAAGACTTTTTCCCCAACCTATTACATACAGTACATAGCTATGGTATATTTCCTATACTATTACTTACTTCGATAATATGTTTACAGAAGGTTATGTCTCAGACAAGACAGTTCCCGGCGCGGGCGGACTGCGGCCAGGGGACTCATTGTACAAGTTTGATCATTGTTTGTGTCATTGTAGTATTCAAATACTACTGGAATACTATAGACAGGTGTTGGAACATTTAAACCCAACATCTATCACGTAGAATTGATAGTAGTTTGATGGCGAGGCCAGGCCTGGTTTTATGGTTCTGTTGTGTAATTGATAGCTATTGTTGTACATTTAAGAGCATCAAATTAATACAGTTGTAAGGTAGTGGTGAGGCGAGACTGTTCGCGGTGCTCGGTGCCCGTCGAAGTGGCGCTATAAAGACAGTTAAGCAGGCGGACGAGGCTTCTGTAAGCGAACGACCGAGATGCTTATAAACGAAAAATAATAATTTCCACAAATAAATTTTTAATCTAGCATGAAATTAGTTTATGTATGTGAAAGTAATAAACAATTATAATATGTTTACCAAAATTGTTATTGAAACTCTGGACAGTTTGACATCGTAAGTTTTGTGTAAACGCTGTATGATTAATCTTTAAGAGCCGCATTACAGGCTTAACGTGTGATTTGAATAAATTAAATGAATAATAAGACGAAGCAGCGCCCGCGCCCGGACACCTACTTAATTCATAATTAGCGGAGACATAATACATGTACAGTGGGAATAAATAATTATAATGAATAATAGTCTAAATATTATAATGAGTTCGCCATTTTCAATTATCCGGTGCGCGGTAATGAGCTCTCAGAGTGACGGCGCGTTCCGCTCCGGATGGCCGCACGCACACTCGCCCGCGGCGCTCGCACACAGGCGTGGCCTTGCGTGTATACACACACACGCACACTAAAACTACTTATTATAAAATTTGCTAATTAATGATATGCCTGCATTCGTAATTATTAATTTCGAGCAAACGAGGAATCTTGAATTTATAAGTATTTAAAAATCATAACTGTGATCAAATTTATTGTATTCTCAATTTGGTTCGTTTAATAATAATAAGCCAATGGTTTAAACAAAAGCCATTTAAACAATTTTTTGCATCGAGTTGTCATCTAGTAATACCTATCTATACGAAACCTTTAAGATAATCAACACACTTTCAACATTATTGGTGCTCGCGAGTGTCATCGTTCCAAAGCATGTCGTCGCCGAAAATATAACTTTTGCTTTCCGAGTGTACAAACACAACATCCATAGAACCTATAGTCAAACTCAATATTGCGTTATCATTTGACATCGAACTTGCGCAACATTTTCGTTCAATCGGTTCGCATCAAATTTACAGAAACATATAAATACACAATAAAAATGACAATAAATTCACCATTGAATCTTCAAAAGTACTAGTTAGTACCTTAGTTAATGTGTATAGAAAAGTTTCGAATCTTTTCACCAAACTCTTTCGTACCATCACGTCTCGTGTGCTCGTGGCTGGAGCGCGGTCAGGCCCATGTCTGCCGCGCGGTGCTCCGGCTTCTACTGGCTTCATGATGCGGCTTCAGTAACAAACTGATAGTGGTCCTCGGCTCACTGGCTGCCCGTGTGGTGAGCCTCCGCTGGCCCTGCAGGCTGCGGGCTCCCCCCCTCCCTCCCCCTCCCCGCACATGACGCGACTCCGCCACGGCAGCGGCAGCTCCCTCACCGTCCGTCTAATTGCGTTCGCGCAGGTAGGTACTGTAATAACTTAATTCGGAGTTAACATAACATTCAAATTTTCCATTAGCTTGACGTCAGAACATGTTGCGTTAATTAGCATGAAGATATTATAAGTTTTATAGGTTATGCCAGAACATTGTTACAATAATTACAGATGTTGCGCCGGCTTTATGGAAATTAGAATAGCCCACTAATTATAATTAGGTATATTTAATGAGGAATAGACAGAACGCCGCGCCGTTTCGGCCGAGAGGTCTACGTCGTTTTTGATTTCGAATCTTCAATCTACTTAAATGGTTAAACCATTATTATCGGCAGCCACTGTTGCACTTTCAGCAAGTAAACAAGGCTTCAACAAGAGAATGACATTAGCAATTATTCCAGAAAGCGAACCCTTTTTTACTCGGGACTGACGGAGTAAAATAGATTCCAATTTCACTGGCTGACGAGCATTCGTTCTGCGTCATATAATAATGGCGGCGGTCAGCGAGCGGTGAGCGCTATCACGGCGAGCGGCCGGAGCGGTGGGAGCGGCGAGAGAGCGGCGAGTGGCGCTGGAGTTTATCAGCGGCATTCCGGCGGGTGTTTATTCCGCTTATCTGAATTTTAAATTCGTTCGCCCCCTCGCCGGCCCCGGCCGCTCCGCGATGCCCGAATTCCTAGCGGTCCCGCCAATCCACCCGTAAAAACCCAATCAACTGGCTATTTTTGCAATGCACGCCGGCATTTGACACATGATTTCACTCTCCACCGGGAGGGTGATCATATTTACGATGCCGAGTTGACTTTTTACAACATTCTCGAAGAAAAGAGCGAATGCTTCTTAACTACGAAATAGTTATGTACAACCGCCCCGTGATTGCGGCCTCTTTGTGATGTCAATAAAACATAAACACACATTATTATAGTAAAAGTAGGTTTAGTGGGAAGCGAGGTGGCAGCGCCGTAATGGAGGCTGTTCCCCGAAGCTGCACCAATTTGTTGGTCATGTGATTTAATATTCAGGCGGCGCGTGGGAACGCCGCGCACATCTCGCCACCCAAACGGAGCCGCGTAAAAACACACATCGCTCGCCCTAATTAATGCTACCGTACTGCATTCTTACATTCATTAATTGCCAATCAATATCTAAGTATCGCGCGGGGCCGGGCGCGGCTCTCGCCACCGGCGACGCATCCTTCATCGTATTGTCGTCCAATCTCCAAATCGTGCGCCGTTTTTTGCCAGTTCCCAAACGGAACGTTTTTGCGCATCTAGCGAGGCCCTACCTGCCCGAGACGCTGATTTTTGTACAATGGATATTAATCACGAGTGCACTCATTTTAAGAAAACACTTTGGTTTTTGTGTGCCTGATTATAAATGCC
Organism: Musotima nitidalis; assembly: GCA_949126915.1. Classification (NCBI taxonomy): domain Eukaryota; kingdom Metazoa; phylum Arthropoda; class Insecta; order Lepidoptera; family Crambidae; genus Musotima; species Musotima nitidalis. The sequence goes on from OX421421.1 coordinate 20,149,304, forward strand.
CGCTCCAAGGGGCACCTTTCTCCAAAGTATTCTGCGATTGTAGTCACTTGTGGTTGCTCAGGTGAATTTTAAAAAGGGACTTTAAACAATTTCATTGCACCATTATGCTTTATTATGTATGTGGCATCGACAACTAAAACTGGCCAGATTCATTATAATTTCCAAATATTGAAAAATTTTACATTTCCTTATACATTTATATTTTCATTTTTTATTTTTATTTTAAATAATGGCTTCGTGCGTTTAGCACATTTAGCCAGTGTCAAGTTAGTGATATATTAATAATATATAAATCATAGTAAATGATAATGTGTGGTGATAGATATGATAAATGGTAAAAGAGATATCCTCCCCTAAGCCCCTTGAGTCCTCAGTAAAGATATAAGTATTGAGATCTCTCATGGACTCCTTGAGAGATTTTGAAAAGTGATGTTGCACTGTTTTGTTTGATTTACCAACACTCATGTATATTCACAAACACGTAACGGTTAATAATCCACCGTTCTTACACATTACTGTTAGAAATATCACAAATTTTAGAAAATTAAACAAAACTGCACTTGTGACACTTCACTTTCCCGCCAAGAGCTCCGAGAAGTACGTTGTATGCATATAATTATTTCCATTATCAATAACGACTTTTTTACTTTAAATAATTAAGGTTGGATACAATTTGTGTGTCGCAGAGTGTGCCTGTATTCTGCGATTCTCTCCTAAAGTAAATAACTTTAACTAGAATCGTATCGACTAGATTGTGTGTATTTAAATAATTGCTGCTTGCGCTCCACTTCCTTGATAATGTAGTGGCAGTGAATTGTGTTGTTGTTGTTATTATATGTAAACTAACATAGGTATAAGGAATATTGTTACTAACACTATGAGTCACCGTTACTTGATGAATAAATGATATGCTGATATGTAGCTGAAACATTACTTAGTTCAGAGATCGCGACACGCTCGCGATTGTCGTTAATTAATCAACCAACAGTGGTCATCAGAGACGCAGCGAGAGGTGCTTCGCTATAATGAATACCACCCGACGACGAGGTAGTCATGTAGACCGCGTGCCGGACGGGTGCACAACGCGTCGCCTCTCCGACATTATTGTTTATTATGATTATTTCGTAACGGCTTTCAAAATAATCTCAAACTAGTAAACGGTGATAGATTCTTTTAAGGCTAACAAGTACAAATATTAAATTTACCATCACAGTTGTAATTACCACTTTGACTAGACCAGTAGTCACCAGACTGACTGCAGTCAACAGTCAATAAGTAAAGCTTAAAAACGTATTTACCGATAATTTTGTAAATCAATCAACGATTTCAAAATGATAATCAGAGATTAACCATATCTTATCGGTTTATAAGCAGAGACTAGATATACGTACGAAATGACATCCTCTTTATTAAAATGTACATCGTCTATAGTCAATTATTGAATACTATACCGTGGGTCCCCGAGCCGGCGCGGCGGTGCACGGTGGGCCCCCGCCGCGCGCCGGCCAGCGTCATTATTTTATTGGCCGCTTAATTATTCATCTCTCTTGTGTTGATTCGCTTCTTTTGTTTTATAAAACCAATCTCGGCGGGCACGATGATCGAAACCCCGTACTGTTATTCAACAATCGACTAACGGAAGTACAAGTAGTCGTATTGTGACAGATGCCAACCACCCACGGTATTATCGGTACTATTGGCCAACTTCATCAAAACGTACCAAATTATTTGCTTTCGTGTGTTTTCGAGTTACGAGCTGGCAATTTATTCATTGCGCTTATTGATCGATGGCATTTGAAAGGGCGCTCGCTCGTTAGATATAATTAAGTTTGTTGAAATAGAATCACGCTAACGAGGTTTCGGAGGTAAAGGTCACAAATGACGGCGGCTCGGCGGTACGCGGTACTCATCAATGTTGCATGCTTAATTACTTGCTTACATTCAAATGATCGCGCTGAAGCGCTAATCCGCGGCATTGTTCCCGGTAAACAATCACTTCCCATCGTCGTCGGTTGCCTTACATGAACTCTGCTGTGGCTTTCTGTCAGTAGTGTTGTGTTGTGCTGGGTAGTGTGCTCGCTCGATGCGCCTGGAGCGGCGCACATCCCTATTGTGTCTTGTGTAGCGGCTGCGCGGGCGCTGATCACACCGCTAATTAAACATAATGACTCCGTGATAAACAAACACAAACACCGAGTCCGCCGCCGCGCCTGCGCGCACTTCATAATACTTCATTACTAATTCACTTTTCGAATTCTGTAGGCCTCGATTGCTATTATTAAAAATCTGTTGCTTACAATTGTAACTATGATTCTAACACTAATTCATTAGACGCGAGCGGGGTCTACTTAGCTACCCACGGACACCACACAATAAATATTCAATTATTTCATGTTGCCTGTGATGGGAAGAAATGTTTTTTAAACTTACCAGACACGGACAAATAATACATCTTTAGATTTTTTTTTTATTAGTTTGTTATAGTCAATATGCGTACCTACTGAAAGAACATTTCCGTAGATCTAAATCAGTTTCCAAAGTTGCATTTTAATAAGAGTGTAGTCGCCGTGTTGTCGGTGCGCAGGGTGTCATGTACAGTGCGCGCTGCGCCGGCCCACTTCACAGAACACCACTTTATATTCTTATTGGCCATGTGCCTGATCCAATAAGCAGGGAATTTAATCTTTGGCTTTCCTTAAAGTGAGATTTATAATGTATTCCTATAAGTAGTTCTAATTGGAAACATATTGTAAATTTATTCATAGACATGTTGTTAACTTGTAAGAAGACACTGTTTAAGAGGTTAGTGGTCGATGTAATGGTACAAATCGCAAAATAACGACGGTGCGCGCGCGCAGTGGGCGCCAGTGTGTCACACACGTCACATGCGTGGGAGACGGCTTTGAAGGCGGCGCTGCCCCGCCTTCCCCGCCCTCCCGCGCCCTCCCCCGCCCTCCGCCGGTTAAGCTTGTGCCTTCAAGGAATTATTCATGTATTGTAGAGATATATCAGTATGCAGTCACTAACGGTTAGTCTTAAACTCTCTCTATTTCGATCTGAAAATTTGTAAAGACACAACGGAGCTTATTGGAATAAGGCTGGAATCAGCACGCGAAATTCTTATTGACGTGGTAGTGGGACATCAGGCAAACAGCGCATGCCCGCGGCCCCGGAGGTTTCGTGGTTTGTGTGTCCTTAAAACTCGTGTTTTCAGGATGCAACACTTCTACTCGTACATTGTCTGTAATATTGCATTTGTTCGTGACTAAGATGTATTGAATCCCATTCCGGTAGGTGAACGACACCAATGTATACATTTGTGTGACTCAAGTACGCGCTCGTGAATCGTTCCCGAAGCGCGCTGGCCCGCCGTCGGCCGTCACAACGAGCCGCCGATCTCGGGATCACTGAACCCGATCCGATTAATAAATTAAGATAACAAATTAAAGTGAACCCGCGAACAATACGCGCTTTGTCTAACGCCGCGCACCTGCGCCTGCGCGCCTCTCGTAACCAAATACGTACCATATTTTTAGATATATATCGTAGGGGTAATCTTGCTGTATCTATAGAAAACATCGGGGACTAACTCTACTGAAGAATCATTGTTGTTTTATTTTATTATTACAAGACGAAATCTTAACAAACTTGTGCATATCAGAATCAGTGCAAAGGTTAGAAGTCTTAGATGTCAGTAATTTGTCCTGCTATTGTGGCTCGGAGGAGTGAGCGGTGAGCGGTGAGCGGTGAGCGGTGAGCGGTGGGCGAGCGCGGGCGGCGGCAGCGTGCAGCGCTCGACAGTAATTGATTGACGCGGCATCCGCGCGGCTCGCACAAAGCGGATAATATCTTCATAAATCGACATTTCCACCGCTAATAAAGCGATATTAATTATCTAGTATTCAAATCTCGAATGTTGGGCATTCGTGGTCGCTCGTGACTGGCCCCCCTCCCGCGCCCCGCGCCTTGATTCATAATCGCGGTCGACGCCCGCCGCGACTCGTGCGATCGACGATTATGATTCGATTACCGTCAGCGCCACTCGCCGCCGTCACCGTCACCGTCGGTACACCTGATCCAGGGGCTACTTGACACCCATGCGTGGGCTGCTCGAGCTGCACACCTAGCCTCAGTAACCGCCCGCGAACACCTCCGCGACAGAGCCATGTAAACATGCCCCTCTGAGCGAGCGGGCCGCGCCGCTAGTGCCCGCCGGTATCGCGACACGGATCTATTCAACTTAATAACTTATTTAGTTATTCTCTTTGTGTCCGCAAAGTGCCTGCTCATCGGCGGCAGTCGACGCTCGCCCGCCAGCTACAGTCGTGCTTTCCAAATCGGAGTCAATAGCCGAGTTATGTTTTTGTCGCAGCTTCTGAACTCGCCAATATTAACGGTTTTAAACGATCGTGTGCTCCGATACGCACCTCCCTACAATACTTTGTTTGTTATCAAATATTGGTTGAACTTTCGTGTCAGGGTCATTTCAATACTTCAAAAAATTGAAAATTACACCTTACGAGGTGGAGCTTTCCTATACCAGCTCAGTAATAACATCTTAATCAAATCATAGATAGATCATGATTTATAAGTTTGGGGTTTCATATTCACTACCAGCAAATGACCCATAAAATCAGATACAACCAAGCAGGTACTATCTTTGAACCCAACTGTTGAAAAGAAATGTTTTGCCGTAACTCGAGTGCGTTTGTGTGTCGGATCATGCGCAGTGGCAGGCAGTGTCCACACGGCGAGTGCACGGTGGCCGCGCGCGGTCGGCGCGGGGGCTAATTGTCGGCGACGCACGATGGTATCTGCTGGTGTAATTGCAGCGCTCGATGTCACCATCCGGCCGCGCCCCCTCCGCGACCCCGATAGAATCTCCTGCTGGCTCCGTCATTATGCGAATCACCTGCCCGAGCGCCACTTGCTTATCTTTCGGAAATTTGCTTACATGACGTTTAATTGTTGACGTTATGATTGGACCTCTCGGAGAAGAATGATATAAAATTTACGTTTTAAAACAGGTCCTAACAAACGCTTAACTCTCTTATACGGCTTCGTTCCTCACAATTAGTAACGACCATATTAAAATTGCTGCAAACGTTTTTCAAAGCTATATTCCAGACACAGTTTTCAATCCGCTAAGGGAGATTAAAAATTACACTATATAAATAATTACGTGACGATGAAATGAGTTTTCACCAATTATACAATCATTAAATGATTATCCGATATTCGCGCCACTTTGCTCGTATATACGTTTTGTTTAAATAGCCGAGAATTACGATTTAAGTATTTATGCTGATGCGAGTATGATTTGTCCGAGGTGGTTATGGATAGCTGCAATAATCGGCGAGCTGTGTCAGTACGCCTGCAACCCGACACGCTGCGATCTCGGGATTCAATTCTTTATGATAAAGCCTCAAAATTAATGAAAGACAGCCAGGTGTGTGCGGTTATGCAGGAAGTGAAATTTCCGAGCGCTCGCCGCGTGCTCTAACGAAGCGCGCTCTATTTACTGCGCGCGCGCATTCGAGTGGCTCTACGGCGCCCTACGCGAGCGACGGATCAACGGAGTGATAATTGCACGTTGCAAACCCCTAATACAAAGTGGCAGCGATCCAATTGAGTTCTGCTAATGAATGCAAACGACTTATGCGTGTCGTAATCGATGCATAGTAAAAAGAGAAATCAGCAAATTGGAAACATCGTGCGCTGGCGCGATTGCTATGATATTTTCTCTACGCACCTACGCAATAAACCCGCATCCCATTCGGTGCACAGAAACTGTCTTATGAAGTAAGTCGTCTGTCGCTTGAGCAAGCGAGCGGCAGGCGACTGGCTTCACTGCACGGCGCGCCCGCAACGATGGACCCGGACATCTCCAGGTCACTCGCGATTTCCTGGAGTCCATATACGGTGGACGTACTTCGTAGACGAGCATGCTATTTGATCATACATACCGAAATTATGTAAATACGTAGTCGTTCATATGTAGTTTCCGTTTTCATATTGAATTTTTTTGGGAATTCTTTGCGGGCTCATGTGTGTCTAATCTCGGGTCTGTTAAGCGGGGCGTGAACCGGCATTTCAGCCGAAACACAGAAAAAAGCCTGGAAAACATAACCGAGATGACGACTTACTAAATTTACAAATCAATGTGAAATGTATTCAATACCTATGTACAGTGAAAACAGCTAATTGTGTAAATGACTATTTCGCAAAATCAGTTAACTGTGTGCTTAAATTTCTTCCTTTACCAAATCACGCAATAAGACTTACCGCCACCAGGCTGATGACATTTAAAGTCTTGTTTAAGATACTAGATCGTCTACTAAATAGGAGTGACCACTAATAATGATGTGTAGATTACTAGCAATTAAAGAATTAAGTAGACATTTTTTTTGTGATATATAATTAGATTGTCGCTAATAGTTTCATAATATCAGGTTGTAAGCCGCAGTAGCCCGTTGCGGCGCGTCCATATTTGACACGTAATTAATATGTTACATACCTACGTTACGTCCGTACTTTAAAGTTTCAGCTAACCCTAAGGTCAACTGGCAGAGAATGCCTTATGGCATTAAGCTTGCCTTTTGTAATACTTTTAATTGTGCAATAAAGATTAAATAATAATAATGCGTAATCTGTCGCCTAAGATCCCATTGGCAGTAGATAAAAACTAGGCTACAACTAGTAATTGTAGCGAAATTCACTTTGAGCACACATATCGCTAGATGAACGTTTAAATGATGCCAGGCACTAGTACCTACTTCGCCTAAAATGATAAAAGGCCTTATCGATAGTGCTTTATTCAAGCTGGCAAGAGGTACAAGCCACAGCTTGCACATTGGGCTTAGCATTTGCATCACGTCAAGCAACTAGGCAACCCTGAACCACAGTCGTCTTGCAGCATCTGCAACATGGATGTATTCATTGATTGATTAATCTATTTATTCACTTTAAACATTTATTAACTTATGTTATTTCATTATCTTAAGGCAACTTTCGCTACATAAAAGTAATTATTTTTCTACGTTATTGTATTTCTGAAATAGAAAAAAACATAACTTGATTGAGTTAACCGTCTCACTCTCATCTTGTAAATCAAATAATTTATTATTGATTTGATTATGCTTGACATAAATAAATAAATATTTTCTGACAATTACGCCATTTATTTAGTTCCATGATAAGTATCATTGGAACTTGTGTTATGGATACTAAACAATGGATAAACATACTTAAATACTTTTTTTTTGTACTTAATATACATAGGCAAACACCCAGACCAGAACAAATATTCATGTTCATGCTTACAAAGATTTGTCCTGTGTGGGAATCGAACCCACGACCTCTGGAGTGAAGTGTAGATATACTGACCTCCACGCCATGTTGGTCGTCATAAAAAGTTATATCTTTGATTGTCACTACCTGTGGCAGATATCGTGCCAGGTGTCTAGAGACGGCTGCGAACGAAGCCGTGGGCGGTCGCTAATACGAAAAATAATTGTAATAAAAAAAGATTAGTTATTTCATTATGGTATGGACATACAGAGAAATCGTTATTTTATAAAAATAATGAATTTCCTAAAGAAATAATTAGTCATTTAAACTATTTTGTTTGAATTATTTATATTTTGTTTTTAAGGTTATTTACATTATATTTGCTCGGTTAGAGCAAATATAATATTCTAGACAAATAGAAGCTATTATTATGGTTTGAGGGATGTTACAGCTTATGAAATCCATGGCGTGAACCACAACTGAGGCCTCCTGGAGACGACTGTAATGCCGTAGCGGGAATTGAACTAATTATATTCTGACGTTTCGCATAAGATCAGGCGAGATTCCTTAATCGAGTTAACTTAATTAGTTTGGCATATATATAAGTAATATCCTAACAAGCAAAATAATTAAAAAATAGAATAGAAGACAATCACCACTAATTATGTTTTTAAAGGCATTTAAGTAGATCAATTTACATATGATAGTATAGTTTCTTTATCTATAATCGTATATTAGTAACTTGCGTCTTGTATGTCGGCTCGCAGATCGCCCGTGTAATCCAAGTAGTGGGATCACGTATCATCTCCGTCGCTCGGTCACTATCGATCACTTTAAAATACTTTGCACATCATAAAACGAGGCTCTGAAACATATGTTCTGAATTTCTTTTCATTCAGAGCTCAAGGTGTTAAACATACAGAATGGACAAATTGGTTGAGTTTAGTTACAAAACCAAGAGTGTGTTAGTCATAGCTTTCATTTATTATTGTAACAATACAATGGTGTGTACCTTCTGGAATACGCATGGTTTAGATCTCTATAGTTCAACAAGCACCACAGTTATCGTTAGTAGCAAAATTATTAGCCTCAATATAGCCTTAGGTAATATCTCAAAACATATTAGACTATTTGAAAAAATTTAAATATAAAACTTTTAAAAATACATAGTAGTTATGAAACATACGTGTGTGTATTTCTTTGACGTTTTGGGAGAATATTAAAGTAAATATGTCCGTCTCGGGCCGCTTCAGGTCACCTTTCGAGAGATAACGAGGGATGTCCTCCAGGTATTTATTGGCACAATATTGGGCGGGGTGGGGCGGGGGAGCGGAGGGGGCGGTCAAGTGGTCGCAAACGTCGTTAGCTGAATATGCACTCCAATCTACAGCTGAATCGAATTTGCGCCCTTCGGAGTGCGGAGGGCCGCGACGAGATGTTGATGGATTATTTGTGAAGTGGCCGCCTTTGAAATCTTTCGCGCGTTAAAACGGAGGTAATCCCGTCCCTCCCGCCGCCCGCGCCCCGCCCGCGCCCCGCTCCCCCGGCACACAGCCCGCAGGCTTCGGTTTTGTTTACCTAATCATTTTATTGGCAGCGAATCAGACGAGCCCCCCTTTCCCCCATCGGGCCTTAAACTTATTTGAAAGGTTGTAATGTCGCCGCGACAGATGTCGGGCAACCCTTCCCGCCGGCCTCCGTGTAGTACATGCTTCGAGCCGTTATTACATTTATCGCGAAAAAAATGCGCGCAGCTCCTGAGAAAAGTCGAGCGCAAGCTGCGACAAGATTTTTATATTTTTTACATTTTTACCCCAAAAAGAAGTGTGTCAGAGGGGTGCGGCAGGTCCGGAGCGTTTTTTGGAGAAAAAACGAAGGAAGCGAACAATGCGTGACCCATTTCCGCCGTGGGAAGGAATAACGTCTCCGCGAACGTACATTTCGTAATAAAAACTGCATTACCCCACATTTTTAAAAAATCGGCGAATTGTAAAAAACGCCGCGGCCCTTTGTTCGCGTCGGATATTGAAATTTCAAACTCGGAAGGGTGAGATTTATGTGCAAAATAACGGTTTTTCACAAAAACTTGGGATTCAGCTGCGTTTTAAAGTAAACACAAAACACTCGTTAGCGACGGCGCGGCACAATGGCGGCCGGGAACTGAACCCGCCATCGCGCCGTCTCCGCTGACACCGCTGACACCGCGACCTACATTGCTCATCATTAATCTCAACCATCATTCATCATCATCACCTTAGCCCGACAGTTGCACGTGGCTCCTCGCTCACAAAAATAGGTGAGAGGGTTTTAGAAACTAATTGTTTCTGTAAGAATTATCAAACCGCACAATTAGTGCATACAGTGGACATTAATGTGTTTTCTCCAGCACGAAACACTAGATTTGAAATGACATACCCATCGTCAACCACTCAAGGAAGGCCTCATCGAACGCTGCTTAGCTCGGTGATTAAAACCGTGTTTTGTGTATTAACATCATCTTTTAACTGTATGGAGTATCATCGTGCTCTTCCTTCATATGACTTGATCGTGAATCCTCTTTCCATAAAGCCTCATATTCAAAATAAATATGCAAATGAAATGTCAAGTTATAAGGCTAGAGCCCTGGAAACTAGACTTAACCAGTAAACAGTCAGGTAACCTTAAACCTCACCCGCCCCTCGCTGGGTCTGACTGCATGCTTCGGTATATCATGTCACAAAAATAATTAAATCAAAGGCAAAGGAGTGGGATTCTTGCCATAAAAAGCAAACATTCTCCCGCTCGCGTGGATGAATCACAGCTAATACATTTTTAATTTGCGTTTGTGAATTTGTCATGTTTGGTAAGTGCTTTAACACAGTTCTAGTAGGTTGAATGCTTTAAAGAATAATAATTCAAACATAACTCATTAGGTAGTATAACATTATTGAAGAGTCCCCCACTCTCCCGCCCGAGTTATACTCCTACATAGGCCAACTTCTTGCGTGAATACGATATCCCGTCGCATAGGCTCAAGAACCTAATTCCGACAATCATTACTCCGATGAGAACTTAGTCTCTAATCTAAAGGTAATTGTCGCCTTAATATATGGACTCTATATTCTCACCTGAGTAAAGTTTGTTCAATTCAGTTTGTGAGAGACTTTTGCGATGTCCCGTCCGCGGCTCAGCTCAGAGAATATTAGTACACGGAAGCTATATTGTGGATGCATATGCAAAGAAACCGCCGAAACTGGAAAACGGTGTCGTTGAATTGTACATAAATAATTTTGAACACCATTTTTCTATTCAAATTTTGCGAACTAATATGCAATACAATGAAATGGCTGCTAGCTAAACAGTTGTTTCCGAAAATATTTTGGTAGAGACATAGAGCCTTAATTAGTTTGGAGTCACTTATTAAAGTTGTAAGTGATGACTCTATCATATTACAAACGGTAATTATGATATTATTAGTAAATGATCTATAAAACTATTTTTATGAATAAATAATATATAAATATTTCTGACACTTACACCAATTATTTACCTCCAAGATAAGTATCATTAAGAACTTGTGTTATGGATACTAAATAACGGATAAACATACATAAATACCTATTTTTTTGTTAATACATACTTAATATACATAGGAAAACACCTAGACCAGAACAAATATTTATATTCATACACACAAATAAATGAAGAATCGAACCCACGACCTCAGGAGTGGAGTGCAGGTATACTCGCTACCACGCCATATCGGTCGTCAATATTATATTTTTAATTGTGTGGGTGAAATGTTCAGACCACATCGCATGCCGTGCAACCTTTAATGACGGTGGCACTTATATAAGTTTACGTTGGTGTGGTTTTTTCGTTCGTGGCTTTATCTTGTTTGTTGTCCTCATTAATAAAAAACCCTACCTACTATTTTCTACTTAAGCTAAATAAGAAAAATATGAACTAACTTCATATTTAACTTGACGGGAAACGTTGAAATAATAAACTTACTAAATACAAAATAAATTAACTAGAATAATCTATGAGGTCGGATACGTTCGGAGTGCCAGGAGGCACCATCACTGCAAGTTGAAATCTTCAAGTTAAGGGAAATTGTGTGGTCTTGTTTTTCCTACAATTTGGTCGAATTGTAATGCATACTTAATGTAAAATAATTTATTTGCCTAAGTTATACATTGATAGTAGATATTAATCTGCAATTCAGCTTGGAAGTGTTCCGTCACCACGTCGTTCACTTTTTATCGATGTAATATTCTTTCGATTTTTTTAAATTATCTTCCAATTGAGAAAAATACTGGCGAATAAAAAAATATGGAAATTATTAAACAAGAATAAACCCAATTTGAAAGGGTTAATGTTCCCTAATTAGATCCAACCAATGGGCAACAGAGATTGCAAACATCACATAAACAATACTTCTCTCAAAAAGTCTTTCGCAATAAGTATTTCCACAGAAAAAAATTAAATTAGAGTTTTTAGATTTTAATTTCTACCTTTGCGGCACGAGAGGTCTGACTTCTATACATAATGGTTGGTACTCATGACTATTGAGAAAGTATTGAACCAAGCCCGAGAGGTTCAACTTCACTCGGAGCGTTTGCTAACCACGGCCACGCCTACTTAAATAACGGCTGATTCTAAGTATTTCTCATTGTGAACTAAAAAATCCATCTAAAATGAAATCTCGAGCTTAGTGTCGCTTAGTTTTTGCATCATTTATTGGTTATTCTTCCTTTAAACTTAGGCAATATCTTGTTTACGATTAACCAAAGAAAATAATGATCTATCACACCTAGACTCAAACTTAATTGAAATTACACTACGAAGTGACACAACAATCAATATTACGTTACGTTACGTTGTTTTAAGCTCCGAACAAAAAGATTAGCATAAAGTATCATAAGTTAGTATGCGTTGGGCAACGTTAACAATCATTCCAACCATTAGGCTCTAATAATATGGTTACAGTTGTATATACAGTTTAGCATTCAAATCTAGAATTTATCTGATGGATTGATATTGATTTTATTATATTAATTTATTTTATATTGTATAAATATTATATTATATACATGATACTCCACATTTTTCTTCGCTGAAAAGCACCACAGATGTGGTGCTTACAGACGCCATCAGAATTTTACGCTGCTTACTTGCAATGCACAGTTGTGCGATCCTCCGCCGCGTCCTCTGCGCCCTCTCCGCACATTCGCGTTACTTATCTTATAGATATGCCTTACTATTTTAATGTTAAAATTTTCTTCAATTACATTGTTCGTGTAACGTGTAACTAACTGTAAATTTGTGCTCGGAGCCTGTGCCGGGAACCAACTGGCCGCATGTTCGAAACACAGCTGTGTATGAAGGGCGGCGGCTGTGCTCTTTGCGGATCGTGAAGTCTTTAGTCTTAGAAATAAGACTCGTTATTTTTCTTCAAACAAGACACGTGTGGTTAAAAATATTGTAAGCAAATCATTGTTTTAAAAAAGTTAAACATGATAAAAAGCCATTATATACATAAAATACAATGTAACATGTACGATTGGTACATATTAATGGGAGGAACCGACAAGAATTGCTCAACTAAAGTGGAATGTAAATCACAAATCGACGGGAAGAGACATGCGTAGATAGCGAGGTGAGTCGGTGGCGGCTTGGCGAGCTAATTGAATCACATAGTTGCAGCTCGCCGCGAGTGTGCGACGGAGACGGCGCCGGCCCGCGGCCGTATGCAAACGGCGTCGCGGGGCCGGCCCGCCCCGCGACGCCGACAACACAAGTCGCGTCGCGTCGCGTCGCAAGTCGCATCGCCGCCAACGGCGCGGCGGCTGCGCTATGGCTCCGGCAAACCTGTGCAAATGGAAATCACTAAAAAAACTGCCGCAATCTGTTCCGCGCGAGATGAAAAGTGAAACGATGAAGGGTGACGAGACAATAACCCGCCCGGTGCGCGCGCGCACGGCTCCCCCCCCCCCCGGCTCCTCCACCTCCTGGCTCGCCCCGCAACCCTTCTGAGTGCACGTGCGCGTATATACACGTACATACTACACGCGATCGGATTGTGTTTCACTTTTTAACTAATCGGGGGCCCCGATAAAAGAAAGTGATTATTATTTAAAAATCGCAACATAACGGTCCCGCGGCTGCACGGGGGGCGCCATGTACTGCCTGCTACATGCGACTCGCGGCTTGCTCCAGGATTTGTTGACTTGTGACATGAAATTGTTGCAAAGATTGTGTTCGCCGGAGCGCGCCGGCCAGTATGTAAAGAGGTCGGAATTCAATTACACCGGATTCTGCAAACAGAACGCGAGCAAACAAAGGGATGTGCACTGGAGGCGATATTAAATTTGCGAATTTGTTGGAGAGTCGGCCGAGCGCGAGAGTTTGTTTAAACTGTCCCTCCCGAGCCCGGCCGGGCGCCCTTTGATGTCGGGCTCCGCGGCCGGCCCCGCGGCCCGAGGTCAGCATGCACGACTGGCTCCTTGTCGACGAATTAACCGCTGTCTCCACCCCGAGCCTGCGAGGAACCCGCGTCACTGGCCGCGCCTCACTCGCAGCCTCCTTCCGTGCGTATTGCGTAGGGTTTAGGCAGAGGTCAGCGAAGTGCCTAACAATTATAAACCGAACTGAACTTAAAACGTAAAATATACCTTACATAAATATAATATTAAAAGAAACTTAGAAAAATTACGAAATAATATTGAGAAAGTTAGCTGATACCAAAGTTCCAAAAGACGTCACGCTACGTTGTATTATTATAAACCCATTTCCGCCCCCGGCTTCACTCGCGCAGCCCACGTTTGCGGTCCTGCAGGATCTACACTTTTTTCTTAGATTCGAGCTTTAGTCAAATAGTTCATCAGACATTTTATTTAAACGTACGAGCATAAACAACAACGAGCTCTTAATCGTGATACACACGATGCTGTTAGTAAGGAATAATAACTTTCTGTCTTTTTCTAGTTATTTGCAAAAATTATATTAATATTGAACACTCGGTTCATTAGTGAAGCAGTATGTCAACAAGAGCTTCGGAAGCTGCATTCAACGTCTCGGGTACGTCATGGGGATGGAAATGGTGCATTACATCAACAATCGGGTAAAAATATAAAAATTTTGCAAGAAAAAGTTAAGTAGGGTGCACCACCACGATTTGATGACTTAGAAAACGGCGACTCATTCACTTTTGTGAGGTAGAGCACGTCGAGCTTATTTGTACGATAAATATTAGGCAACACATCAATTAAGACGAAAAAGTAATTACCAGATAAAAAAAAAATTCATATATGTAGTATATATGAGAATCCTTTCAAAGGCAGAGTCAAAATCATTTATACAAGTTTGACTCAATAGAGCTCTTATGAAGGTCAAACCTAAAATTTTACGCGCACTGCTTTTTAAATTTAACATAGTTTACAAAAAGAAAAACTTGTGTTTTGTAGTCACGGCAATTTAAAGAAAAGAAAAAAAATATATTTAAAACTGTAGGTAGGTACATAAATTTTATTTGAATTTTGAGTACCTGTTCGCAATAATTTTGCAATTATTATATTTTTTTATTACTATTTAATAATGCATTGATTTAGTACTCAAGCAACAGTTATAAAATTTTGATGCAGACCTGTGGTCTTCACAGATTTACATTAATAGAGTTGTCAACATGGGTGAATCCAATGTGCAACTGAATTATAACATCGCCGCACCACTTAGCCATTTGCCTTTAGATGACATCTCTGACAACTAAGAGAGTATATAAAATCGGAGACTGATTTTCTCAAGACTGACCCTAAAATAACTATGTTGTTTGAATGGTTTCATTAAAAGTAAGTTTATACTTGTAAGTAGCATTTCCCATAAAGGCAAAGTATTATACAGGGTGACTTGAAGATGGGTGCAAAGCTTGGAGGCGAAAGTAGTATAGACCATTTAGAACCATTTGAGCCATGGTCTTAGACGAAGTTTCACTATTTTTTAAAAAAATACTTATTATGTTATTTTTTATAAAAAACCAAAACTTTTTTAATTAATTTCTAATATTTTTTTTTCTTTTTTAAAGTAATGTGTAAGCAATTTAACAAAACATATTCTAAGCATTTATGTAATCAAACATTTTTTTACAGACATTTAGACATTTAGTCCTGAAAATTTCGAAGATATAATAAAACAGTTTTTTGGCGGCATTTTAAAAAAACAGATACTTAGTGCTTGTTTTGTTCAAACCTTTTTAGAAACATATGTAGTTATTTTTCCTTCTTTTGAGGTATCACTTATGCAGATATCTCACATATTATTGAAGTTCGGACCTACAAACTAAATGACGGAGATTATTGATTGTAATTTTTCTAGAGAGGGCATTACGAACTCTGTGTAAGTTTGTCTCCATGAAGCTCTTATGAACGTTTGCTTCAAAACTGTGATATTGGTGTAACTGTGATGTACCACCTATTTATAAACTAAAATGCAATAAATTATTTGAATTTATACTAAAGCGCCCATTCTCTGAGGGCTAGAGCTTCATTAAAGAATAATTAGGCGAGATACTCATTAAGTTTTGTTCTCCATAATCATTTTTTTCTATATTATATATTTTCAAATAATGCTGTTCATAATGCATGAATTTAACTAATGCAAGTTCTATAATTTATGGCGTCAGTCAATAAGCTAAGTCGACGCGACACTCCGTGAATATGATTGATTCGACATTTTATGACCGGCGCTGATGAGACGACAGCAGTAAATAGATCTAGTTGCGACGATACCCCATTAGTGTAAAATATGGGCGATCGGCGGCCATTAAACGTGATTAAAGCAATTTATAATGTTTGTTCGGCCGCGATACAGCGAGTGGAACGGCATCGTCGGCGGCCCGCATCCGAGACGCATGCGGCACGTGGCCCCCTCCCCCTCCCCCGCCTCTAAATTGTTAAATTAAATAGAGTTAACTGCCGCTAAAGGGTTGCGGCGCGTGCCACGGATTGCACCCTCCCCCCCCCGGGCTGTTCCCGCCGCCCGCGAGCCCCAGGAGCCACGCGCCCCCGCGGCAGCTGCGCGCGCGCACGTTTGACACCAAACCTTTTTGTCTGTCGCCGATTGTGATCTGGCGATCACACCAAATGCTATTTCGTTCCAAAATCCAAAAAAAAGTGGTATTACAAAGTAAATTGGTCCATTACTTTCTTCTCTCATTTATCACTTTCAGCATTATTGAATAAATAATTTTAAGTTAATAGAGATAGAAATGTGAGATATCTTTTAAGCGAATGGGGCAGGTTAAAGCAAACCAATCTGCAGCAAGAATGTTCGCATTTTGTTTCCATATTAGTGCACACTAAGTCGGCAAACCCGCGGAGAGTTCGGCGAGAGGTCGGCGCGGCCCTCCCGCGCTTGTTTGATTAATGTTTGGTTGCCAATATTTACGGCATAACAAATTTCCAATCACGGGCGTCCCCGGGGTCTCCAGGAGTGGCCGGACCCTCCGGCGACCAGCGCTGTTCAACTGCCAGTTGTATGTGGATATTTACCTTTACATATTATAACTAGAGAGCAACGGGTTCGAGTCTTCACAAACTACTCGTGTACCCACTCCCACTCATACACATGTTTATGATAAGTGCAACAAACGGGTTTTTCTTATAAAATACGTGTTACGTGTACGTTAAGTCATTATTATTTTTTGTCACTGTGTATTTTGTTGTATGTTTATGTGCCATAAAAGGTCATAATAAAGTTGCCACCAAAACATCATCATCATCATAACACCCTTATTAGTGCAGAGTGCACTGCTGAACATCAGCCTCCCCAGTAGATTACAGTACAATCCGGAGGCAGTTCGCATCCTGTCTTATTTTAGACATTTCCAAATGGCCTCCAAAATTTAAGTAATAACTTCCATAGCTAACAAATAATTTGTCAGCGATACGAGTACATTAACACTTTCAGAATCTTTAAAATATCCAACACTTTTATGAAAGTTTTACTTTGGTTTTGGTTACACTTGCCGATTATGTTACAGCAATCATTAAGTCAAACTAACATAGTCATTAAAACTAATGACATGTTGTGCTACGGTGAATCTGTTAGTGTAGCACATAAAGCATGACAAAAGGCCGCTGCCGGGGCCTGCTGCGGCCTGCGGGGGCCCGCCGGGACGCGTCGGTGCCTCATACATCATCGAGCTTTAATTTAAAGCCGTCACCGATATTGTCGCGCGACGGAATAATTTACAAATGACGTCGCAGCTCATAACTGGCCATAAATCACGCGCCCGGTGCTGCAACCCTTCCACCCCGCCCCCCGCGCCCCGTGCCCCCGCGCCCCGTGCCCCCGTGCCCCCGCCCCGCACGCGACATGTTTTTTAGTGGCCCATTTGAATAGAGCAAAGGGTAAAGGGTAGCGCGCGCCAATCGCGGCGCCCATCACATCTACATATCATTTACATACGGCTATGTGCGCGCCGACTCTCTACCTACGGTTTATGTAAATCACCAACCCTTTACACCTCGCAGTAAATAGCTCACCGGTAACTGGGTAGCGTTGTTATGGATACCTACATGAAGACAAGTTTAGACTTGTGATTAGATGTGTTAGTTAACTATTTAATTTATTTTTAATTCCTAAGCGATGACCTAACTGTCATGTTTGATCTGAAACTTGAATTGTGCATTCGACATAATAATATAGCAGTCAACACGCTGAGTATCTTTGAATCGATGAACAGATTAATTACAATATTCTATTGTACCTACATATTACACCGGGGGAAGATTTTTATTTTTGTAATCTAATGAATAAACCCAGGACCCTAGTAGGTCCATTAAACAAATTTTGTTCACCATTTGTGTTCTTATTCTAAAGGCCTCCCAGTGAATAAACCTATACTAAGAATGTTGTCGCCTATGTAGCCAATATAACATTTTTTCAATAGAAAAATATATAGGCATCACAATTCGAAAACTCCAATAACGCCAAGGTGTAAAACATTTCATAAATAGCTACCGAAGCGCACTGAGGGCTTGCCGCTACTGTATAATATTTTGATATTGCATGTATTGTAGTATCTCTATTAATTGTGTCAAATCAAAATTAAAGATTTAAAATCATAAGCATATTTTATAATACCCACTCGTATATAAGAACCATCTCATACCAAATAGCTACAAACAATGCATCTTATTATAAATATACATAATATTGAGAACCCATAAACATCAAAATGTCCCTTAATAGCAATTATAGAAGCAATCGTAAAAATGGTTCGCAAGATGTTGAACTGAATACACCCTCTGCGAATGGTGTACCCCACACGTGAGATTTACATCAGTTAATGGAATTGGGTCCACGCTCGGGCACGGCGGGCCGGCGAGGGAGCCGCGCCGATAGCCGCTCGCATTGTGGCGGAGAATGGAGCCGCCGCGTTATCGGGCGGCGCGGCACTCCGGACCTCTTTCATCTACCATTGTATCTGCTTCAAACAGTGGTTGTATGCTGCTACTATTTACTGACATTATGTAACACTTGGCAGTCAATCATTTGTTTGTTTTGATCACTTCCTTGTGTTCCGCTGCCCGCGTATAGTTGAGTGTGTACCTTGTGCCTCCCGGTGCTACGTGGGTTGATTACGTGTATAGCTAGCGAGGGCCGGGGCGGGGGGCGCGGCGCGGGGTCGCGGCTCGGCGCTGCAACCGAGCTGCTGCACCTCCGCTATTGATTAGCACGCGTCCCCCCCCCCGGGCCCGCTCCCCCGCGACGCCTCCCACCGCACGCGACGCCATTGTTCTCGCGTGACGTCACGCCTCTCTGATGACATGCAAATCCTAATGATGCGTCCGCTCCACGTGTAGCACTAATCGCGCTCCGTGCACGCGCTGCCTCCTGCCTCCTGCCTCCCGCGACACCAGACCAGTCGCACACCATCATCGAGAAGTCACGGCAGTACTTTTGTAATTTTCATTTCGCTGCTGTGTGGTTCTATATACCTTTAATTATCTTTTTATAGTTTAGCAATAAGCGAGCTAATGACATGAGTGGGATAACCGAATCACCCTGAACAAGTCCATAACTCAAGTTACTAGTAAATGTAACAAAAATCGCGGCAACCTGTTGCATGGCGACCGGCCGCGGCGTGACAGACAGTTTCCCGTTCCAAGCCGCAGTGTCGAATGCTTTATAAATATACAATTATGCAAGTGATACTAAGAGTTTCGCCGACTGGTTCCTATGTCCGATAGAAAACTATTATGTTACAAAACTCAGAGAGCAATGTGACGCCTGATTTGCAATGAATTCTCATTGCATTTGCTGCAGTCGTCTGCCCAAGGAAGCCTCCAGCTAAACGGGAATTTCGGAGACAAAGTGAGTGAACTTCATTTGCGTTGTGAACACAACATTGGTGCATTTTGAGTGGTTAATTGTACGGAGATTCAATGACTGTCGCTTCGAGCCTAACAACTACTGCCCTATATTTCTGTATTGTCTTGTGTCAGCTACTCGCAACAATATTAAGCAATCGTCATCGGAAACAAAGAATCGTAAACCAACTGAAACCAAATAATTTTAGTAATGCGAGTATCTAAAGCGAGCAAAGCGCCGCACACCCCTTTGGCAGCTCGCGTACACATTCCAATTGATACGGAGTTAATTCCCCGCACCGTCGCCCGCGCCCGCCGGCAGTCGGGCAGCAGTTGTCGCCGGCTAGTTAGCGGGATTAGAGGGCGCCACCTCCGACCTGCACCCTGCCTCCAAACTTCACCCCCCGCCTCCCACAACCCCCAAGATGGACTAAAATGCAAATTAGGCGAATCCTGGGTGGCTTCGCCCCGAACACACATTGAAGCCTTTTAATTTTTCTACATAACAATATTTTATGGCTAAGTTAGATATACCTACTATAATTTATATTATGATATATGTTTCTGCTTGCAACCTGTTTTGTACTTTCAGTTAAACACAATTTCAATTCTATAGCATTTGAATACATGGTTTAAAGATTTGCTGCTGACGTATATCAAAAGCACACTGGCAGTCGATCAACGACTTATCGGATCTATACACCTCCCCCGGGAACTCCGCGAGCCTCCCCTGCGTCAAAATTAGGGTTCACTTAGCAACTAACTTCAGTTTTAAATAATAAATTGCTTCTAACTCCTTTTTAATTTAGTTTGTGATGCAATGTAATATGAATCTTGGGCTCGTATTGAATAGGTCGTTGTCTCCTCGTGCCCCGCGGTCTCCTGAGAGCGATTCCAAGAGCTGCAGCCAGTTATTTACACCTCGGTGTCCGGCGCGTCGCGGGCCGGGCTCAGGCGAGGGCCGGACTCGGGCGCGGGCCGCACTCGGGCGACGCACTTAGGGGACGGTCGCTATTGGAACCATTTGCATTGCAAGCACTGATAAATTGTTTTATTAAGACCAATGCCGAAATGTTATTCATTGCTCAAAGTATTTTCTGTAGACAGATATATGAATCTAGGCGGAATTGTATTTGTATAATAAACCGCAATGGACGAAGATAAACATGAATCCGTGTTAATTTAGATAAACACTCAAGTCAATCATATTTATTGGCAATGTGCTGAACGTTCCAATTCTGTATTTTCTAATTTGCATTTATAGTTATTTCCAAGTTCTGAAAGCCTCAGTCGGTATTACCTATACTGAGGCTGCTAGTTGTTCTTACTTGTTCTGGTCCGGTGGGGCGCTGCTAGCTCCAGGCTGAGTACTGCTCCGGCTGCAGTTCATCGTCTCGTACGCAACACATGAAACCGCGTTAGATAGGATTGAACTCGGAACCCTTGTTAGTGCGCGGGAGTGTGTCGCCGCGAGCCGCAATTAGCGCGCCACCACATCGCGCGGCACTGCGACCGAGTGCGACCCGCTAACGGGACCTAACTCACAAACTGCGCTCTTCTTCTAAGGAACACATTCCTAAAGTTAATTCTGTAATCGTTTCACTTCCGCGACGCAGACGTGTTTGTGTGATAAAGAAATCATTCATCTTTATCTCTAGCAAGTTCATACATTCACTGTACTAACATGAATAACTCTATTTAGATAATTGGTATAAATTATTTCTGAACCAAAAATGTTAAATGAGACACAATAAACAGTTTCCCTACATAAACACTACGAGAAGGGACACCCTTTGAGAGCAATAAAGTAAAATAAAGGAGTGCAAAACACTTCAGTATGATGTCGCCCGAGACTAAGAGACCTACATTAATATATGAACAGCGAGGGTGGCACCTGCGGCCGGTCTGTCGCGCCGGATCGCGGCCCACCGGACGGCCGGACGGCCGGACCGGCAGAATTACGGGTCCCGCGGGACGCATCCGCCGCTACTGAGAACATCTTGGATTGACTTTGTTATATCTAAATACAGAATTAATTAACTTTTCAAATAAAAAAAATATTCGTATCACACCCACTTAGGTACTACGGTCGGCCGCTCAGCGGCGGTCTCTACATTTTGTATATTTCTTAACACCTCGATGATTTTTATTAAAAATAAAATAATTGGATGAAATTTATTTAAAAATCAATTCAAAATGTCTTTAAAAAATTCAAAACCACAAACAAATTTGATTCTGAATATGAATTAAAACAAAAATTATCAAAGTTAGCATCTATAAAGTGTGTTATATAATACATCGGTATAAAAATATCAATCTATTAACTGTAATTTAATTAAGCATTTTTTTTAAATTGTTAGGTCTGTTTCATTATGCATTAGGTAGTAAGAGCTTATTTACAGTAGACAACTTTCACTGACAAATTGCTGATGTTTTAAGGAGTAACTGAAGCTTATTTTGTAGAGAAAAAATATAAACGCGCTTTGAGTCACGCGAGCGCAATCGCGGGGGACAACTAGGATCGAACGTACACAATGTCTGGGTCAAAGCGAAAAGGAAATAGTTTATCTTCAATCCATTACCATAGTTTTCCGCAACATTTCAATATTGAATTGAGGGAGCGGAACACACGAGCGCGCAATGAATAAAACGATCGTCGAGAAACGAAACGCAAACACCGACTAAACCAACACGCATTGTTCCAGCATCGCTCCAAGAAGCCCGCAAAGGTCGCGAATATCTTATTCAAAGTAGCAATATGGGGCCTGAACAAACAGCGCGGCCGCTACCCGGCTCCGGCAGTCGGCACCGGCACTCGGCACCGGCGCGAGGCGTGCGGTGTGCCGGAGTGGTGGCGCGGCGGCCAGCAGGCGGAGGGTGGAATTAAAGTTTCATAGCGGCTCGCTGTTTACACACATTAGCATCACAGAGGTCTGACCCCGCGCTTCCAAGACTCCAATATATCTTGAAATTCTAATTCGAACTCTACCCAACATTTCCTTTACGATTTCACGTTGAAATAATGACCGCGGGACCGGCTACTTTTGTCTACGGGTTTAGAGCGGAGTGTGCAAGCAGGCGAATCATGGACAGACCGGGGAGTCTTTGATGTGTTTACATTTATCATCATGGCATGGCAGTGACTTCGAATGCATGAAACGGGCGACTCTGCTAGTTTTGGTGCAGCATGAGCCACCAGAGCACTTTCATTTTCCTCGTTTTGATGCAAGAAAATGACCATTTTGCTAAATCTCTTTCGAGACTGTCCTGGAACCTTTTGCCAAACGTTTAAGGGAAGTACCCTGCCACTGCTATGTGGCCTCAATGAATTTTGAATTTATTTTTCTGCAAAACATGTTTATCTCGGTTTTATCTTTCTGAAGACAATCATTTCTGCACGTCGTCGGTGGAATTGTGCTATTTCGTTTTCAGAAAGGTTTCTCTCTAATAAGGCCACACAATTTAAAAATTCCAATATTTACCTAACGCAATGCCACGCGGTAATTCGGACGCACTCAGTTGTGATTTTAACAAAACGTGCCCTGGCCCTGCCTAATCAAGAGCCGATATCTACAGCCTTTTTATTAGTTCAATCGGTTCTAAGGGAAGCAAAGCTGTACCGATTCTTTTCCATTTATACAACCGCCGCAAGTACAAGTGTTCCAGAATGAAGATAAACCTGATTATTATATTGATCAAATATTGAAACTATTTATTTAATGCAATTTGATAACGATCACTTCTAAAAATAATGATAAGCTGTAGAGCCAATTCCCTAGAGTGGAGCATGAGCCGAGGCACATCAGACAAGGTTCTAATGAAGATCATGTTATGCACACGGCATCTGGTAAACCGGGACGAAATATCACTCTCGCGGCAGTTTATCAACTATTTTGTTTAAAATGAATAATTCACGGGGTTTGTTTCATTTGTTTGATATCCATTTCAAACAAATGCACGAATGGTTTCAATGAAAGTAAAAGTAGATCAACTAAAATTCGTTGTGATAATTTGTACGTAACAACTATACTTAGTTCATATCTGGATAACGTAAACATTGATTATTATGGCAATAAACAATCAATCAGCGGGTTCAATATTTAGTAATAGGTTTAAAAATATTTAAATAATAACTACTCGTCGGCACCCGGCAAGTGCCTGAATATTTCTCGGACCCAGCCGTTTCTTCCGTTCGATGTTATTTCGTATTGTACACCATTTTGTCATGTAGAGCTCAAGTAAAATTCACTTTATTGCTCCAATAATATTATTTTGGTGATGTTTGCCAGTGGACACTATAGCGGAATTGGATCGCTATATTGACATACAAACACGCAACTCGGATGTCCTCGGCAACCCCTGCATCGCCTCCGCCAAGAACTACTCTAGGTCTTCAATACCCCCTATCTTATCTGTAGCTAGTCTGTATCTGTTGCTTATTTTTTGTTAGAGTTTGTAGAAAGTATATAATTTCAAAATCCCGCCCGAATCATAAGCAAAAACGTCTAAAATCAAATGTTTTTTGTTTGTTCTCCGAGCGGTTGTTTGGTCGGGAAGCACTCGCACGCTTCGCTTTCAAAACATCTAAACACAACTATCGAAGTGAGAATTGCTATTAATTCTGAGTTAAGACTGATTAAACTTTTGTAACTTTCTTTATTTTATATACTGTTAAACTTATTGTGACAATGACAAAAATTAAAAACAGGCATCAAAAATCAATCGATGATGTGGTCTTTACAGAAAGTTTCATTTTGCCGGTCTAGCTTCACCATGGATGAAATCCTACGAGCTAAACCCTTTAAAGCCGTGGTTTTCCGTGTATTGCATGAGAATCGTAATGTGTAACGTTTGTTAAAACTGCTCAGGACTTGTGTGTAAACATTTTCCTTCATTTGGTTGTTTTGGCAGTCTTATCTTCATGTCATACTCAAATATTTGACAACATTTATGTTTTGCTGGTACATAATCAGAACTTCGTGAGTTACACGTTAACGTCTTTCGCCAGAGTGGTCTTGCAGTGCAACTAGTGTTATGGTAAGAGTACCTAGGCAAATTGATGAGGAGACAGTGTGTGGGCGCGAGGACGCCACGGCGCGGCGCGCGCGCAATCCATTCCAGATCCAAACGAACCTTTTTTTCAATCAAACCCGATATCGGAATTCGCGCATCGGTTAGCCGAACCCGACGTTCCCCTTTCCATAAAAAAAAGTTAAACAGCTTTTAAACGTGCATCGCTCGACGCATTCGGCGAAAGCGAAAAAAAATCCTCTCAGGTAATCGAAATAATGGCGAGGTCGCGCGAAAAAAATTCACTAAGGGCGGAAAAGAAACGGATTCGGACAAAAAAGTTTCCAAATTTTTAATTCGTCTTTCGCGGGGTGAGGGTTTGTGCGACGCGAGGTGCGCGGGGGCAGGGAGGGGGGCGCGGCGGGCGGAGGGGCGCGCGGGGGGGGCGGCCGGTGGGCACGGCGCTGCCGCCGGGCCGGCCGCCGCAGCGCGCACAGTGTGCCCCCGAGCGCCGACTCGCGCGCACCTCCCGCCGCCCGCTCGTTCGTTCCGTTACACGTGACCAGCCGCCCGCAGGATGGTGCTCTCGGCGTGTGTGCGCGTTTCCGCAAGGACCTACTGCTCCTCCTACCGTGAGTACTCGCATGCTGTTGCCGCCATTTCGAAGGACCATTGGCCGACAGTTCCTTATACTTTTACTTTTAATCAATCACTTTTTGAATTAACGATGTGCAAGCCCAGTTCTATATTTTAATAATTATAGTGATTGGACAAGTAACATTATTTGTTTCTTTTCCAATTGTCAAATTAAAAAATAAGTGAATATAAATATATAAAAGAAGGTAAATGTACACAGTGTCCTCTCTGTTCTGTCATATTTTACCTAGGCGTTGTAATGCCACTGGAACAATATTTTACATGGCTTTACATAGCGCTAGCCACTAACTCTAATTTCACTTAGTAGTTACTTGAGACGAAAACAATGCGTACGTTTTGTTTACTATGAAAATGTGGCACTACTGAGCAATGTTATGACAACAGTGGCAAATGTTTTTTAGAATATTACTAATTAGTTTTCAATAACCCTCCCCCATATTGAATACTACGCATTCTAACTAAACGCGGAATATTGTCACTTTTGAACAGACTTCGTAAAATAATACGAAGTGAGTTTTGTAATTATTTTAATAACGGCATTTAAAGATTAGGTCTCTTTTATAATGGAACATCTTTTTGGGTTTAGTATTTAAAGTTAAATCGTCATGAGAAATTAACTTGCACTTCAAAGTGTAAAAAGCCACCTGTGCTGGTTGTTTCATCCCGCGGTTTTCCTCGCTTAGAATGACATTTTCCATTGTCACCCCATTAATTATGAAATTTTTGGAAAAACTGGGACACATGTTTGTTAATGTGTTACGAGGTCTGCGTGGGGAGAAAGACTTATATTTTTATGTTCCCCGAGGGAAATGGGGAAATTTGCAGTAAAATGTATTATATCTGTCAACCTAGGTGATAGTATCCATACTTACTATTATTATTTACTATATGTATACCAAATCCAATAGCGGTATTGAGGATTAAACATCCAAATATCATCTATTTACAGTATTATTATATATTATTTTAACTATTGAAATCTAATTAGTACTCTATTTTATGGGTCGAGTCGCTAGTGCAAGTGTATTGCACTCCTACTTGAGGACCTAAGCGTATGTAATGTTTTTTTATTTATTTATGCACATAAGTAACATAAAATAAGACAAAAGTTATAAAAGACATATACAACGGTACTGCTTATCCGTAAAAGGATTTAATCATACAAATTTAAAGTAGACACGTGCTCAAAAACATCATAAATAACACTAACACAAGCAAACTAAAACCAAGGAAAAATACAAAAACTAAAACGAATAGCTATCAGGCAGCATGGAAGTGTTCCTTTACTGCATTTTCAAAAAAAGACATTTTTTATTAATTTTAATAATGAATAAGTGTCCCTGACGATGCCTTCGACGAGGCCGGTTGCGGCGGCCACACGCTCCGCACTGATCCTGCAACTTACAAAGTAGCATTTTCCTATTATCAAATTACTTAGTTAGGTAACATTTAATATCATGGTACTAATGCTCTTACCGTTTGTTCCACGCTGGGACTGTAAACGTTGAGCTCTCTGTGGTCGGCCCGGTGCCGCCGGACTTGTGGCGAGAAACCATTGCTGCTTTACACATTATAGTATATTTGATTGTCTATCAGATAGTAGATGATACTCCCCTGTGAGTGTAGATATGATTCAATGCAGGTAAAAATTACTCAATCCGCCGCGCCCTGTTCTTCCAGTAATGTAATTTGTACATTTTCACTTAAAAACTCTATATAAAATTGATTATTTTTTAATGCTCAAGTAGGACAATTTGTCATCTTTCAACTTACTTTTTTTGGTGTTTTTTTAGAGTTTCAGCTTTAGTTATCGATTATAAAGTTTATCTTTTATTAAAATACTTTTAATAAAATTTTCTAAACTTATTATTATTTTATAAACTTTTAATAAAATTTTCACGGTACAATATTATTTATTAATAATATTCATAACTAAATTAATAATTAGATTAGAAAATTTTAATACGCTATTTGATATGAACGGAAACACACTTTTATTTATTTAACATATTCGAAGTTATAATATTTTTTCGTCTGAGAGTGCTAGAGGTCGCCAGCAGCAGCTACACAAACATTGAATGTAGCTGAACACACGGCTCCATTTTCATTCTTACTATTTTTTTAATAGTATTATAATCATCATTTCTGCTGTGTCTGTTGTTGTTATACATAATACTATATTGCAATTGTTGTTGCAGTTACAAGAATTTATTTCTGGTTAGAAACAATGATTCGTATAACATCTTCTACCACTTCCTTTTTAGGGTTCCGTAGTAAACAAGGAACCCTTATAGTTTCGCCATGTCCGTCCGTCCATCCGTCCGTCCGTCCGTCCGCGGGTTAGCGCAGAGACTATTAACATTAGACAGCTGAAAATTGGTGTGGGTATACATATTAATCACGTCGACAAACCTGTAGAATAAAATTTTTAAAAATATTGTTTTGTAACGTACCTCCCCTACACGTAAAGTAGGAATGATTTTTTTTTCTCGAGTCTATCTTATCATGTTGGGTATCGTTAGAAAGGTCTTTCAAAAGTAATACGAGTTTCTTAAAACCATTTTTCGATTTAGGGATCCGCTTTCGAAACATTAAGCTTTAAAGTGGAAAAAATTGATAGAGTTCAGTATCCGCTCCCCCCACCAGGTAAACGGTACTTTCAGAGTGGCTGAAAAAATTCACAATAGTAGTATATATAATGAAGTTAAAAGGAAAACTATCACGGCTAAGTAGGCTTTACTGGTTTTCGAGTAATGGACGACAATCAAATAAATTTTTGTATTAAATGTATTAAAATTTCATTCATACCGTAGTAGTGATATCTATCGGGGAATAGCTGAACCTGTTCATATAGCGACATTATGGCAAAGGGTGACTACGGAACCCTATATTGCGCGTGGCCCGACACGCACTTGGCCGGTTTTTTTTTTAAATTATTTAAACCTTCTAATACTTTATTAGTATTTTAGAATCATGTCATGTGTCATAATTGGGACGCTTGCTCTACTTAATTTTTATAAATTTCTTATTTTTAAGGTGGCGTGCGATAATATAATTATTGACCCTACTGGGTCCCAGCAGTGCCCTACCGGCTTCTTGTTTGAACGTTACTTCAAATTAATAAACGTTACTTCGAATTAATTTACTAAATTATCATGATTTTTAATTATAACAAAGTAAACGGCAACGACATAAACAGATTGACAGAAAACAATAGAGTTATGATATAAGTTTGCATGGCAAAGAACTAACGAAAGAAATAAAAGAAAAAAAATTACACAGTTTGAGAAAGCGTGCGACACAGACGTATTAGACGAATATTGTAACAGAAAAAGGTAAACTATCATTTAGTGTAATAATAAAACTGTTAAATGTCAATTAATATTGAATATAGGTTCAATATGCCATGTAATAGACATGCTATAGAGAAACCAAACCAAATTAATTTCTAATGTGCGCTAATTACGTCAGCGTCAGATTTATTATACAATATATATTACGGGAAGCTTATGACGTACGCTACGATACGGCTATTATTGATTTTTATAAAAAAATAACAGTAATTTGAATTACTTTGTCGTAATTACTGTTTACTTGACGTCATTAGTCGATTGAGTTAACTATAACGCGCGATGCTAAACTAAACCAGTACAATCTGCGTGCGTCTACAATGCTTCGGATCGAACCGAGTGTCGAAACTGAATTGAAACATATAATTCCATGCAATTCAAAAGGAGCTTAAGCCATTATCATTGCATAATATTCACAATTTCCGAAAAGTTTCTGCAAAAAACGGAGTCTGCAGTTTTTTATAATAAAAAATGTCTTTATGCACGATAATATTATTTCTCCGTCCGTCTGTCCCTTTTGTGGATGTGATGCTAACTGGATGCGCAAAAAGCGCGCGATGACGTTTCAATAATCGCGCCGCACTCCCGCGCACAATGCGCGCCGCTTTTTACGGCTGCAGGGTCGCGTTTTTGCCCAAACAGCGAACTTTGCGTCGACAGGTAAGGGCACCATACTGCACACGACCGTCTTATTCGCGTTCAACATACAAATATTCCATTTTAATCCTTTTTACAAAGTTTTTGAATTTTCTAAATGTTTGCAGCACTTTGTAGCAAAGCTCGTAGTCGGCCTGCTACGAGGAGTTTCGTAGCAAGGAACATGTGCCTGCTAAAACTTTGAACCTTGATTGAGTTCCAAATTATATTTGACCGGAGTCCTTTTACCCTTCTTCTTTATTTTAACGATAATACTTTTGTCATATTAACGGACATTAATAATAAACTTGTTTGAACATATTAATCAATGTTCGGCCGATTTGTTGTATAATATTGTTTTCTTTAAAATCCTCAAACCCAATTAGTGATGGAAAATGTAAAAGTTAAGTAAGTAAAGGATTACAATCTAAATATCTGTGAAAAAAATTATTTTCCTACGAAATGAAACTTACGTCAAGTAAGTTCATGGGTCGAATAGTAATTGAAAGATGACATTCATAAGTACGTGATACTATTTCCATGAAACAGAATTTAAATCTGAATGTTTGTCACTCTACCTCCATTCACATCAGCCTTACTGCCTTTATTACTCATTCGACCTTAGCACTGAATTTCACATTTAATTTAAATATAACAATGTTTTATATGAATACCGTTGTTCGCGTTGTGAACATGAACTATTTTCTCTGGAAGTAATCTGCAGGCAACATACAACACTCGTCATGAAACAGTAGTCGGTGTGGTGGTGGCCGGTACTTTTCCGGCGCGGCGGCGGCGGCGGCTCGGTGACGACGCTTCGCTTTAATCGTTACATGTTGTTAATCTGGCGCTTGGTGCTTCAGTATCGATGTCAGCACTTGGATGTATTTAATTGGTACACGGTGCTCCATCGATTTGGGCTTAGTCGGCGACAGACGAGAAAGCCCGCGCCCGCGCTGCGTGGATCAGCCGCGATCAGCTCGCTAATCTGGTTAGCCCAACTTAGCCCGCGGCGGACACCCGCGGCCGCCCACAGCAACGTATTAGCCGCTCGTGCTGCACTAATAGAGATGCGACCAACTCACAACCGACCACCGGCACTACCTTGAATCGCTTTGTGACACTTGTGTACCATTCAATTAGAAAAATACCAAATATATAACGGATAGTTAATACTACAATTATTTCAATTGCAGTTAATGGTTGCACCACGTTACACAGCGTGTGAATTCAGTTCGGTTCATAGTGGGAGCCGCCTCGGTGAGGCTGGGCCGAGGGGCGGACGTTTCGTAAGAATTGCATAGTGAACGGCACGTCACTTCATATCTTTGAATACATTTGCAGGTTCCTTCCAGGTTGCCTGAAAGAAACCTAAAAATGTCGCCAATCATATTGCTTTTTTTGCAATTGTTTTCTAATTTTATTTTTAATTTGGTGCACAATAAAGAATTTTCTATATATCTACATTTATGTCTCTAGTTATTCTTAGTGCGCACCATATTACACTTAAAACTTATTTTTATTCTTAGGCTTAACCTTTTTTACTTAGTTTTTAGTTAAATCGGCACGATTGACTGTAAATGTACATTACATTTAGTAGTTCAATTTCATAACATTAATGATGGTTGATAGTTATACAATCGGTTGGACGTTAGGCGAGTCGGCCGTGCCGCGCCATACCGCAGCGGACGGCCCGCCAGCGGACGGACGCGCCGTCCTGCTGACTCTCAGGTCTCACTAGACTCGTGTCTAGTGAGACCTGAGAGTCAGCAGGACGGCGCGAATCATTCCTACTTTACGTGTGAGCCTCGTGGCTCAGTATCAGAACTCTGGGGATGGACAGAAAAATGCATGACATTATATGCATGCCCGTTCGAATAAGTTATGTTTATATCCAGTGCACTCGTGTACTAATGTGTGGTTCATTTGTTTGTTTCAGAAGAGTCTGGTGAACTTATCAAGTCGCCCTCGCCGCCGCCCAGCCACGGTCAGTGTCGCATTCCTTTGCGTTCTTATTTTAAGTTTTTGGCAACATGTCTCCCAGCCTTCACTGTTTATCATTGGCCAGCTAACCAGACTGCGAGAACATTTAAAGACAAAATAATTATATATCTTCACAATAACCCTAAGGTTTAGTTTTCATGTATTTAATGGCAGTACGTATCGGCGTACGGCGTACGTATACGGCGCTTACAGCCGGGGTCGCTATTGTAAAAGGGCGAGGCTGCGCCGGCGCCGGGAAACGTGTTTTGAAAGTCTATTCATCATCATTGCCATTTAGGAATATGTATATAGGTACTAGAACAGGAAATCTTACAAATTACAGTAATGAATAATTTCATTGGTTAGGGTTCAAATTGTACTTAGAAATATCTTCTTGGGATTAACTAAAAACTCTGTTTATATATTGTGAAATATCAGCAAACATTTCCAAAGTACGAATCACAATGTGTACCCGAGTTAGCTCACTTTCGCTTCTTGTGTTTACTGCTGAGCCCCGCGAACCCCGCAGTAGAAGATTGATAGCGAAATGACAGTCTGCTCGTGTACCTTCAGACATGGCAGGTGTTGTAATGAGTATTGTACGTGCTGGGAAGGTATCGGTATAGGGTGGCATTGTGTGGCCGCCGCACGCGCAGCGCCACGCGCGTACCTGCCCGCGCCTCGCGCAACCCTTTTGAAAGTGCCCGAACCCCGACTCCAAGACGATTCAATCCCTTTCGCTATATCTGCGACACGCGACTCGGTGTTTTGTAGCTACTTCTCGGAGCCCTCGCGAATCATTTAAAAACAGATCATCCGAAACACCACCACTTACTGTTCCACTGCAAGGTGCGGTCTATTTAATGTTACGCGACTAGTCATCTCAAAGTACCTTTATTCAAATTTAATTTGATTTTATACAAGAATGAAAACATGTAAGAAAGTAGTAAAATGGTGTACTATGATAATATACTTTGTTGATATAATATGTTTAGTGCCATTTCATATTGAAAAATACTGTTGCTTTTTATGAATGATTGTGCTGTAATATTGCAATAGGACAAACGAAATGTTTTAGCTTTCCATTGTCCGCCCGCTTGGACCGTGGAAAAAAGGTATGGATGCTAAGGCGTTGCTTTTACCGAATTTCCACGAAGCCGCTGCCTAATATTTGCCACTGCATAAATAATTGTGGAAAACAACAATCGCCAATATCGATTCACTATATATTTATTCATTAATAACAATAATAGTTTTTAAGTTTTGACGTTCATAAGAGCTCTTTTGAGCCAAACTTGAATAAATGAATATGAATTTTGAATAAAAAATAAAAATGCAAACTTGTTTTCAAAAGTGAAAATGACACTTAAGTTGGGCGCCTCTCTGAACGCGCTCACGGCCCCGTTGTGTAATGGTTTTCCTGCCACTATCGCAGCGATCCTCCCAGATTAACATTTTCGATACATTTAAATGAGTCGGCGCGGCGGAGGCCTCCTTCTGGACGTTAGTGTAATTGACTCGTTTCCGGAGAATTCCTTTTTGCGAAAACTTGACCCCGGCCCACGCGCCCACTATTTGTTTAGTGTGGGAGAAATGAGATCTTTTGAGGGTGCCGGCCGCTGCGAACACATTTGCATACAATATCCGGCCCCGGCGCCTCTCGCCTCGACACTGACGTCGACTCCATCATATACATTAACATTTTAAAAGGTTTGGACCTTTAAACAAAAATAGCTTTCCGTGCAAATAGCTTTCAAATCCATCAAGTGAAGTTATATTGTTTAATACACGAAAGCTTTATTCAAAAAGTACATATACAGTTCTCTACTCTCTAAGTACTCTACTAAGTTTAGGTCTAGGTGGCGCTAATGTTTGGTGGGCACATCTAAATAGCCAAGGACTACACTACAAGAGCATCACTCGTTTAAACATCATTTATAACTGCCTTCAGTAATTGCGGAGAAACAACGAGATAATGAATGGCATGAACTAAACATGTCAATATTGCAATAGTTATCCATCTGATTGTATGCAATATATAAAAGTGAAGACTACACCCAATCATCAAGTCAAGTATTAACTGGAACATTTTGCTTATTTACTAAATTGTCATGTCCGTCTGGCTACGTACACAGTATTTATAAAGTAGCTAGTGAACGCACTCACACACGCATTCTGTGTGCAGACATAGAACAAAAAACGGATCCCTTGTAGGGTCACTCCTATACGTCCGCGTGTCACACCCAATTTTCATCAAATATACTGAACCGATAAAGTGAAATGTCTTGCTTACATTAATGTTTGTGATCCAAACCCGAAATGTGCCGCGCACGCCTTCTCCAATACATGAGCAACAGTTGTAAGCGAATGAACAAATTGCTGGATATATGTACAGAGTAGAGATATAATTGAATTAAATACTTGACTATTTTTCTTCACTAATCAGTACTTAAAGAGCTTCTTGTAGGGTTTTTGTTATATTCAAACAGTACAGGAAATAGTTCTCAAAGCCTCAACATCAAATCAAATCTTTATTAGCATACGTATGTAAAATAGCAGGTGTTTCACAATTTAACTAGGCACCTGAGCTTAGCTTCCCTTACAGGTATTGCATATTTCAATATATTTATTGCAGCTATGTTGTACAAATAGGTCTTCAAATAGTCGATAGTCACAAACACAGGGCCTGTTCGGGCACGGCTACATGGTAGTGAACATTAAACTTATAATGTAACCTAAATTATTTATTACAATTTTATTTATTATAATGTAATATTAATTATGTATTCTAATTCAATGCATTTATAATACAATTTATCACCTGTAATAGAATTCAAAGATCAGCCGACCAAATCAGTCCTTTTTTGTTTGTGTTATACAAATTTATTTTTATCATAATATATTATTTTATTTATACAGTTTTATGTTATAATTTTTTGATATTAAATATTTGTTTAAAGAGTGAAATGAGATCTTTATCATTTGAATTTTAGAGTATGGTAAGTAGCGTTCCTCCTGTTACAATTTAGAACTAAAACATCTATCATAGTTTACAGAGTAACTCATACATTGATAACCAGGAATTTAAATTTAATTTAATTTATATACGGCGGCCATAATTTTTTTTTATATATAGATTCCGGTATGTTTGGTTCTGGTTTCTGGTATTGAAACATTTCCAATACAGTCATAGCTCGATAGCACGTTTTTGTGTGGAGTTCTCGGTAAAGCCTGAATTCTCAACCGACCTAGTCAAACGGCTCGCCTCTTGATTCTGTTGTTAAGAAAAACTTATCGAGTGCACGCTATTGTTCTATATTTTGTGTCACTGTTACTCGGAATTGTGCTAAAACGGGAAATTTAATGCCTCTTGGAGGCAGGCACGGGCAGGAAGCGCGAGCAACTAGAATACATTCCATTCAAAATAACGTGTCTTGATTCTATTATATTGAAAATAGACTCTAGAAAATAGGCTCATATTTAATGTGTCATCAAAATTAATAAATTACCAACCTAACCTAGCCTTTTTGTACATCAAAAAATTCTGATGGAGCACCTAATCCCCTATTAGATGCTAGATCAGTATTTTTGATGATCAAAAAAGTATTTTTTAGAGGTTCAGTTTATTATATTCCTAGAAAATATACTCGTATGTACCTATTTTAAAAATAATACAATATAGAATATGATTGTAATAAACATGTTGTTAAGGTTCCTCATTCCAACATATTCTGTCGCTTTTCGACTTGAAAATATAATTCAGCAAAAATTCATTCTCATAGGAATAAAATAATTTTAAAAAACTTAGAACAAAAATATGACTTAAAAATATGTGAAACATAACAGGAATCATAAAAAAATAATCATGTAACACAAAAACAAAACTAACAAAATATAGTTGACTTTCACAAATTTTATTTATTTTATTTAACAATTTTGGGAAAACTTACGGCTAATTACAATATTATCTTAGATTAACATTTATAACAAGGCCAATTACAAGTTTCCACTTATAATCATTTCTATAACAAAGTGAACTTATATGGAGGACTTAACCCCGTCACGCTAATTGCAATGCATTAACAAGTGCAAACTAAATAAATACTAATTCCTAGTATTTAATAGAATAAGTTTCCTTAATAGAATAAGTTTCAATGTCAAGTAATTTTACAATATCAATAATAATATAGATACAATAATTCTACAATAATAATTAGGTGTATAGGGATCCTACCAAGACCTAAGGAGCCCAAGCCAACCTTACCTGCAGGTGGTGCACCTGACCATTAACGGACGAGGCTCTATCGAACATAACAGTACCCGGTAAGCGGCAATAGGCTCGCCACCTAAAAGGTGGGACGTGGAACTAACTATATAATTGGCGAAGTGTGGGCGTATAATAATGCCTCTACCTCGGTCCATCGGTCAAAAAGTAATTAATGTTATAATACAGTTTAACAATTAAAGTTAAATTAAATTGTTTTAAATTAATTATGTGGCCTTTTTTAATGTCTTTTGTTAATTTATCCATAATTTTCACACACATACAATATACATTTTTTGAGTACAAAGCAAATTTTTGTTTTGGAACTTTAATGTTGTTTCCATTTCTGCCTCTATAATCAGTATCAAATACATTTATATATCTCTTAACGAATATTTAAATTTTAAATATGTATAGACAAGGCAGACGAAGAATATTTAAGCCTTTAAACAGTAGCTATCTAAATGATCAGCACCACAGATGGATCTGTGATCCCTAAAAAAAATACGTCAGATGCGGTTTCTTGCCTATTATTATTATGTTTAATATATGTATTATTTGAGACCAGCCCGGATTTTCTGAGGCGGTCCGGTAGTCGTACTGCACACGGACAGCCGTATTTTTACAATACAAGGTGCGCGGTGCACAGCACACGACGAAAGCAGGACTGCGATGCCTTTGCGCGTGGGATGGTTGCCGCACCGCGCACTAGACACGTCTCAAGTGAAAGAGCCCTTCGGGTCATATTTTTAAGGCTTCTCACTTAAATAACGTGACGATAAATAATATACAATAATCTTGCAATATTTAGGGATATTTTTCACCGTGCATGGTGCGACTCATAATGCGTGTGTTTCGTTCGGCAGACGGATCGGCGAGCGGCGAGGGCGATCTGAGCGGCGACGAGCGCGCCTCGCCCGCGCCGCGCCCCGCCCCGCGCCCCGCGCCGCCGGGGCCGCGCGCGCCGCTGCTCGCGCACAACGCGCACGTCTACGTGAGTACCCGCTCCCCAGCTTCACATATTCACCACTCTCGAGCCGGCAAGGTCACCGGCCTCCGAGCTAGATCCGGAAACGGAAGACAACGACGAGTCTATCTTTGAATATGCCACTTATAATATAACATATGCTTTGTGCTCGTAATTGATTGTTGCACGTGTCTTGTGTCGCCAGGGAGGAGGCGTGGGCGGTGTGGGCGGCGTGGCGGGGGTGGCGGGGGTGGGGGGCGCGGGCGGCGCGCTGGCCCAGCTGCAGCACCTGCTGCTCACGCAACACGGCGCGCACTCGCTGCTGCTGCACACGCAGGTACGCCCGGGGACGCAACCGCCCGGGGACCCGACCGTCCGGGGACCCGACACCGCACATCGGACCCGACACCGCACATCGGACCCCATCGCCGGGCGCATACAACCGACTACCTAAATTTACATGCGTTATAAATAAGATGAAAGCACTCGAATCTCCGCGGCTCCGGAAACGATCACTGAAGTAAAGTAGAGTTTACAGGAAAATCCTAGGATGGCCGATTGATTCGTGGAATTCGATATCGGCTCTTCGGAACACTTGAGCTTTTGATGCCTGTTAATTCGGTCATCACGAAATGTGGGAATCATTAAGCAATTTTAGAGACCCTAGTGAACTGACTGAAATAAGGTAAAGGGTTAGGTCTGGAAGGAGGTCATTCAGAAATGGTATATTTCCAGATTTGCATAAAATATCAATAGTAAAGCCATTATTTAAAAAAGACGATAAATATGATTTAATTAATTACAGACCCATAGCGCTGTTATCAACCATTTCCAAAATATTCGAAACTGCAATGTCTTAGCGTCTGTATTCATATTGTAAAAAATTTAAAATTTTCAATAAAAGACAGAATGGATTCAGAAAAAATACATCTACAACCCTTGCCGTATATAATTACATACAAAGCGTCCTCTCAATTATTATTAAAAAAAAGCGTGCGTTTGGCTTACTTCTTGATATGAGCAAAGCATACGATAGAGTTAAATATGATATACTGCTATCTAAACTACAAGGGATAGGCGTGAGAGGTATCGCTAATAAGTGGTTTGCTTCATATTTAAACAACAGATGCCAGTATGTCGAGATAGAACATCACGACAGTAAATCAGGTTACACAACAACTATACGCTCTCAAAAAACGAAAGTAGAAATGTCAATTCCACAGGGCAGCGTGCTCGGATGCGTCTTATTTTTGATTTACATAAACGATCTACCTAATGTAATCGATGTACCTTGCTCTTTGTTTGCAGATGACATATCCATAGTTATTCCCTTTGAAAGTAACCAAAACAATGATTTAAATGATATATTACATAAAACATTGTCAAAAGTTGATAACTGGTTGAAAGAGCATAACTTGCAAATTAACTTCAAAAAACTAAATTAATGGAATTCAGACCTCATCAAAGAAACCCATTAGACATAAATTTTAAATTCAACGATACCAAATTAGAACAGGTTAACTACTACCCCCTTTTAGGAATTAGCATAGATTCTAATACAAACTGGAAAGAACATATAAATAAAGTGGCACTTAAACTGTCTAGATTCTCATATGCACTAAAAGAACTTAAAAAACTAACTAACTTGAAATCAGCAAAGAGTGCTTACTATGCCTATGCACATTCCTGGCTAACCTACGGCATAATATTATGGGGTCATAGTTCAGAAATAATTAAATTATTTCGACTGCATAAGAGTATTGGGAAATTTATCTGTCATGGATAGCTGCAAACCTTTATTTAATAAATTTAGTATACTAACATTACCATCCCTATACATCTATTCCACTTGTGAATTTATTAGAAAACACCCTGATTTCTTTCCTTACCACCAACGTCCACTAAATCTGAGACCACAAAATAAATTAGCACAACCTACCAGCAATTATGAAATGTTTCGAAGTGGCCCCTTATAAATGTGTGTGCAAATTTATAACAGGTTACCAAATGAAATTAAAGATATATAATAATATACTGCCTTCTTGGACTATCCAAATAAAACAAAGACTTGCGTTTCTCTGTAGACAAAAGTTCATTTATTTATTTAATATTTGTACATTTTACCATCTAAACATATAATTTATCAGTAATTTAAACACTTCACTTACCTGTAGACAAAAGAAACAACATTTAAAGCCTTTATTTCGGTTTAGATTTATTATCTTCGCATAAAAACAATCGTGTGCTCAGGTTTCTTTCAATATATCCTAATTCATCAAACGTCACTGTCACTCACCAACATGAGGAATAGACAACACAAGGAGTATACTATGAGTGTTTCTTTACATCTCCCCCTCCTAACGGGACAATTGTTAGTGTGAAAACATGCACTACAATTGTTCATTCATGAGCTATCACTGGAGATAATTTCGTAATGTGGTAGAAGTTTGATTCTGCTTTCTTATGTCCGGTATTAACTTCATAAATTGAGTTGGAAATCTTCTTTACAATTTCATATGGTCCAATCCTCAATTCATCCAATTTCTTCCTGTTGAGTCGATTTCCATTTTCCACGTAAACTTTGTCTCCCTCTTCTAGTCTATATTCTTTTCTATGCAGATCAAATTTGTTTTTATTATAATCGTGAGATTTTATTGAATTTTTAAGTGCTAGCGTTCTATCTCTTTCTAGATCCTCTATTGTACATTTGGATTTCAATTCAAGTGGTATAATATCCACATTTTCGCCCTCTAAAAGATATTTGGGAGCAAACTTTGTAACTGTGTGTTCCGTTTCATTGTATTTGTCAACACATTTCTGGGCTACTGTTGTCCATGCTGATTTCTTATCATCTTCATTTATTTTACACCTTATCTTGTTGATTAAAGTTTGGTTTAATCTCTCATTGAGGCCATTTGAAAATGGTGCATCAACAGCAGTGAAAATTATTGTAATGTTATCCTTTTTCAAATATTCCTTAAATTCTTTCGAATTTATGCCAGGATATTGGTCAGTCAATATCATTTCAATGTTGTATGTTTGGGTAACTTTTTGTATAAGTTTAATAAAATCATTGGACCCTTGAGTTTTGGATGTGGAAATATAGGCATATCTTGTGAAATGATCAACTAAAAGATGCAAATATCTTTTGGTGGACCTCGATCCTCCAAATCCTCCAATCGTATCAATAGACACAATTTGAAACGGGCGTGTTGCTGGACCCAAGTGTGACATTAAACCATACTTTGACCTTCTTCTTGACTTGTTTTTAATACACGTTTCACATTCCTCACAAATTTGTTTAATGTTTGTAATGATATTCTTTGCCGTGTAGAATGGAGTTATTTTGTTGATCATCTGAGTTCTTCCAATGTGACAGTAATTGTTATGAACATCTTTAATTAATGTTTTGCTAAATTCTTCTGACAGCAGAATTCTTTTTCTTTTTTTATTTTTCTTGAAGTAAATCTCATTTTCCAATATAAGTTTAGCTTTATTTTTTTGTAAGTCTAAATTTTTGTGTTGGTCTAACTTAATTTAATTAAAATTTATCAAATTTACTACTTTTAAACAATCATCATTATTTTCATCAGGTTCTAGAACTGGATTTCTACTTAAACAGTCGGCTTCTTGATTTGATTTTCCCGGATTATATTTGATTTCAAAATTGTATTGTGATAAATAATATGTCAAATCGCCTAATTCCTCATCAGTTCTAGCTTTGATGTTCATATTTTCTAATGGTTTATGATCTGAGTATACTGTGAATATTTTTCCCATAAGCCAGTGTTGCCAATACTTTACCGCTTCTTTAATAGCCAGACATTCTAAATAAATTGCTTTTTTCTTTTTTTGAGCTATGGATAATTTTCTTGAAAAATAAGCAACTGGCTTACTCTCTCCGTTTTCATCTTTTTGTTTTAGTACCGCTCCCACTCCTTTAATACTAGCATCTGTGTAAATATCTATTGGAAGTTCAGGATCAAAGATCTTCAAAATAGGTTCGGAACAAAGCAACGATTTTATTTTATCGAATGATTCCTGACACTCCCCTGACCATATGAATTTAATATCTTTCCTTAATAAATGGTGTAACGGCTCGAGGATAATTGCAATGTGTGGTACAAATTTATGATAGAAATTTATCTTTCCTAAGAATTGGCGTATATTTTTTCTTGTTTCTGGAACTGGAAAGTGTTTTACAGCCGTTAAATAATCCTTCAGAGGTTTAACTGCATTATTTCCAACAATGTGTCCCAAGTATTTGACACAGTTATCAGCAAAGGTACATTTCGAAAATTTAAGTCTAAATCCTTCTATGTGTATTGCTTCTAACAGTCTTGACAAATGTTCTATATGTTCTTCAAAGGTTCTTGAGAAAATTAAGATGTCATCTATGAAATTTACTGCACAACTTGACAGTTTGTATTTTCTTATGATATTACTCAATATTCGTTGAAAAATAGCAGGGGAGGTTTTCAAACCAAATGGGAGGCATGTCCATTGGAAGTGGCCTTCTTGTGTTACAAATGCTGTCTTGTGTTTGTCTTGAATTTTTAAAGGAATCGACCAAAACGCTGAATTTATGTCTAAAGTCGAAAAATATTTACAATTTACAGTTTTCATCATTAAATCTTCAATCAGGGGAAAAGGCTGTGACTGGGGAACTACAATTTTGTTTAAATCCCTGAAATCTATACATAACCTTGTCTTTCTATCATCTTCTTTTTTATAGGCCAGAGTTACGGGAGCA
Organism: Musotima nitidalis; assembly: GCA_949126915.1. Lineage (NCBI taxonomy): Eukaryota > Metazoa > Arthropoda > Insecta > Lepidoptera > Crambidae > Musotima > Musotima nitidalis. Next base: position 20,190,567 of record OX421421.1, read on the forward strand.
GCAAATGGGCTATAAGATTCTTCAATTAAATTATGTTCTAATAATTTTGATATCTGACTTTCTATTTCTTTTCTATCTTCAGTCGTACATCTATATGGACGTTTGTAACAATATTTATCCACCATTAAATCAATATGAGCTTCATAATCTCGTACGGTGCCAATATCGTATTTATGCTTTGCAAAGATTGATTTGTATTTTTCAATCAACTTATCAATCTCTGATTTTTGATATAAATCTAAATGGTTTACTGACATTTCAAATTCGTCTGAATTTATATGCTCATTGAAATTTACTACACATGTATTTATGTGTTTATTATTTTTTTGTTTTAATACTTCGGCATATGTTAAAACTTCCTCTTTAATTTTGTCACCTAGTACATCAGGAATCACGACATTTTTATTTATTTTGTTCTCAATGCAATTGTTATTTGAGAATATTTTTTTTTCTTGTAGGTTGGTACATTGTATAATGTTAAGTTTTTCATTCTGTATTAATTTAAACTTTTTTATACAGTCTAATCCAATAAGGAAATCGTAATTAAAGTTTTCACTATCTATCACAAAAATATCCATCATTCTTTCAATATCATAGATTTTTATTTTTAGTGTTACCATACCTTTCGTTTTCTTCTCACCATTAATAGTCTTCAAGTTAACCCTTTGTGTAGCACTTGTCTCGTCTTTGTGTTGTATTTTTAGTAATTTACTGTTAATTAATGACACATTGGAACCGGAGTCATAAATTCCTGAGACATTCAAAGTGTCATTTAAAAGCAACTTTATTCTTATTAATGGTGGCACTTCTAGTTTTTTGGATTTTCTTCATTAAGTTCAATTTCTAGTTCTGAGTTATTTACAGTTTTCACAACAGATTTTTTATTTTTCCCTTTAAACCAGCAAGTTTCTTCCGAGTGATAGCGGTTTTCTTTCTTCTCTTTGACACAGATTGGGCATGGCTTTTTCTCTTCAAATCTTTTAAGTTTAGCATCTGAAAATTTATTAATCTTTTTATCATACTTATTCTTCGCAACTAGATGTTCTAATTTTCCTATTTCGTTGTAGAGGTCTTCTGTTGCCTGCAATTTCTCTCTGTCAATTTTATCAGCTACATAGTTAGGTAAACCAAATGCTATAATATCTATGAGTGTCCCAGCATCGATTGTCTTCCTGACTTCCAGTAATAATTTTTCCTTCTTTAAAGCGTACGCAAGTAAGGGACCTGCTTGATATTTAAAAGCAAGAGCATATCTTGTCGGGGACCATCCTTTGTTTGCAAATGTCTCACAAAAATTTTTCTCCCATTTGTTCCACCCCGACTCCATGGTAAGCTTCATTAGCATACAGCTGTACCAATCGACACTAGAATTTTCCAAAAAATGTTTTAAAATTTCAATTTTTTTTCTTTCATCTGTAATTTGGAAGCGATCACACTCTTTGTTAAACTCCTTGATCCACTGATCAGCATTTGAGTTTCGGCCTGTAAATTTATCAATCATGAAATGCTTTACAATTTTACCTAAACTTTTATTTTCAGGTTTTTGTTGTTTTTCTTCAAGCAATTTTTCCAAAATTTTTTCCAACACTTGACCAGAGCTACTAGGTATTGATTCAGCACTATTAGCTTGATCAAAAATCTCTTCCAAATAATAATCATGAAACTGGAGATTTTGATCCTCATCCAAGTATATTTCTGATATTTCAGAGGTCAAAGTTATCCATATTTTCCTTGTTTGATGTCTTTTATTTAATGATTTTTTTACCTTAGTGTAGTTGGAAGTATTAGTAAGAACTCCATGTAGATTTGCAGGTTGGTAATCGGTTGGCATTCCAAAAACTTGTCCATTGGGTGTAGCTATTGATGTTATGCAAATGATATTGGATTTTCCGTCTGTTGTTGATTTCACAGTAAAATCGAATCTCAGCTTTTCCATGTTTCTTGAAATATTTGCAAAAATGTTGTTTTATAATAATATACTGCCTTCTTGGACTATCCAAATAAAACAAAGACTTGCGTTTCTCTGTAGACAAAAGTTCATTTATTTATTTAATATTTGTACATTTTACCATCTAAACATATAATTTATCAGTAATTTAAACACTTCACTTACCTGTAGACAAAAGAAACAACATTTAAAGCCTTTATTTCGGTTTAGATTTATTATCTTCGCATAAAAACAATCGTGTGCTCAGGTTTCTTTCAATATATCCTAATTCATCAAACGTCACTGTCACTCACCAACATGAGGAATAGACAACACAAGGAGTATACTATGAGTGTTTCTTTACAGATATAAAGGACTTAACCAAATTTAAATTCACATTAAAAAAATATCTCCAAAGAAACTGTTTTTATTCGCTGCAGGAGTTTTTTGGTGAAAAATAATTTAGATTTAGATAATAGTAAATTCGGTAGGTATGTTTTTCAACAAATATTATTGTTACGTAAATTTTTAAGAATTTGTTAAAATACTATTACGATTTATATTTTATTTAATAATAATTACTTTTAATATATATAATAATATGTACTTGCTGTGCCCTTGCAGGGTCATGTTTGTTACCTTCTATCTTTGTTAACACCTGTATATGTACAACATGAATGCAATAAAGAACTTTGAACTAACGATACTTACCGAAAAGGCTATCCATTTTAGTACCTCGGAATTCAACTGGTCACATCGTTTACGTTTCGGAAAAAATTTAATGCCGCGATCTCCAATGGTGTGAGAGAAACTAACGTGGATTATTTGAAAAAATTTACACCAATAAGATTTGAAGTCGCACAAATCATACCCCTGGGTCTATTTTTTTATTTTATTTTATTTTACAATTTTAGAAAAACTTTCGGCTAATTACAATGGTATCTTAGATTAACGTTTATAACATGGCCAATTACAAGTTGTAAAGCTACAAAGGTTATTTCCACCAGGGAGGACCTCCTAGATTTAAATTGGTTCAAAAATGTGCGCTGCATAATAAAAATATGTTGTCTCTGTGTTCCTCTGTGTTCCTCTGTGTTCTCTCTGTGTTCTCTCTGTGTTCCTCTGTGTTCCTCTGTGTTCCTCTGTGTTCTCTCTGTGTTCCTCTGTGTTCCTCTGTGTTCCTCTGTGTTCCTCTGTGTTCTCTCTGTGTTCCTCTGTGTTCCTCTGTGTTCCTCTGTGTTCCTCTGTGTTCTCTCTGTGTTCCTCTGCGTGGCACTGAACTGGGCGTGTGTCGCAGGTGCAGCAGGCGGTGGCCGTGGCCGCGGCGCAGCAGCTGCAGCAGCTGCAGGCGCGCGCCGCCTCCGCCACACACCACCCCTCCACAGGTACCTACACCGCTTCCCAAAGAAGCCCATTTTATCTCCTACATTCAAAAGAAACGTGCGTGACGTGTGTGTGTGTGTGTGTGTGCGCAGAGGGCCGGTCGCCGTCGCCGCGCCGCTCGCCGCCGGGCGCGGCCGCCTTCCTGACGCCGCTGACGCCGGGCCCGGGCCGCGCGCGCTCCCCGCTGCACGCGCCGCACACGCCTCACGCGACTCACGCGCCCCACGCGCCTCACGCGCACACCCCGCTTCACGCGCACGCGCACAAGCCGCGCGCGCTGGAGCCCGCCGCCGACGACACCGCCGACCTCGAGGAGCTCGAACACTTCGCGAAGACCTTCAAGCAGCGCCGCATCAAACTCGGTGAGTACCTCAGTGGCGCCCGTGTTCGGTGCTCCGACGCTATCGGCGCCTCGCCATGACGTCGTCCTGTTGAACGAGCAGAGCGAACTCGTATTTATGGATCTTATTAAAACTGAACGGTTCCACCTCCTGACCCTGGAGCAGTACGAGAGCCCATCCGTCCCGGGTCCGAGCGACGACCGCCAATCAGTCTGTGGATCTCGCCCCTGGGCTCCCGCTTCTCGTAAAAATCCTGTCTCGAATAAAAAATCATCATTCTCCCGTTGCCTGCTCCCGGTTTTCGTGCTGCCATCGCAGCATGATTTACTAAAGAAAGCAATAATCAAACCAATACATAAAAAAACTGCAAAACAGACCCCAGCAATTACCGTCCCAAAGCGCTACTACCAACTGCTTCAATTTTTTTTGAAAAGGCCGTGTGTGACCGCGTACACCGTTACTGCGAAAAATATGAAATTTTTGATGACAGCCAAAACGGATTCCGTAAACAGCGATCCACAACTCTTGATTTCTATAAACATATACAGGAAACAATTAATATAATAAATAACAAACAATATGCAGTCGGAATACTGTTAGATATGAGTAAAGCATATGACAGAGTCCAATTTAACATCTTTCTAGATAAGCTACACAAAATGGAGATTCTCGGGAATGCACACAAATTGTTTGAATCATATTTAAAAAATAGAGAACAGTATGTAGAATTTGAAAATTATAACCTTAACCTTAAAGAAATAATTAATATTAGATCCGACAGAAAAAAAATAAATGCTTCAATACCACAAGGGAGTGTGATCGGTTGTTTACTCTTTTTAATTTATATCAACGATCTTCCGAAGATTACAAAGGAACCATGTGTTTTATTCGCGGATGACATATCTGTTGCTTGCCCCGTGCAAAAACGTGAACGGATTAAACGAGCGGCTCGAAAACATATTTAATAAATAAATAAATATTTTCGAAGTACTTACTACGCCTATGCACTTGCCTGGTTTAGCTACGGAATTATCATGTGGCGTAATAGTACTGACTCACCTTCCCTCTTTATTCTTAAAAAAAAAAATCCGTATCCTAATTAACATAGATCAAAAAGATAGTTGCCAACCCTACTTTAAGAAACACAAAATACTTACCTTACCATGCATCTCCATTCTAGAATTATCTAAATTTGTGAGAAATAATACTACCTTATTTACTAAACGTGGAGACAGACATACAAACAGATCACTATGACAAAAAGACCGACTAATACTACCTACTCTTAATTTGACCTAATTTTCCTACTGCAGAAGAGGGCTATACGAGCAATTTATAATCTACCATGTAGACATTCACTTAAGGATACATTTAAAGAAATTGGTATTATGAAAGTGGCGGGTCAGTTTGTTTATGAAAACCTAGTATATGTACATAAGAATATTGATAAATTTAGTAAGAAAAGCGATATACATAACCTAAACACAAGGAATAAGCATAAACTAGTTGTACCTGCCACTAGGCTCCATAAAATTAACAAATCTTTTAAAGTTCATTGTGTGCTATTCTATAATAAAATCCCAAGCAATTAACAGCAATTAAGCCTAAATAAATTTAAATTAATAATAAAAGGCAAGCTGTCTTTAAAGGGATACTATTCTATCAGAGACTATATGGCAGATAAAAATGCTTGGGATTAAACTGCCGTCTCATACAGGCTATTCTAATATGAATGACTTAAAACATGAATATTGTTAATGTTATATTATAATGCATTGTATAGCTTCACAGACAAATGAAGATTGTAACTAACCAACTGATAATTTAAAAGAGCATAGCCTGTGAGTTTCTTGCCAGTTCTTCTTACAGAGCTGTGGTTCGGAACTGGCACTTAGATTCACTTACACTTAGAGATTTTTTGTTTTTTTAATTTTTTTTGGTTGCATGTAAGTGAATCTAAGCTTCGTGATTTCAGTATAATTATATTTTGATTGTTTTTTTACATTTGTAACAAATTTTGACGTTTTCAAGCACTATGTAATAGTTAATGGAACAAAAATTATTTGAAGTTTGACCCTTCATTCTAAAAGCCCATATGCAATGGCAATAAAAATATGTAATGAACTTCCAGAATCCCTTATAGAAGAACCAAGTTATTCAAAATTTATAAATAAGTTAAAACAATACCAATAAACAAACTTTTAATTTTTTAAAAATAGTATTAAAGAATACCTAGATGATAAAGACCTAAAAGAAATAAATATAACACAAATTATTGTATAATATAATATATCTACAATAAAATATAATATACATTTAATTTAATTGATATAGAATTAATTTAATATCTATATAAATATTTTATATAGATATTAAATTAAATATTTTAATTTTATATTATAAAATAAACTGAATACAATAATCTAAATATAAAAAGCTAGCATCCTCCTCTCTTCTAAGTTGCCATATCCTACGGGGTCCATATTGTATCTGTGATATTATAAATAACATCTTTGTAACATATGGAGTGCAATAAAGACATTGAGTATCGAATATAACATTTCTATCCATTCACCTCGGTCGTTCGTCTTCTGCTTATTCTTTTTATTTTGATTTCTTTCCACTGCACTCCCCGACTATCCGGGGTCCCGCGCACTCGATTTCTCGACATGCGCCGTCGTACTAACGCGAGCCGCTCCGGCAGGTTTCACGCAGGGCGACGTCGGGCTCGCGATGGGCAAGCTGTACGGGAACGACTTCTCGCAGACGACCATCTCGCGCTTCGAGGCGCTCAACCTCAGCTTCAAGAACATGTGCAAGCTGAAGCCGCTGCTGCAGAAGTGGCTCGAGGACGCGGACTCGTCGCTGGCGGGCGGCGGAGCGGGCGCGGGCCCGGGCGCGGGCTGCGGCGCCGGCCTGGCCGAGGCGGTCGGCCGCCGCCGCAAGAAGCGCACCTCCATCGAGTCGGGCGTGCGCGTCGCGCTCGAGAAGGCCTTCCTGCACAACCCCAAGCCCACCAGCGAGGAGATCGCCGCGCTCGCCGACGCGCTCTGCATGGAGAAGGAGGTCGTGCGCGTCTGGTTCTGCAACCGGCGCCAGAAGGTCGGTGCCCACCCACCCGCCTCCCCCGGCACTTCGCCCCCTCCGAGCCGATCTTAACCGAACCTTTGCGTCCGTTTCCAGGAGAAGCGCATCAACCCCCCCGCGGGCGACGGCGGCGGCGTGCTGCTGCCGCACGCGCACGGCCCCACGCCGCCCGCGCACGCTCCGCACGCCGCGCACGCCGCGCACTCCGCCCACACCGGTCACTCCGGTCACCACGCGCACGTCGCGCACGGCGCCATCCACCCGCACGCGCTGCACGCGCTGCAGCCGCTGGCGCTGCTGGCGCGCGCGCCGCCCCGCGAGTGACGCCCCGCGAGTGACGCGGCGGCCCGCGGGTGTCCGCGTCGAGTCCCACATATCGTCTCCCTGTAAATAGTTCCGACGAAACGCAATAACGGCGCCCCGCGGCGCCGCATGTACAGACTAGTTCGTTAGATTTAGAGTGTATATAGCCGGCCTCTGGGTCTGTAAAATTAGCGAGTAAGTTTATATTATTGACGTGAATTTTATTTATACCCGTTGTGAAGACGGCCGCAGCCCGCGCCCCCAGGGTCCAGGCCGCGGAAGGCCGCCGGAGGGCGCCGCACGCGCGGGCTGCGGCCGATGTACAGAGCTCATATCAGTTAGCGCACGATGCGTATGTGAGGTGGATGTGTAGAAAACTATCTATATGTTAAAAATAAAACATAATAGAGACTATAATTAACTATGTGTTTTATTTCAAAAAGCAATTCATGTTACTTACAGGCAGCACTCAGACGTGTTTTGAGGTGGATCAGCTTCCATTATCGCTTTCAATTCCAGGAGGAAAGATTGGGGGTCAAAATTTCCAGGTCAAATTTGTCTCTTTTATTAGAGTTACCCCAACATATTAACATGCACTTTCCTATGTAAACCAGTTCAAACGCATACTTTAACATTTAGTAAAGGTATAGGTACCTTACTCACATGAGAACTGATTACAGGTGCACACATCATTTTCGATACAGAGCACACATTAATTTACGCAAAATAAAAAAATTACAGAATTAATTAAAATAAATGAGATGAGAGTGTACAAGTCTACATCTTGTACATTGGACTTGGCGTCAGCGTGGTCAGCGGCGAGTCGGCCCAGTTGCAACATCCTCGTGCAGCGTCGGCACTTTACACAGACGCTGCACTTCTTTATTTCTTTATATGTGTACACAACATATAATTCATATAAAAACCATACATTATATTATATGCAATAAACTAGATTTCAACCGTCCGTGTTGGGTCTCATTCCTCTCTCTACATCTCCTACTGTCGACCGGGGCTACACCCCGGTACAGTTCCTTCCCTTCCTGCTGGTGGCCAGGGCGACCCCTTGGTACAGCACTCCTTTCCCCTCCGCTGGTGGCCAATTTATACAAAAAAAGTGTATGCATATATAATTGTTAATTACTTATTTTTAATTTGTTCCAGCACTTAGTTTTTTTATATTCTTTCAAATCATCCTTAAAGATTTCAGCTACCTTATTTATGGTGTTATATGCGGAACAGATTCTAGAAACCGGATGGTACAGGCCAAGTTAGTTCTAATGCTAGGAATATGAAATATTGCAGTGCACGCAACTCGCGGATTTGTGAGGAACCCTGATGTACATATATTTATGTGTTAAACAAGGTGACAGCATTTTGTTCGACCGCTGGTTACTTTGTAAAGAAAAAGCAAGTCCATGTACTGAAAGTCATAATGTCTATAAGAAACTAGACGCTACCAAACAAGAAGGTAATGTTAGAACTGTGACCTCAACAATTTCTGAAAGACAAGAAAGTTAAGTTAAAAATGCGTCTTCACTGAATATCAAATTGCTACCAGACAAAGGCTAGGTTACAATTGTGACCCCCAATAAAGCGATAGTTGTCTGTTGTAAATTAAGCTTTTCTGGACAACGTCGTTGAGTTAAAGTATGTTCTTTGCTTAATGTTGTTAACAAAATTAATTAAAGCAATATGATAATTAAATGTTATGAAGAAAAAGATCTGAAAAAATAAATAATTTGAAATGATTCTTGGTAGTAAAATAATTAATAAAAAATTGAGATCACTAGCTGTAGTTATCTCCGTTGGTTGTAATAAAAATATATACATAAAAAATGTATGACAAATAAAATTATGAAAGTGATTATTAATTATTGAATGAACACATGAACACAAATCGTAAGACAACGAATAGGATTTAGAATATACTGTTAATGATCTAGGTAACAATATTTGTTCGTACTCACAGGAACCTTTCACATTTTTGGGACCAGTACTTCGACTATTGCCGCTGGTCTCCAGAATAACTGAAACGATAATGCCCCGCTTTGCCGCGCCAACCACTAATTCCAACAATATGTTATATTCCAACAACACTTCATACTAACAAAAAAGGCGTTGGACGGAAGTATCAAATCGTCACACAAAAAACAATTTTTTATAACAATTAATTTTTGTAGTTATTGTTGGCAATCGCGATTTTTTTCGCGAGATCCGGCGGTAACCAGTGTCTCTACAGCCCGAAGACATATTTAAATGACGCCTTTCGGAAAGGTGGCGCCACTGAGGCGAGTGAATAAAACTCGCCTCGTTGCTGCCACAAGTAGATTGTGCTGTTGGACGTCGAAGCGATCTCATTAAGAACTTTCCGGAGCGTTCAATTTATAGTCTGATTTTATAGTTACATTTAGTTTTTAATAAATCATAGTTTGTAAGTAGCTGCTTTGTTATTTCGTCGACATTATTATTAATAATTAAAGTTAAGAGCAGTCTTCAAATATTTTTAACATTATTATTAGTAGAAAAATCCAGCCCACGTTTGTTTAAAATGGCCAAGATGTTTCCACTGAGAAACGACCTCAAATTAGTGACCATTTTATCACATACAGATTAAATAAAGTTGGGCGGAAGTACCAATCGTTCAAGGCGTGATTATTGATAGAAATTAATTTAACCCTTGATTGTTTGTTACATTTTTAAATATTTTTTTTTTAATGTGACTCGTCATAATGACTACATCTTGCCTGATGATAAGCAGTCGGCTTGCTTTGCCGCAGGATGTCCCAAGTACCGCTCATGTACCTACCGTACTGTCATCCGCATAACAATGAATATTGCCCAAGGACAACATGTCATTACTATGCAGAAGGAATAGGGTAGGCGAGAGTACTGATCCCTGCGGCACTCCGGCATTGACTTTCTAGAACTCGGACTCGGAGGAGCTGCCCTCACACAAGACACGTATCCTCCGATCTTATAGAAAGCCAGCCAAATTTTTAAGTTAATTTTAATCTTTAGTTAATTTAAATGTTGGTGAACATGCGGTACACGCTCTCAACATGCTGGGGAATGTTTCGTCTAGTAAACAAATGAATTATTAAGATTAATAATTTTGGATTAAGTACAAAACATTATAAAAAACTTATTCGTTGCTATTAATAAACCAAGAAATATTTAAAAAATTAACAGAATATCTCAACGTAAATAAAAGTAGATAATGAATATATATTCCGCTGAAAGTAGACTAAGTAGGTATTCACGAATCTTTGAGGCACCAGAGATGCGTGTGACTATATCTCCTTGGTGCATCACTTATTTATTGAATAGTATATGTATACAACTTTATACAACATTATATACTTCTTGGCGGGAAAGTGAAGCGACAAACGTGCAGTTTTGTATTACTTACTCAAATTTGTGATAAGTATTTCGAACATTAATGTGTAATAACGGTGATCTAATATTCGTTATTTATTATTATAAATTATTATTCGTTTCGTTAAGTCGTGAGTGTTGGGAAATGAAACAAAACAGTGCAACATCACTTTTCAAATTATCTCCTGAAGTCCATGTGAGATCTTAGTATAGTCCCACATCTTTACTGAGGACTCCAGGAGTTCGGAGGGAGGGCATCATTAACCAATTATTCTCATTTTATCATCATAATCATCATTCTGTCTTATAAAGTCCACTGCTGAACATTAGCCATTAGCCTCCCCTATAGATTACTTTCCGTTGGGGGTGTTTGCCCATAATCAGCACGCTGGGCAGGCGGGTCGGTGGTCGCAGTGCAAGCCAGTACGCAGGGTGGCGCTGCTGCCCATCATTGGGTAGGATTTCTCTTGGTCGACTCTTAGGACTCCCCGTGAGATGAGAGGGGGTGGCACTATTTTAGGCCGATACCACACGGCACATTCCCATTCTCATTTACTATAAAGTAAATATTATTAACTAGCTGACCCGGCGAACTTTGTTCCACCTTAATGGCAATAAATAAGCAGATCTGATCTTTTTTTAAACACCTACATTAATCATTCATTATTATTTCTGTATTTTAGTACATAGGTTGCTCTTCACTTAAGTACCTTGTGATATACGACATTTTTGTTTTATTATTATTTATTGAGAAGCACGAAGTGGAGCCATACTATCGCGGCGCTGTTCACGTGCAATTTCTTGTTGTTCTTCAGTCCTTTCATTTGCAGTATTTCGTATTCTTCTTGCATTACGGCTTTGTCGGGAAAGATTCGATCGCCTTGCTCGCGGCATTATTAATTAAACTTTACTTCACTTCAATTCACCTAAAAAAAGATTTCGAAACTCAAATTTTCAACCATACCGAGTTTGATAGTTCACTTCACTGTTTATACGAATGGGCAATGGCACCATCATCATATCAGCCATCTGACGTCCACTGCTGAACATAGGCCTCCCAAATAGATTTCCACATAGAGCGATCCTGAGTCGCCTGCATCCATCGGCTTCCCGCCGCCTTGACCAGATCATCGGTCCATCGCGTGGGAGGCCGTCCTCTACTACGTTTGCCGTTTCGCGGTCGCCATTGCTTAACCTTGACGCCCCATCGGTCGTCGGTTCTTCGAGCTATGTCCCCTTATGGCACTATCATTACATTATAATTGTTCTTCTTCTTTCTTTTAAATAATGGCTTCGTGCGTCAAGCACATTTAGCCAGTGTCAAGTAAGTGATATATTAATAATATTTAATTCATAGTAAATGAGAATGAGTGGTGATAAAAATGAGAAATGGTAAATGAGATACCCTCCCCTAAGCCCCTTGAGTCCTCAGTAAAGATGTGGGACTGTACTGAGATCTCACATGGACTCCTTGAGAGATAATTTGAAAAGTGATGTGGCACCGTTTTGTTTGATTTACCAACACCCATGTATATTCACAAACACTTAACGGTAAATAATCCACCGTTATTTATTACACATTAATGTAAGAAATATCACAAATTTTAGAAAATTAAACAAAACTGCAGACTTTACACTTCACATTCCCGCCAAGAAGTCAGAAATAGTTTGAATATTGATTTCTTACAAATATCAAATTGTCACGTCATTACTTAGCTGTCATTATTCGTCAATTACTTAGCTGTCATTTGCTTTTTGTTATTTCAAGTCTGATTCTTATTTGTTATACCACGTTTTATAGTGACTGACGTTTCATGTCAAGTCACACGGGAACGCTGTCGAACGGGATAAAAAGTATCTTATGTCCGTCTCCTGGCTCTAAGCCACTACTTCCCAACCAATTTTCACCCAAATCTGTTCTGCCGTTCTTGAGTTATAAGTAGTGTAACTAACACGACTTTCTTTTATATATATAGATATGGCTAAATATGCTAAATGCACGAAGCCATAACTTACAATGACGTTTTCAAGTACTATGTATAATAGTTTATGAAATAAATATTTTTTTTACTTTACTTTACTTTACTTTACAATAATAAAAAAAAACTCTGGCTGTCCTGGGAACCTTCCCTTAAGAAAAAGGTGCAAGCACTTTGGTGGTAGATAGTAAGATCATAAGTAATAAAATGATGATGATATTGTATAATTTTCTGAAACAGCAACTCATTTAGAAAAAAGCTTCGCTTTCTACACATCATAACAGAAGACGTAACCAAAAATTATAGTTGGGAAACTATATATTATATATTATTTGGTGTATAATAGGTTGGGGAAAAAGTCTTTTCGTATTTTTGTATGAAAAGTCAAGACATTTTTTTCAAAGTTTATTTACAATATATATGTACCGTTTTGTTGAATAACTTTCTGCCATTTTGTGGGCAGAGACATTATCCCGTTACTGTAGAAACTTTGGGACTTCTGATCAAAAAAACGGGACAAATAGTTTTGGCAGTCCTCTCTTGAGGTCAACCTTACAGAACCTAAAGAATTCTGCAAAGACCGAAACAGGTGAAAATCTGAAGGCGCAAGGTCAGGGCTATATGGTGGATGCACTAGGACCTCCCAGTCGAACTCTCTTAATTTTTGCTGAGTGGCTAAAGATGTGTGTGGTCTAGCGTTATCGTGATGAAAGACCACACCCTTCCTGTTGATCAATTCCGGCCGTTTTCTCTCGACTGCTTCCTTTAATCTCATCAGTTGCTGGCAGTAAAGATCAGAATCGATGGTTTTGCCGGGCGGTAAAAACTCATAATAAACAATGCCCTTCCAATCCCACCATACACACAGCATCACCTTATTTCGTGTTAGGCCAGGTTTGGCCACAGTCTGTGAAGCCTGGCCAACTTTCGACCACGACCTTTTTCGCACGTTCTTGTCGTTCGTGATCCACTTTTCATCGCCAGTTATCAATCTCTTCAAAAACGGCTCGGTTTCATTACGTCTCAATAATGAATCGCAAATGAGTACACGGTTCATTAAGTTTCTTTGAGTGAGCTCGTGTGGCACCCAAATATCGAGCTTTTTTGTACAACCAGCTTTCTTCAAATGGGTCAAAACTGTTTTGTGGTCAATTCCCAGTTCTTCAGATACATCGTAACTACTAATATGCCGCTCTTGCTCCACTCTTTCAAAAATGGCGTCCATTTTATTCGTAACAGGGCGACCAGAGCGAGGTGCATCTTTAACATCAAAATTTCCGGACTGAAAACGTTTGAACCAAATTTGTGCTACTCTTACTGACACTGCATCAGGTCCATAAACATCACAAATTTTTTTCACTGCTTGAGTTGCATTTTTGCCTTTTTTATAATAAAATTTTAAAATGTATCGAATTTCTTCTTTAGATTCACTCATTTTAACGGAGAGAAAAACAAATGAAAAATAGCGGGAAACAACTTTTTTTTATTTTTTTCTTTTCTTTATAATGGAACCTTTTTAATGTTACCAAAACCAGCCAGACACAAATAGTACAGTCAACAAAAATTTATAATAAGTTTATACCTACGTTATGCGAAAAGACTTTTTCCCCGACCTAATATATATAAAAAAAACTTAAGAGGTAGTGCCTAAAACTTGTCATAATGAATGTTGATTTTTTTGACCTTGTTGGAGCACATATACTATTATGGGACTTACACATAATTATTTCTTTATTCAATTACACACTCATCCACTCTCGCAGAATGGAGAAGACCAACTCCCTGACAGCCTCGTTTGTACTGTATACTCTAGACTAACATCCTGTATGGTTCCACATCCTTTCCGCTTTGACTCAGTCACAATCACAACACGTAACACATCCAAATGTCTTGCATCCATCATCGGACATACTTCACTCCCGACAGAGCCTTGCATATCGAGAAAAGATTAGACTCGATCTGAGTTCACCTGGTTCCGGGGCAATATGCTCGCTTGTGACTAGGCTCTCCCCTAGCCACGCATCCTTCGGCACAGCAGGCCTTGGAACGAATTTGCCATATATTACACAAGTTATGGTCTTATAGAAAAAAATATTTTAATACTGGGCAGAATGCGTAGCTCTCTCTGTGATAGGTGTAAATATCAAATACTAATAGCTTCTAGAGTAAGTACAAGTATATGTGTATCTGAGTAAATTAAAACCGAAACTTCGAAATTCGGTAAGTTAGTGTCTGTTCGGGATTTCCACTTCAACATTATCATCATCTCAGCATAGTACCGTTTACTAATAAACGGCATGATTTTATCTCACCTCAGTTTGCGAGAAAAGAGAACATAAGTGAGTATAATAATATAACAAAAGCAAACAAGTTGTATATAATTTTCGCCACATCTCATTTATTTTAATTAATTCTGTTATTTTTATTTTGTGTAAATTAATGTGTGCTCTGTATCGACAATGTTGTGTTCGCCTGTTAACCGTTCTCATGTGAGTCCGGAAATTATACCTTTACTAAATGTTAAAGTATGCATGTGAACTTGTTGTTGTACCTATGTAAATAAATAATAAGTAAAACAATGTTCTACTCACATTCAACCCACTAAGTAACACTTTATGTACTGCTAACCTCATAGCTGGGAACTATTATTAATGTGATATTAGAAGAGATTTTTTTAATGGAAATGAAGCGTCTTACAAGCAAATCTGCTAGAGGGGAATATTGCTCCGCACTTTGTGCAGGCGCCACTTTTACAACTATGCGTTAAAGTTAACCCTTTTTGTGTTTTCAAAGACTAATGCTAATCTTAAAAATAACTAAGTAAATGCGGAGTATTACCAAGTAGCAATAACATTAAGCTGTTACGCACGAGTGAAAACAAAAACACGAACCACAAACATCGAAACAATATTTCGTAAACAGAAAAATAAAATTGGTTACTTCACTGTTATCGATGAATAAATATATCATGTTTCCTTCGATGTCATTAAATATTTTTTACTCTATCCCTTCATGTTGTTAAAACATGGCTGCAAGTTATTTACTAGCTAACTTTAAATGCGCAATTTGTGTTGTGTTGCAAGAATACAATCTCCATACATACCTATGCCCACTCTTCAGAATGCAACTTATCTTATGATTACATTACAATTTTTTTGATTGAGAACTCCAAGAGTAAGTAATTGAGCAATGAAGAATGGAGCACAAGTACTAATTTGATTGTTAACAAAAACCAAGATCACATTCCTAATAAAGGTAAATGTCAGAGTAAAGAGGTCTATTGAATGGGAAGCGTGGCCGCGGTCGCCGCGACCACATCCGGCGATTAGCTCTCCACGACACTCACGCTCACTTACCGTCGTGGAAGTCCGAAACATACTTACGTATAGGAGACATGGCCGACTTTAGGTCAATCCTCAACCTTGCGAGTACATCGTATAACCCAAGTAGCATACATATATTATTTCAGTACGGCTCGGTTAGTGGAGATCTGGATAGCGGAATTTATCTCAGGTGACGGAATCGGCAGAGGCGCAGCGGAGTGATATCACTCGCGCGTTATCAGTGTGCGATTAGATACCGCCGCGCGCGCACCGCCCGCTCGCACTCCGCGCTCGCCGTCAGCCGGCCCCGCTGCACCGTCGTCGCCGGCCCCACCCGGCCCGGATCCTGAGCCACCACCAGACAGTCGAACAGCCATGAGGAGCCGCGATCGCCTCGCCGAGCTACAAGTGAGCCTCCACATCTCTATTTGAACAAATTGCACTATTGCCATTCATTTGTACGTTCACGACTGCATGCTTTATCTATGTCAGAATAATCACATGTGTGCAATCTAAGGTTATTTTCTTATTGTTATGATTCAGTGTGCCATTTTCCTGCTGTGTTCATAGTAAAGTGAAACAAAGTGTTGCGATCCGAGAGAGAACGGAGTCTGTGTCAATATTTAAACGTGCAGTATCGCGGACGGCGCGTCTGTTTCTTTGAAAATGTAATTAGCGAGTCCTCCTTCCTATTTTATTAGAATCCACATTACAGGCGGAGCACACAAATCATGTGTCGTTCTACCAACTATAAAAGGTGTTTTTAGTGTTTTCGTGTATATTGTGCGTGCGTGCGCGCATGTGTGTGCGCGTTTGTATGTCGTGTGTGTTTGTGTGTCGTGTGTGTTTGTGTGTGAGTGTGCGAGGCAGTCAGAGACTCGGTGGTGACGGCGGCTGCGAGGTGCAGAGCGTGATGCAATACCCGCATACAACTAGCAGAAGCCCGCCACTTACACCCGAGTGAACATACTTGTAATTTTTTTTTTTCGAAATTCATAATGGCCAATGTTTCTCTTTATAATATCAACTATACAGATATTGAAACAAATAAACATGTCAAGAATTATATTTATTAATTGTACTGATTTGCATATCATCTAATTGTTCAAACATATTAAGATTTATGCATTAACTGTCCTCAGAACACCGATGTGTGAACGTCCCCTGTGTTAATTCTCCACTGGAGTGGACTGGGTCACTCCAGGGGTACGCCTTGTCCAGGGTCCGGTATGAAGCCTTGGCATCGCCTGCATCGAGGAAACTTTCATAATCCACCGCGTCTCTGGGCGAGGACACATGACAGGACAACGTTAATTATCACGTTGATATCAATGATCGTTTTATTCACTGTTCGTAAATATAACACAATGTTTACAACACTCGTCGGAACGTTAGCACGGTGCGGCTGTTGTAGCACATTATTTTACCTCCAAGCGATTATTATAATAATTAATAAGATTAGTACATTTAATAACGTTATTGAATTTAAAAAGTACATATAGTTGTGTGTCCCCACAGAGAGCAGCGTCGCTGCCAGGCGCGGCGTCGGACCCGCCGGCGGTCGCGAGCCTGCCGCCTGAACTCGACGCCCTGTTTCTCGAGGTGACAACTGACACTGCTTATTATTAACACCACTTCCAACTTCTTTCTATCGCTGTATTATCTAAATTATCTAAAATATTATTATTATTATTATTAGTATATTATAGGTAATTAATCTTTTCTTTTTTTTTTAGATTCACAGACAGAAGTATGTGACTCATACTTGTTGGGTGGTCGTTGTAGCAATTTGCGCTTTACAACAGAAACTTGAAAAAGTGTTACTCTTAGTCAAAAAGTGAAATTGCAATTGTCTTATTTCAATCGTCGGTGTTTCACAATGTACCTACCACAGGTGCGTGCGTTATCCCCGCACCGCACGTACACTACACCTAGATATGTGCGGATGCTCGAGTTGTCGCACCAATTAAACTCAATTACACTTTTAACAAATAGTTTTGTAACAAACCACTCATCGACCAAATTTGTTGGCACTTCATAATTAAATAGTATCTAAATATAGGTCACACTCGGCTATCTCCCAAAAAGTCAATAACCGACTGAACACCTATAAGGCAGCCTCAGACAAACGACATCTACACCACAAATGATACATCCTACACACCATAATTTGAAAAAAGCCGGGTCAGTTTCTTGAGGCATTCTTCTCAATCTCGTTGCCTTTGTTGAGTTGAGTCACCGACAGACTGACTGACCGACAATCCCCTCCCTCCTTTAGAATCACGACAGGCTGACTGACATATCCTCCCGATAGTCACCGACAGACTGACAAATCTTGAGAAAAACTACAATAGATAGATAAACTGACAAACCTTGATAAGTCTGACAAAGAAACCATTTGCTTTTATGTCTTTATTATGATACCGCTCCAATCTCTTCCAATGTTGTTAAATATGGAATTTCCATTTTGTGTGTGAATGTTTGACGAATCTAAATGATCATGTTGATCTTAAAGACAATAAAGTATATTTTATTTATTTTATTTTAATGCTGAAACGAAAAGTTGCGGAGGAATTGTCGTGTTATTTTGAACTATCACTTACTTACAAAATCCACTTATACGTGTGGTAATACTACATGACATGCCAATATAATTTTTTTTTTTTAAATTAACTTTGTTTCAAGTTCATCTTTAGGCAAAGGTCAGTGGCACAAGCATTTGTGAAATTTACTGCATTTTTGGCAGTCTGTATCAGTTCATTCGTACTCTGTTATTATTGAAACAAACTATTTTATTTAAAACAATAATTCCAAACGAACAATGTACAATAAACACAGCAGTATTGGTTTCGCCGAGTTTCGCGTGAGGTAATCCAAAGCGACGCCGCGTGGTATACCGAACCCGCGCGGACAGACAATTAACTGTTACTTTTTGTTCGGTTGCATGTGGTCTCAAACTCTCAAATATATATATTTTTAATATCGGTTACCTCGTTTATTGTGAACACCACGTCAGTCGTATTCCAAGAGTATATTCACTAAAATCAACGCTGAAACGCGAATAACTAACACTCAGTCGCACTTTGCTGCGGTTTCAGCGCTAGTCTCGGCGACGTCGTCGTTCTGAGGTTGCCGAATATTCTCACCTTGAAATATCCCGGGCGGGAGTGAAAGTTCGCGATACGCGGAAACTAGCCTGTACTTGTTTACAATGGATACGCCAAGTTACACCTGAATAATCATACATCATCTTACAAACATATTATTACGTGTCGGTCGCAGGTGGAGCGCATGCGCGGCGGGCTGCGGCGGCTGCAGGGCGCCACGCAGCGCGCGCGCCGCCTGCACGCAGACCCCACCTTCCACACCAACCAGCGTCAGTACCACATGCATCTACTCACTCACTCACTCGGGCACTCACGCCTACACTAGTATCTTACTTGACTGCGGACATTACGTGCCACAACGCTTGCGCTTGCAGTGCTTGGATCTGCAAACTCTACCCCTTTCATCAGGGCGCAGGCTTCTCCCGGGTTGATCTCTAAATTGCAATCGGCTCTTGTTTTGGTACAATATTATGAACAATTACATAGACGTCTGAGGATAAATTTTCATTGAAGTTAAGTCGGTATCCCGTTTATGAATTTCAGTTCTGCAGGAGCAGCTGGACGCCACTGTGGCGCAGGCGCACGCCGAGGCCGTGCAGACCTGCGAGGCGCTGCGCCAGTTCGAGGGCCGCACGCGCATGCACGCCGCGGGCGGCACCAGCGGCGTGCACGCGCGCATCGCCCGCCTGCAGTACGCGGCCACGCGGCGGCTGTTCGCGGACGCGCTGGGGGACCATCACCGCGTGCTGCACGCGCTGCGCGACCACCGCCTGCAGCTGCTGCACCACCAACTCAAACTCAGTGAGCACCCACCCGACCCGACCCGGGCCCCAGGCGAGCCGCCACACTGCAGCAAGGACGGAAGACGCATCGTTCTTCATTTCTTCGTTTCTATATCACATACCTACTTCACATATATATTTTCAAGTCCTCATCTGCTGAGATACATTAAAACAGCTATAAATATTGTTAGTAGATTGTCAAATACGATGTAATCGAAGTAGTCGTGCCATGTGAAAGGTTGACGGCCGACCTATTTGCTAGCTCCGGCGAGGTGAACGCCCACCTGCGCGCGCGTATCTTCGCGCCACTGAGAGCATCTGCGACGCAAATTGACTGTAATTGAAAGTGTCCATTCACACTACTCGCGCAACGTCACTACTTCAGTTTATGAGCACTTCCACATTACCTACTAATATGTCTTGTTTTAGCGAACCTGACCATATCCGAAGAAGAGTGCCAGGAGCTCCTTGAATCCAAAAATCTCTACCTTTTCGTGGACAATGTAAGTTATGCCATCCGTGATCCGATACTTGTAGAACTCAACACGCTATATCAGAGTTTTTATACCATAGGTTGTGCGTGTGCTGTATCATTGTAGAACGACTCAACTCTGTGTTAATTGTTTATGATACAGATATAGAAAGTTATTGTTTATTAGTTTTCAGTTATTTAAATGCATGATATACAAAACTTTTTTAACTGACCATTTAAGCATTTATTTTAATTGGGTTTTTTTATCAACAAGTTTATTTGATTTTTGCAACGTTGACTGTTTTCACTATGGTTACTTTCTTCAAAAAAAAAAATCAATGGCTCCTAAAACCACATTTCTTTAATAAGCTTTATACAATTCAGGCTCTCTGAATTGTATAAAGGTCACGAAGGTTTTCTTGTTTCAATCGATCGTTATAATGCCGATATAGTCGCCATCAACGACACATGGCTACTTGACGGCCAGGAGGCGTGTGCACCGGATACTGTCTGCGCTGCACTCCGCGCCCTGAAAGTGTGCGGGGTGCTAGTGCTAATTTCTTGTCAGTACAGTCCATTCCTGAACTTGAAGATTTAAAATGTATCATATCTATCAATAGTGATACGATGGGCTGTGATAGTGTTAGCAGATACACCCCCCCGACTGGTCTCCACCTTGTCGTGGTGGGGGGGCTGAGTACCTCCCGGTAGGGCGCAGGAGGCGCTAGGAAAAAGGTAACACCCAGAGATTGGCGACTCTGGGTGCCCTTAGTACTGACTACCGGGGGGGAAACTAAAAGGGACCTGTGGAGGGCGCGGCGGGCGGGCCAGGAGGGTCCGTCAAGCAGCGCCGGGAGGGTCTCAGGCAGAGGGGGCAGGGGGCTCCTGCTGTCTAACCATGGACCCTCCGAGAAGTCGGCCACACACGCTATGGTCGCACAAGGAGGTAGGAGAGGCGCGTCCACTGCGTCTCTCTGAGGAGGTCCTCCCGGTTTTGGTCCGGGGAACGTTGGCCGCGGGCGGGGTGTCAGAGCTGCAACCCAGGTACTGGCGCCCCGCCTCTTTCTCAACAAGCGGCGGGCGTCGTCGGAAGATTTTTAGTGGGTATTACTGCTGGCGGTCGTGTCTGCCGGTGGTGAGTCCTACACCCCCTTTCGGTCCCCCTTTGGCCGGAAGGCAGTGCGTAAATGCATTTTGTTACCGACGTAAAAAAAAAAAAAAAAAAGTGTTAGCAGATACATGATCATATTGACGCTGCCTAAGACATTATCAGTGATCACTAAAATCATTAAAAAATCTATAGTTACTGGTGTTGTTCCCAAAATTTGGAAAAAGCGTTAGTCACTCCATTGCCGAAAAATAATAGTCCAACTATACTCAGAGATCTGAGGCCAATAAGTGTCTTGCCTTTCCTTTCCAAAATCTTGGAAAAAACAGTGCATTACCAACCTATAGACCATGTTGGAAAGAATAATATTTTCCCTTCCCTTCAATCAGGTTTCCGTAAGGGTCGTGGTACAGTTACTGCTTTGTTGGATGTAACAGACAATATACTGGCTGAACAGGATGCTGGACGTGGTACCATTTTCACTCTATTAGATTTCTCTCAGGCATTTGATAGCATAGACGTTTCTCTTTTGTTGTTAAAGTTGGCTTATTACGGACTGGATCCAGGAGGCTGTTAAATGGTTTAGTAGTTCTTTAAGTGATAGAAATCAATCTGTTAAACTTAAGCAAAGTGACGGTACAATCACGACTTCACTTCTCTTAGCAGTGCTTCGTGGCGTACCCCAAGGATCCATTCTGGGCCCCCTTCTCTTTTTATTATTTTTAGCGCTGACTTGGTAAAACATAGTAAGTTCCACATATATGCCGATTATGTCCAGCTGTATATTTCTGAGGTCCCTGACAAAATATCTAGTGCCATCAAGCTTCTGAATGAAGACCTAAACAAAGTGTTTTTATCTCAGAAATAAAAGTTTTTAATAAATTGCCTCAGAGTTTGAAGACAGCCTCTTTTGAAAGTTTTAAACACAAACTAAAGCTTTTTTTCTCTTGTGGGTAGGCGAAAGTGAAGGTTACGTTTTTCGAGCTCTGCTAACTTTAATTATAAATTAATTATTTTAGCCAGTTCTATTGGGCAACTTATGGTACCTTAAGTGTTATAGCCTACCTGCTGCACTGGTGTAGTGTAATTATTGCACTTATCACTCATTTCCTATATCTTTGGAAACTACTTTGCACTACATTACTCGCTGCTATGGAGTCCCGGATTGCTGACAATCAAATTGAGCTGCAGAAGTTGTTGGAATCCAAATTTGCAGAATTTGATGATAGAATCAGGAAGATTGGGGCTGGTGCTGTTCCTGTCGCCCCAGATGTTGTTTCCCTGTCACGTGAGTTGAGTGATTTTAAAAATTTTGCTTTCTCAGCATTGGGAAAAATAACTGAGCAACTAGAACTTCTATCTAATAATCAGGATAAAATGGAAACCTATTTGAGACGGAAGGTGTTGCTAATCCATGGAGTACCAGAGATTGATAATGAATCGCTTATTGATGTGGTGCACAAGATTATAACGGACAAGTTAAAAATCACTGACATCAATAAAACTCACATCAGAGTTTGTCATCGCCTTGGTTCTGCAAAAGTGAAGACTCGTCCGGTTCTAGTGCGTTTTCAAAATTTTGAGCACATGCACATGGTATGGGACAGTAAGACCTCGCTGAAGGGTTCAGGAATAACCATGTCTGAGTTTTTGACGAAGTATAGACATCGCATTTTTACTACTGCACGTAATCACTTTGGATTAAGACAGTGTTGGACGTCTGAGGGCAGAATTCTTGTTAGTCTTCCTGACAAGAGCAGGCGCAGAATTGAAACTAACACAGAGCTTCAGTCTATCATTACGGAGTTTCCCTCAGCTGCATCCGTCGCCGACCCACCGGAGGCTCCCGCTATCCACAAGGGCGCTGTGGCGAGAGGTACGCGGTCTACTAGACGGAAAAATTAATTAAGTGTGTGTAGTTCTCCGCTGTCTCAACGTAGTCTGCAGTGTACGTTATGTTAGTATTTTTACGGGCACTTCGATATTTATTTAGTATTACTCTGAAAGCAGGTATATAGAACTATTTGTCTTTTTTTGTGTTCCGACTTCCGAATCTACTATTTGACATTTCTATATTATTATTGTTACACAGAGTACGTAGATATGTAAAGATGCATATAGTTAAGATTGTTATGCGGGACTGGACTCAACTTATCTCATATACATTATTATTTTTGTATTCAATTCTATTTTTTGTACTTGTGTAAACACATACAAACACTTATCTGTATGTTTTCATTGTGAATGACATTGTTCGTGAATAATGTTTGTAATATGTATTTTGTTTTTAAACTGTTATCTTTTTTGTTCATAGTTCTGTTTTTGTTTGAGTGTTGTTGCTTTTATATGTTGTGGTGTACCAGTGCAGCGTGGTTGGCACTTGTTGTATTCTTGTTTAATTAGATTTTTTTACTTTTGAAGTTCTTTATATATATATATATATATATATATATATATTTTTTAATTTTCCTTAGTGTTACTTAGTTTTTTTTTTTTTTTTTTAAGAGGCTCAAGTTTAACCATTACATATACATTTTATTTTATTTTTTATTTTAGCTGTTGATTCTAAGCTTGGTGTTGTATTTTTGGCTGATGGATCTAAATGACAGTTATTTCTCATGCTCTTCTTCTTCGGGTAGCTATGTGAGTGCGAATGGAGACTCTGAGGACGGGTCAATCCTGCATGATCAGATATCCTCTCTTTTCCTCGGGTCTCGTAACTGCTTGAAACTGGCGCACATTAATGCGCAGAGCATACCTGCGCATTACTCTGAGTTGTTGGCGTCATTTAGTAGTGATAATTTGGATGCTCTGCTTGTTTCCGAATCTTTCCTTAAGCCTACCTTACCTTCTAGTCAATTTGCTTTGCCCGGCTTTGTTATCATACGCAATGATCGTACTGGAAAGGGTGGTGGTGGAGTTGCTATTTACTTGCGCGCTGATATCCCTTTTGTGGTCGTCTGCTCTTCCCCTTCACTGTATTCTCGATCTGCTGAGTATTTGTTTGTTGAAGTTACATTGCGCCATACAAAAATATTACTAGCTGCATTTTATTGTCCAAATCTAAGCATCGACTATTTCGATGACTTGGAAAGGGTTTTAAGCATTTATCGCCCATTATATGATAATGTGATCATAATGGGTGATTTCAATACCTGCATCCTTAAAAACAATTTCCGATCCCATAAACTTTTGTCCTTGATTACTTCCTATAACTTGAACTTATTACCTCTCTCTGCGACCCATCATTTTCCTAACTGTGTTCCCTCACTGCTAGATTTAATATTAGTTTCCTCACCAAGTAAGGTGGTTTCGCATGGACAGCTAACCGCTTGTTTTTCATATCACGACCTTATTTTTATTTCATATCGTATACGTCCGCCTAAATATAAGCCTTGTTATCTCCTTCGTCGGAATTATAAAGACATTAACTTAGAGGCTCTGCAACAGGACGCGGCTTGCCTAAAGTGGGACATAGCTTTGAGTAGCGAAAATATTGTGGAGAAGGTACACTTTTTTAACACATGCATCCTTAATGTCTTTGAAAAACATGCTCCGCTTAGACGGATTAAAATTAAACATAATCCTGCCCCTTGGCTATCAACTTACATTAAAGATCAGATGGTAATTCGGGACAAGGCAAAAAGAAGGCTAAAACGTTTTCCCACTGAATTTAATTTCGTAAATTACAAAAGGTTGCGTAATCGAGTGGGTCGCTTGTGCAGGGATGCGAAGAGGCAGCATTTCCACGATTCCCTTAACAATCGGGGTACGGCAGATGTGTGGAGGTTTTTGAAATCTGTGGGTATCGGTAAGCCTGTAAAGCAGCTATCGCTGGGATGCGACGTTAATTCTTTAAACGATTACTTCTCTCAATCTCCGGTTGCGTTAAATTCCTCCGTAAAGGGTGCCACATTGACGAGCTTGTCCAATTGCCCGAAACCTATTTGTCCGCAGTTCCAGTTCAGGGGTGTGGCGGAGACTGAGGTCCGTAAATCCGTGCTGTCCATTTCATCTGAGGCAGTTGGTGAGGATGGGCTGTGCTCGAAAATGATTATCATGATCCTTCCGCAAATCCTTTCTATTCTCTGTCATATTTTGAATTACTCTCTCTTGAATTCCTCTGTTCCTGCAATTTGGAAAATGGCTCATATTATTCCTTTGCCTAAAACTTCTTCTTCTTCCACTCCAAGCGAATATCGCCCTATTTCCATCTTACCTTTCCTATCCAAGGTCTTAGAGCACTTAGTCCACCAGCAGTTGTCATCATATGTTTTGAGACATGGTCTTATTAGCTCTTACCAGTCAGGATTTCGTGCGGGTCACAGTACGGTTACTGCCCTAGTCAATGTCACCGATGATATACGTTGGGCTATGGACAATAAGTTACTTACTGTCTTAGTGCTGTTAGATTTTAGCAGTGCTTTTAATTCTGTGGATGTTGATATTCTCTTAGCTGTTTTAAAATCTATCAATATTTCTGATCAGTCTGTTATGTGGTTTGATTCTTATTTGCGAGGCCGCATGCAATGTGTTCGTCAAGATGATTCTATTTCGGATTGGTGTCAGGTGTCATCGGGTGTGCCGCAGGGTGGAGTGCTATCTCCTCTTCTTTTTTCTATTTTTATAAATTCTATCACAAATGTTATTTCCTCTTCCCGCTTTCATCTATATGCAGACGACCTTCAAATATATAGTAATTTTTCTGTGGATAATGCTGCCTCAGCTTTAGCTAAACTAAATGAAGACCTATGTCGTATAAGTGGGTGGGCTGTGGCGCATGGCCTTGCTTTAAACGTTAGCAAATCTCAGGCTATCATAATTGGTAGCAGGCACTTCACATCCTCTACATCCTTGCAGCAACTGCCCTCTGTGTCTTTGAACGGCACTTTAATACCGTACTCTAGTGAGGTCAAAAACTTGGGCATCTACTTAGATACCACCCTGTCCTGGAGAACTCAAGTTAATGAAATAAGCCGTAAAGTGTATTTCACTTTACATTCTCTCAAATGTTTGCAAGGTTACTTACCCCAGGCTACTAAGATTTTGCTTGTACAGACACTTGTTTTTCCTATCATAGATTATGCTGATGCGTGCTTTCTGGATGCTACCGAGGAGCTTCTTAGTAGACTTGAGCGTTTGCAAAATGCGTGTATTCGTTTCGTGTTTGGCTTAAGAAAGTACGATCACGTGTCTTCCTTTCGCAAGACGCTTAATTGGCTTCCTATACGTCGTCGTAGGGATTCCCGTATCCTGTGTTTGTTGTTTAATTCCTTATTTAACCCATCTTACCCTTCCTACCTTCGGGAACGATTCTCCTATATTCGTCCTCCCGACGCTCTGTGTCGGTCAAATGTCCTCTTTCTTCTTAAATTCCCCTCGCACAGTTCCGACTTCTTCTCCTATTCCTTTTCTGTTCATGCAGTTAGACTGTGGAATGCGTTGCCTCCTAATATTCGCACTTGCAAAAATGTGGGCCTGTTTAAGAGAGCTGTAAGATGTCATTTCTTACATGACTGATGAATAATATCAAGTCATTGAGTTTTTAATTAGTAAATTATATAAAGCATTAAGTACGATATACGTGGTAGGTTAATTTAATTATTATACATATTGTTTATTTTGTTTCCTTTTATTTCAATTGTTTTTTGCACATGTCGTCTACTATTAAATGTTTTTTCCTTATTGCGGACTGCTGGAAGAGATTCCTTTTGGAATAAGCAGCTCCATTGTACATTGTTATATAATTATTTTTTTCCTTTATATGTTTTGTGTGTACATAAATTGTTACATAAATAAATAAATAAATAAATAAAGCTATTTTTAATAAATAAAGCCTACTACTATGTAAATTAATTTTCTTTGTGATAAAATTAATTAATTATTATGTATAAATTTATTTGATAATATTATTAAAATTTACTTATTCTTAAATGTGACATAAATTGTAATTATATTATTCTTATTACTTATTTTGAATAATTTGTACTGTTTTTGCTATGGCGAACAAATGTATTTTCATAACATCTTCAAATTGTAATGTACCCATGTTATGCAAATAAATGATTTGAAACAAAATAGCTAATGTACTGGAAACGCTTTGACACTTAACCCCAATAAATCCAAGTTTATGGTGCTTGGATCAAAGACGCATATTCAAAAAATCTTTTACAAGGGTCCAGTAGTAAGTGTTTTTGGTCAGCGTATTAGTCAAGTCGATGAGGTCAAGAATTTGGGTGTTCTGTTTAATAGCAAATTACGTTTCGAGAGTCAGGTTGTCTTGTCAAAAGCTGTTTCTATTCGGTTGAAAGTTTTGTACAAAATACGCAATTTATTGTCCAGACAAGCTAGAATAAATGTTGTAGAATCGCTTGTGTTATCTCGCCTTAATAAGCAGATGTTGTTTATGTTGCGAGTTGCGTTTAAATGAATATAAACCCTTTATAATCTGTACAATGTGTAATATATCATGTTTATATTTAAGTTGTAAATTAATTTTAAGTCAATTAAATGGTAACCGTGATCGCAGCTCTCTAGGTTGTAGCTGAAAATCAAAATTTTGCTCGCCGAGCAATACTATGTTGAGCTGTGACCTTTTCGTACTACCACAGCACACGTACAATTATTTATATAAGTACATTGTTTAATTTATTTTTATATTGTTTTAGTTTATTTTTTTTAAATTTAAATATTTTGCACGTGTGTTTATTTAGTGATATCTATCGACGACGCGATACTCTAAACGATAAATTTTATTATAAATTTTAAATATCATACATAACAAAAGCGGAATTTAATGCGGAAGGATTTATTATTGCATTCCTACCTTATAAAAAAAGTTGTATTGAGATAAATTTACTCTAAGGTTAGATTTTGTAAAAAATCACGAATTCTTTATAATATCCTAGATATGAATTCATAGATGTAAAAAATAATCGATTTTAGAGAAACGATTAATACAATTTTGTTAAAAAAAAAAATTTAATACTTTTTATCCAAACACAATACATACTGTTGGTGGAGACTATGAAAACTAGTCGAAGTCACAGTCGGACATTCGAATAAAACTGCTGTGCCTCAAATAGGACTAAAATTTATTGGTTATTGTTTCTCGAGGCCCGGCCATGGCCACCTATCGGTGGTAAAATTAAGTGCTACCTTCGGTGCTGGACTTCTTGGCGGGAAACTGAAGAGTTTAAGTCTGTTGTATTTGTTTTATTTTCTTAAATTTGTGATATTTCGAACGTTAATGTATAATAACACATAACGGTAATGACGGTGGATTATTAACCGTTAAATGTTTGTGAACGTACATGAGTGTTGGTAAATAAAACGAAAAAGTGCATCATCACTTTTCAAATTCTCTAGAGAAGTCCATGTGAGAACTCAGTATAGTCCCACATCTTCCCTGAGGACTCGAGGGGATTAGGGGGAGGGCATCTCGTTTACTATTTATCACCACTCATTCTCATTGACTATTCGTTGGTCGGGGGCGGTTCCAGCTGCAGGCGGAGACGGCGGAGGCGCGGCGCGCGCTGCGGGACGCGGAGAGCCGCCGCGAGGAGCTGGCGCGGCTGGAGCGCGCGCTGCGGGACGTGCGCGACCTGTTCCACCACCTCGCGCTGCTCGTCGCCCAGCAGGTGGCCTCCTCCTCCCGACCTACTCGGATCCAACTATTTCTACACGTTTCTTTTCGATGGAGTATGTCGTAACAATATGGTTGTCTGTCGCAGCAAGACCAGATCGACAGCGTGGAGTACTACGCGCTGCAGGCCACCAGCCTCGTGGAGCACGGCGGCCGCGACCTGCTGCGGGGCACGGTCGGCCGGCGCGCCCAGCGGCAGGTCAGACTCGCAGGCGCCTCCCTCCCCCTGCCCCCTCCGTTGTCGCCCCTAAGGCTATACCCTATCTGGTTATATTACGGTGTAGCAGCAGTCGGCAGCTGGTATAGTTTTAGCCAACTAGAGAAATTCTCAAACCCCTACGATTGAAATATATCTAAAGCAGGAAGCGCTCGCTGCGAGTGGTCGGAATCGATCACCGAAGTAAAGCATAGTTCCCAGCCAGACGTCTGTCCTTGAATCGATGATTTGAATGGCTTTCAGTATCGAGCGTAAGTATGCTTCGGAAGGACGTTAAACCGTTTGTCCCGGGATAATGTGGTCCTCGTTAAGCTATGTTAGAGATGTACCTCCCACCTATGATGATGATGATGATGATTCAAAGTCTGCACGACTCTTTACTTATCTTAAAAAATAATGTGCTTCAACTATTTCAACTCAGAAATCTGGCTGATCAATATCTAAATTAATTAGTATCTCCCGGTCTGCCTTCGGGCCGATTCTACCTGACTTCAGAATTAAATTGTCTCGACCAATAGACTGGGTCTATAATACAAATTCCCTACACTTGTAGTATAACGCCACATACTTAAAAAGAAAATTCCTCCATTTCTAAAAAAATATAGTACTAACCTAAAACTTCGTTTTTGTTGCAGAAAAAAATTGGATTGGTGATTTGCTTAATATCAGGTTTCCTGATAGTATTAGTAGTGCTGATATTGACTTAGAGTATGTAGTGGGAAGCGGTGCCACACCGTCCGAGACACAGACCAGCGGCCCGGCGGCTGCCAGGAGCCGGGGACCAGGCGGCGACGCGACGTCACGTGACCAAGAAGAAGGAATTGATCCAACTCTTATAAATAATGTGCTAGTCAACCAATTAGTTATTAAGTTATTTATTTAATAAATCGTGTATGTACATTGCGCTGTTTCATTAGTAAGCCCTGAACTTAACAAGAGACCATACTATACCAAAGATCGACCTAATTATAATAATCATTTATTTGCACAAAACATGGTATAACGTGGTCTTTACACAATATCAATACAAGTGCGCATGTTTTATACATAGCATGCAAATGATTTCAATATCCATTGTACATTCCATATAAATCTAGTATAATTACAAATGTCAATAAACTCAATCAATGTCAATAATCTCAATGTCTATTTCTCAGAAAATTCCTAAACACTGTAAAAATTATACTCATTCAGCCATTTAAATATTCTCTTTTTGAATATCAAACAATTCACCTCCTTTATTTCCACGGGAATCTTATGATATATTTTAACACACATTGCGAGACAGCTTTTACTATATTTAGAGGTTTTAGCTACATTACCCATGACAAGTTTATGTCTGTCTCTTTGCACTCTGGAGCAATAAGGCTCAGGTGATTTTTGAAAGAGATCTTTATGTTTATGTACAAAAAACATACCTCGTATATGTAAAGCAATGGAAGAGAATAGTACCAAAATAGTCAGGAAGCCAAATATACTTACTACTTAGGTAAAGTAAAAAAATAAAAAGTGTTTTGTACGTTAAGGTCAGTTTGATAACTCTGAAAGTAAGAGGTAAAGAAAGAATTCTAATAACACATGAATTTAAACAGTTGAGTCAGCGTGGATTTCGAGTCACGTGGGGCAACTGGCAATGAATGTACGGATTCTTCTGCTAAAGTGGCTGCGTCCAGCTCTGATGTTGATTTGATACTCTTCAAAGTTAAGACCTTATCCAGGTTTATACAAAAAAACAAGTAGGGGAGTGCAGAGAGTGCATAATGCATATAAACGCTTCTGCCCAGAATACCCAGGATTATACCTAATATAGTGAGTAAGCATTTGCTTATTATGTCTTATAATGTTACTTTTAAATAAAATATGCTTGTTTCCTGCAAAAACTGTTTCATATGAAACGCCCTCAGTATTTAAATGATTAATGTATTCCCAAAAAAAAAAGACTGCATATGTTGAGGGATCGAAGCTTTCAATTATGTAGGGTAACAATAAAATTGAGTGATGCCAGTGGTTCCTTTAAGTACGCTGCTTCTAAAATCTGGAATGACTTGCCTCCACCTGTTCGAAAGGAAAGTGATCATTCACTCATGACTTTCCGAAAAAAATGTCGCAGCACATCTCTACCATGGGGGCGGAACTTTTCGCATAACGTTGGTTAACCTAAAGTCGTTAGTCATACATCAATTGGCATAATTATCAAATAGCATAACACTATAGTCACATAATTTTTCCTTAATTTGACTTTTAAATGGCATACCTGTCTAAAGGCATATTATTATTAAGCATTATAATTATATTAAATCCCTAATTTCATATTAGGTATTCCTTAAATTCTTTGGCATAATTTAATTTGCCATATCTATAGAAAAACCTAATTGTATTTGGCATATTACTGGTAGTCGCAAAATTTTTGAAGCATAATTAATGTGTCATAATAACTCAAATCCCTAATTTTATTTATTATAAATTTTTTAGTCCTAAATATTATTAATTAAATCTAATTATCACTCAGATTCGAACTAGTGCACCCCGACTCCACCTTGCTCTACACTAGAGTGTCATTTTTTACCGCGTGACCCGCGGTGATAAGTGAAAACCATCTGCGACGATAAGTTCGCGGGGGACCGCCGGAGTCCCGCAGCGCCGGAGCCGCGACAGTAGTGCAATGCCTTAGAATAATTACACCTAGAAGCCCAGTACGCGTCGTCAAAGTGAGGCAACCATAGAGAAATGTAATAACTAGGTAATAGAGAGCCACCTCCCGGTTTTTTTTTGCCAATCGGTTTGAACCTAGTGCCCTCTGGAAGTGTTGTTCCGCAACTTTTGGCAAATATATATACCTATGCATTCTATAGATAGGTATCAGCTTACTTAAATTTTAAGCATGCAAAACATTGGAATCAGAGTGATTTGAGCATGCACAAAATTTATGAAATCAAATCACTCTGATTCCAATGTTTTGCATGCTTAAAAATTAAGCAAGTAAAATTTACGACAATATTGAAAAGTGCGCACGAGTAGACAACAAGCGGCCATATGCAATGAAAAATGACAATGACATGTCAGGTCCCAAGATCGATTAAAATCGAGTTAATCGAGTAGGTAATGAACATGAGTTTAGAATAAATAAAGAATTGAAAGTAAAATAATATCACGTAAATTTCTAAAGTTAAATATGTTTATAAATTGTACCAAGCAACAAGTTTTAAGTTCTAATTATAAGGTTTAGCTAAAATTTAATTTGATCGATTATTAATCTCTGCTGCTTTTGGAGAAAGCGCCATCTAGCGAGAGTCTTTAAAAATATTTTTACGCAATAGTGAGGAAAAACGTTAAAAGATGGCGCTACTCAAACAATGTCATTGCTCTGACTATTGGACTTTCCTACCCCTGGGGGCCTACCGCCGAGTTCGATGGCAATCGATTATAGGCAAAATGGATTTCGAATTGATTCTGTCGTAGCGCCGAACTCATGGAAATCGAAACAAAATGGCGTTCTCCATTTACCTATTGGTCTGTCACGGACTG
This sequence comes from Musotima nitidalis, assembly GCA_949126915.1. Lineage (NCBI taxonomy): Eukaryota > Metazoa > Arthropoda > Insecta > Lepidoptera > Crambidae > Musotima > Musotima nitidalis. Next base: position 20,223,144 of record OX421421.1, read on the forward strand.
AAGGTCATGAATGAGAGGTGGCTGTCGGCAGATTCCCCGGTACGGATTAATGAACGCAAAACAAAGTTTGATCTAGATGGATTACCGGTAATCCATCGAATTCGGCGGTAGGCCCCCTGGAGGCAACTAAAACCTAGCCAATCTAGCCATATTGGCTAGGTTTGTTACGCGGCCCGTCAATGCTCAAGGTCGTGTCGTATTGAAAACTACTCCTGATATGTATATTAAAAATGACGGTTTGCGCTATGAACGGATATATCTCAATACGTCGGAAAAGCTCAAGAAACATATTAACATAACATTACACGGGTAAATTATGTGTTTGAACTTAAATTATTAAGTAAAACATTTATTAAAATGAAAAAAATAATTTCAATATTTGTTACGTGACAGTTAATGAAAATGTTGCCATTAAAGGGAAAAAATATCCTATATTTTGTTGTAAGTGAAACACGTCTAAATTAGACAATAATTAAATTGTACAAAATGTTATTTGACAATTTTCTGCTACTACCTTCCACCCGCGACTTTGTTTGCGTGGAATAATTTCTTTAATATACGATAACACAAAAATCTTTTTTTTTTTCATTAATTAATTGATTTCAATTGATATGGCATAAATCACATCTTAAAAAGGTGTAATAGTTTCATTCGATTCTGGTCTATCTACATAAAACAGTTGATTAACTATAACAATTTAAGAGTTTCATAGCTCTAAATATTTTAAATAAATAATTAGTGAAAAATTATTCACCCCAGGCAGGATAAATATATCAACATTTTTAATAAAATTATAAATTAAGTGGTTTTTCGCATAAACTAAATGCAATAAATAGCTAAGCTAAAGTATTAAAGTTTCAACTTCCCTACTTTTAGGGAAAATTGAATGAAATGACAACATGATTTTTTTCACTGTTGCTTTTCGTCGAGCGTAAATACAAGTATCTTACGCACACATAGATTTTTTTCTTGCCTCGCTTTTGAAAGATCGCTTTGGAGGGAACTATCGTTCTAGGTGTTATTATTCTTAGTGCAATGCATGCTGCATGCCTGCTTGTATACTGCATGCATGCCGCATGTTATGGCCGACGGCGTCACTTTGGTTTTGATGATATTTGTCTCTTATAATTATTATTACAATTTGGTTTAAAATGTCAAGTCGATTAGTGACATCTGTGAAGTAGAGTGTCAGTGAGCTTCACAAGTGTTATCTCATGGATGTTCAAAAGATTTTTGATGTGATGTGAAAGTGGTTCAACCATTAAGACGTGGCTTTACGTGAATAGTACTACGATGTTCCGTGAGGTGAGTAGCAAAAACAAATAAATTTTTTGTAATAATCTAAATGTACGAGTGCATTATAATAGCTTTTTTTTCTTTTAAATAATGGCTTCTTGCGTGTAGCACATTTAGCCAGTGTCAAGTAAAGAGATATATTAACCAATCATAAACATAAATGTGAAATGAGAGCCAAGTTCAATATTATGATAAATGCCTTGGTTGTTGACTTCAACGAAAAAAGAAGTGAGATCTAAATAGGTGTCAAGTTCAATGGTCAGTCCTGAAAATTATTTATAAGTAACAGTATAACATATCATAATCTTCTTATAACATAAAAAAATGTATTGCAGTCTAAGGTCTGTCTTGGCTAGTTTGTACAAACCTACCAACGAATTATTATGTTCGAACTCTAGTTTGTACCAACAATCCAAATTTTCGGAATTATAAAATAAGAACCGACAAATATTTGTAGGTTCAGAACTTGCGTTTTCATTATGAAAACTTTTACCAAATTTTATACGTTTATACGTTTATGTGAAATCCATAACGTATTTATACCGCTCCAAATGGTTCCTGTAATATAACACACGGTGCGGCTCGCCATTTCTGTTTCTTGAACTTGGCTTGACACGCTACCGCATGTCTAGATAATATATAAATCATAGTATAGTGAGAATGAGTAATGATAAAGATTGGTTGGTTGGTTGGTTGGTTGGTTGGTTGGTTGGTTGGTTGGTTGGTTGGTTGGTTGGTTGGTTGGTTGGTTGGTTGGTTGGTTGGTTGGTTGGTTGGTTGGTTGGTTGGTTGGTTGGTTGGTTGGTTGGTTGGTTGGTTGGTTGGTTGGTTGGTTGGTTGGTTGGTTGGTTGGTTGGTTGGTTGGTTGGTTGGTTGGTTGGTTGGTTGGTTGGTTGGTTGGTTGGTTGGTTGGTTGGTTGGTTGGTTGGTTGGTTGGTTGGTTGGTTGGTTGGTTGGTTGGTTGGTTGGTTGGTTGGTTGGTTGGTTGGTTGGTTGGTTGGTTGGTTGGTTGGTTGGTTGGTTGGTTGGTTGGTTGGTTGGTTGGTTGGTTGGTTGGTTGGTTGGTTGGTTGGTTGGTTGGTTGGTTGGTTGGTTGGTTGGTTGGTTGGTTGGTTGGTTGGTTGGTTGGTTGGTTGGTTGGTTGGTTGGTTGGTTGGTTGGTTGGTTGGTTGGTTGGTTGGTTGGTTGGTTGGTTGGTTGGTTGGTTGGTTGGTTGGTTGGTTGGTTGGTTGGTTGGTTGGTTGGTTGGTTGGTTGGTTGGTTGGTTGGTTGGTTGGTTGGTTGGTTGGTTGGTTGGTTGGTTGGTTGGTTGGTTGGTTGGTTGGTTAGGTTAGGTTAGGTTAGGTTAGGTTAGGTTAGGTTAGGTTAGGTTAGGTTAGGTTAGGTTAGGTTAGGTTAGGTTAGGTTAGGTTAGGTTAGGTTAGGTTAGGTTAGGTTAGGTTAGGTTAGGTTAGGTTAGGTTAGGTTAGGTTAGGTTCCCGTGTGGAGTTGCCAGACTCCCATCGGGCGCGTCCCCAGGTGGCGGATAGGGGCATGCCACACATTGTGGTACCGGCATTTGTAAGTCCGGCGCGGACCAAAACTGGCGGGTTTTGTGGGGCGCACCCCCGGTCGCATTTCGCGGCTGGAAAGCGGCCCAGTTGTGTCATTGTCATACGGCGTAGGGTGTCGGCTGCTCCCAGCACGCCTCAGCTCATCTGAGGTGGCAGGGGATGCAGCCCATTTTCCCAGTGGTGGCGAGGCGTATTTCGCGCCTCTTGTTTCGCCCTTTCGAGGGCAGTGGCCGCTTTCAAGCGGCGGTGGGTGGCAGGCCTGCAAGGCCTGCGGCGCGGCGAGTCCGGCAGTTACATCCCAGTGGCTGTCGGGGGGGTCTCTTGACTCCCCGTCGGGCAATCCGTAATCCGCAGTCTGCGGACCGGAGGTGCCGCTCACTGAGAGTGGTGCCGCGTGGAAGAATACCACTATAATAAATTACCCCAATCCCAAGGTGAGCGGATCGTGCCGAAGGGATGCATGGCTGGAGGGAGTCCAGTCGCTAGCGTGCGGGGGAGCTCACCCCCGAAAAAAGAGAGGGAGTATTAAATAATGACAAGCAGACTTACAAATATTCTCCGGGCAGGTCCTCGAAAGGGGGAATCCTGCACACCCGCTTCGGCGGGTGTCTGCCCCGTGTTATACGGAGGGGGCAAAAGCTGCTTCGGGGGTCGGCATTCTGCTGATCTCCGCACCGACAACCCTGGCTTTCCTTTACTGGATTTTTGTGCTGCCAAGCGACGTGGTGGTGTGTTGCGCCTTAGGGGCGGTGGAGGGCCGGGCCCGCCGAGGGACGAGCATGGCAGGTTCGTCTCGACGCCGGCGCCGGAGGAGATTCTCTCCGACGGTTCGGCGGGGACCATGGATACTGTGGGTCCCGCGAAAGCGTCGGAGACGTCAGACATGGAGTTTGGCGAAGGCAGTTCGTCTGGGGTTCAGCCCTACTGCCTTCGCCAAAAAAGGAAGAGGTCGAGCTGGGCGAGCTCGGTCAGCGAGGCCGACATGGCCCTGGACGACGTCAGAGTGTCGACGAAGCGCGGCCGATCCCGTGGCCGCGTTTCTTCCTACGGCCTTACGGTCGGACTCAGTAAGGCCAGGAGGGCGCTGAGTGTTGACCGGGCGCAGGATAGGCTGGAGGTTGAGCGCGAGAGAAGGGATCGGGAGTCGATGCCGGGCCCCTCGCGCGCGCCCAGATCAGATTGTGCCACAGACTTTCGGGCCATGACAGCGGGCTGGGACTCGGTGGACGACGTTTCGTCGCACACACTGGCGGACAGGCTATCAAAATGCCTGACCGCCATCGACGAGATGACGAAAAGGTCCTCTTCGTTGAAGGGGACTTTCCACGGCGGTTTCAGCCACGCTGTCGAGGTAGGGAAAAAGTGCCTTAGTGCCATGGTGGCTCGTCCCCCGACGGCAGAGGAAGAGATGCTGCGACAGGAGGTGGAGCGCCTGAGGAGTAGCAATGAAGCCGCAGAAAAGACTTCGAGGCTGGAGAACGCCCGCCTCCTGTCGCAACAGGCTCAACTCATCAGAGAGGTCTCCTCCCTTCGCGAGGAGGTGCGGAGGCCTGTGGATCTGACACAGGTAGAAGAGCGGTTCGGGCGGGATTTGCAGGAGCTCCGGGCACGTCTGGATGCGCGCTTCGAGGGCCTGGAGGTGTGCGGCCGCCTGCTGCCCGAGAAGTCGGTGCGTCCCCCACTTCTGGCCGACCGGGCGGCCCTTTCGCCGCAGCCGGGCCCATCTTCGGCCCCTGCTGTGGCTCCAGCGCGGCCCCCTCCTCCCCCTACCAAGAAGGGGAAGGGGAAGGGAAAGGGGAAGAAGCAGCCGGTGCCTGTTTCGGCGTCCGCACCGGCTGTTCCTCTCTCTCCATCGGAGGTCCGTCCAGCGGCTCCCGTTGCCACCCCGTCCCAGTCGGGTGGCCAGCAACGGGAGACCTGGACCACTGTGGTCTCGCGCCGCCCCAAAGGGAGAGTGGCGGCGCAGGCCAAAGGGTCGCGGAGCGCTGCTCCTGCCAGGCCGGCACCACAGCTGGGCCGATCGGCAACAGCCCCCGCCAAAAAGAAGGCGCTGCGCCCGCCATCATCCGCAGCAGTCGTGATGACGCTGCTGCCGGGCGCAGTGGAGCGAGGCCGCACCTACGAGGCGGTGATCGCCGAGGCCAAGGCGAAGATACGCCTTGCCGACCTCGGCATTGCCTCGGTGCGGTTCCGCAAGGCGGTGACGGGGGCCCGGGTCCTAGAGTTGGCAGGAGAGGCCCGGGACGAAAAGGCCGATCGGCTCGCAGAGCGCCTCCGCGCAATCTACGAGCCGGAGGAGGTGAAAGTCTCCAGGCCGGTGATGCGGGCAGACATCCGCGTCTCGGGCCTGGACGACTCAGTCTCGAAGGAGGAGGTGGTGTCGGCGGTGGCAGCTGTCGGTGGCTGCACTCCCGACCTTATCAGGCCGGGAGAAATTGGGAGGGCTACCTCTGCGGGGCTGGGGGCCATTGTGGTCTCCTGCCCCGTGGCGGTCGCGAAAAAGGTCGCCAGCGGGCGGCTGTTGGTGGGCTGGGTATCGGCCGGGACGACCCTTTTGGACTCTCGCCCCGGCCGATGCTTCAGGTGTTTTGCGCTGGGCCATATCGGGGCCCAGTGCAAGTCTTCGGTCGACCGCAGCGGAAACTGTTTCCGCTGCGCTCGGCCAGGGCACAGAGCCCGTGAATGCTCTGCCCCCCCCCACTGTCCCCTCTGTGAGGAGGCTGGGAGGGTGGCCGACCATCGCCCTGGGGGTAAGGCATGCGCCCGGTCCCCCAAGGCCAAAAAGAAGGGCCCCGGCAAAGGCGTGCTGCCATCGGGCCCTACCGCCGCCACGGATCGGCCGTCGGGGGAGGTTGATATGGAGACCCACTAATTTATGGCTCTCCAGCTCAACCTTCTACAGGCGAACCTTAACCACTCCGCCGCGGCCCAGGATCTTCTTCTTCAGGCCATGGCGGAGTGGCAGGTCGGTCTGGCAGTGGCCGCTGAGCCCTACCGCGTCCCGGTCCGTTCCGACTGGATCTGCGACGCGGACGGCTCGGTGGCCATCATTCAGCGTATGGCGGCGGGCACTCCCCCTCTCGTCCTCGTCGGGAGAGGGGGAGGTTTCGTAGCCGCTCGGGTCGGCGGGGTGGTGGTTGTGGGAGTCTATTTCTCCCCCAATCGCCCCCTCGTCGAGTTCGAGCGGTTTTTGGTTAGGTTGGGCGCAGTAACCCAAGGCTCTTCTCTCCCCGTCATTGTAATGGGGGACCCCAACGCCAAATCCACGGCGTGGGGCTCCCGGACGACTGACGGGAGGGGGACGGCCTTGGAGGAATGGGTGACAGAGTGTGGGCTGTCCATCCTCAATCGCGGTTCGGTGGACACGTGCGTGCGCCGCAACGGGGGGTCTGTTATCGACATCTCGTTTGCGGCGCCCTCTCTCGCGCATCGTGTCCACGATTGGAGGGTGCTGGAGGATGTGGAGACATTGTCTGATCATCGCTATATCAGATTCAGTGTCTCCACATCGGTGCCAGCGTCCAGCGGAGGTGTTGGAGAGCCGCGATTGGACGGCCCACGATGGGCGATCAAGCGCCTCGACAGGTCTTTGCTGCGGGAGGCAGCCCTGGTCGAGGCGTGGCCACGGGAGCCACCGCTGGTGGACGTGGAGGGGGAGGCTGCGAGGGTGTGCGCGGCCATGGCGCGTATTTGTGACGTGGCCATGCCCCGTGTTCGCGCCCCCCCGCGCAGATCCCAGGTCTACTGGTGGTCGCCGGAGATCGCCCAGCTCCGCCGAACCTGTGCGGTGGAGCGGCGCCGCTACCAGAGGTGTCGCGGAAGGAGAATCCGCGACGACGCCGAGTTGGATCGGCTCTACGCCGCCTATAGAGAGGCGGTGAGGGCCCTTCGCGGGGCCATTAGCCGGTCCAAAGCCGCAGCGTGGGACGAGCTGCTGGAGGCCGTTGAGGCGGATCCATGGGGCAGGCCGTACAAAATAGTACGGCAAAAGCTCCGAGCGTGGACCCCTCCCGTCTCCAGCAGTCTCGAACCGGCGGTACTCGGTAGGGTGGTTGAGGCACTGTTCCCAGACAGGGGAACCGACTTCGTGCCTCCCACTATGGCGGCGCCAGATGTCACCCGTGACTCGGGCACTGAGGATGTGCCCGAGCTCACCGAGGAGGAAGTAGGAAGGGCCGTGCTACGTCTGAGGGGCAAGAGCACGGCCCCAGGTCCCGACGGCATTCCGACGAGGGCGTGGGACCTGGTTTTGAGCGGGGAGGAAGCGCCTTTTCTTTCCCGCGTGACCTCCCTCTTTGCTAGGTGTCTGCGGGATGGGGTTTTTCCGCGGCGCTGGAAGGAGGGCCGCTTGGTACTCCTTCCCAAAGAGGGACGTCCGGCCGATGACCCTTCTGGTTATCGGCCCATCGTGCTGCTCGACGAGGCGGGCAAGCTCCTGGAGCGTGTCATCGCCAACCGCCTCGTCGAGCACCTGGAGGAGGTCGGACCAGATTTGTCCGACCACCAGTTCGGGTTCCGCCGCGGCCGATCGACGATTGACGCGATCGGCCGCTTGCAGGACCTGTCGGAGAGGGCGGTTTCCCGGGGTGGGGTGTTGATTGCGGTGTCGCTCGATATCGCGAACGCCTTCAACACCCTGCCCTGGTCAACGATTATGGAGGCGCTCCGATATCACGGGGTGCCTCCATATCTGCGGCGGTTGTTGGGGAGCTACCTGTCGGAGAGGGCGGTAGTCTTCCCAACGATGGGCGGAGGAGGCTGTCGTCGGCGTATGGTGTGCGGTGTTCCACAGGGGTCTGTCCTGGGACCACTCCTGTGGAACATCGGATATGATTACGTTCTGCGCTGTGTGAACTTGCACGGCGTGGACGTGATCTGTTACGCCGACGACACCCTCGTAACATCCTGGGGTTCTGACCCCCGGGATGCGAGAGTGTTGGCCACTGTCGGCGTCGCGGCGGTGGTCGAGAGGATACGGCGGCTGGGGCTCGAGGTGGCACTGCATAAATCCGGGGCCATTATTTTCCATGGTCCCCGGAGGCGGCCGCCTCCAGGCCCTAGTATCGTGGTAGGAGGAACTCCCATCCCTGTCGAGAACACGCTGAAGTATCTCGGCGTCCTTCTCGACAGCAGATGGGACTTCGAAGCGCACCTTCGGCACCTAGGCCCGAGGTTGGTGAGCACGGCGGGAGCTCTATCTCGCCTGCTCCCCAATCTCGGAGGGAGTGGCGGCAGTTGCCGCCGCCTTTACACGGGAGTGGTGCGGTCCATAGCCCTGTATGGAGCCCCAATTTGGGCGAGCTCCATATCGGGTCGCCATCGACAGATCCTGCAGCAGTCGCAGAGGGTCATGGCGACCCGTGTCGTTAGGGGGTATCGCACCATCTCCCATGAGGTGGCATGCGCGCTCGCCGGGTCCCTGCCATGGGACCTCGACGCCGAGGTTCTCTCGGCGGTTTACTGGCGTGGCGCGCAATCCCGGAGCCAGGGTCTCCGCCCCACACCGGACACTGTGGTGCGGTGGCGTCGAGACGCTCAGACACAGGCTCTGGGCGCATGGCGGCGGCAGCTACACAGGAGCGCCGAACTACGTGCCGAAGGATCGAGGCGCCGTATCCTCGAGGCGGTCGGGCCCATATTGGAGCGATGGGTCGGCCGTCGGTGGGGGTCGATGACTTTCCGGCTCACACAGGTACTTTCCGGGCACGGGTGCTTTGGGAAGTATCTGTGTGACGTCGCCGGGGGGGAGTCGACCCGGTGTTGCCACCACTGTGACTGCGTGATGGATGATGCGCAGCACACTTTGGTGGCGTGCCCTGCGTGGGCGGGGCCGCGGTCGACGTTAGCCGCGGCCCTGGGTGGAGTGGCTCTCTCGCTGCCGACCATCATGCAAAAGATGGTCGACAGCGAGACGGCGTGGGAGGCGATGGCCTCCTTCTGCGAAGTGGTGATGTCGCAGAAGGAGGCCGCGGAGCGGGAGAGGGAGCGGGATCCGCTCTCTCTCCGGCTACGCCGTTGGCGCAGCGGGCGGGCCAGGAGGGCCCGTCAGGCAGCGCCCGGGGGGTCTTAGGCGGCGGGGGCAGGGGGCCCCTTCCGTCTCGCCATAGACCCCCCCCGAAGTCGGCCAGTTACGCCATGGCCGCACATAGAGGTAGGGGGGGCGCTGCAAATTGCGCCTTCCTGAGGAGGTCTCCCCGGTTCTGATCCGGGGGACGTTGGCCGCGGGCGGGGTACCAGAAGCTACAAACTCCGGGCACTGGTGCCTCGCCCCTTTTCAACAGCGGTGGGCGTCGTCTGAAGTTTTTTAGTGGGTAGGACTGCGGTGGTCGCGTCGGCCGCAGTGAGCCCCACACCCCCTCCCGGTCTCCCCCTTTTGGCCGGGAGACAGTGCGTAAGCAGCATTTTTTTACAGACGATAATAAAAAAAAAAAAAAAAAAAAAAAAGGTTAGGTTAGGTTAGGTTAGGTTAGGTTAGGTTAGGTTAGGTTAGGTTAGGTTCCCGTGTGGAGTTGCCAGACTCCCATCAGGCGCGTCCCCGGGTGGCGGATAGGGGAAAGCCACACTTTGTGGTACCGGCTTGCATAAGGCCGGCGCGGACCAAAACTGGCGGGTTTCGTGGGGCGCACCCCCGGTCGCACTTCGCGGCTGGAAAGCGGCCCAGGGGTGGGGAGCCGCGTTCTGTGTCGTGGCTTTTCGGGGTGGCGAGCCTTCCCGGCTCTGGTTTCCTGTCTCTCCTCTCTGTTTTGCCAGGGGGTGAGAGATAGGATCTCGCGCGGCGGGCTGGGTTTCATCCCCACCCGTCGGGCAAACTGTTACCCCCATTCTGGGGACCAGGGGTCTTGCCTTCAACGGCCGGACCGAGAGGAGACAACCTCAATAATAAATCCCTAATCCTAAGCTTACGCCCGGCGAGAGGATGAATGGCTGGTGGGTGACCAGTCTCAAGGGCGTCACTCGGCCAGGGGATCAGCGGCCCCTCTGGTCGATAAATCTACGCTTACCCGGGTACAGGGGGCACTGCCCGGGTGGACTTTTTATTTCCCCCATACTCGTGGGACTCATATGGATTCTTTTAATAAAAATTTCGTTTCGTCGGAGGGTGTGGCGTCGCAAGACGCGGAGGATGGTGCGCTTTCAGGCGCGGAGAGTGAGGGGGTGAGTCGCATCCCGGGCCAGATGTTGTCGAGGGCCGAGGTGGTTATTAGATACCGCGATCAAATGCGGGTTCTAGAGGCGCTAGAGAGGGAGGCAAACCGGTCTCTCTCTGATTTGAGCGAGGGGGACTCGGTAGATAGTGATGACTATTCTGGAGTCGAGGATGAGGTAGAAGCCGAAGTGTCGGCCAAAGGTCCAGCGGACGACGTGAGGAAGGGGCGCGGCAGGCCTCCTACACACGGCCAATGCATGGGCTTAGGCAAGGCGCGGAAAGATCTCCAGACGGCGAAGAGAGCGAAGGCGGATGAGCAAGCTCGCCTCGCTGCACAGAAGGAGGCTGAGGTCTTGGAGTTGGCCAACGCAGCTCGCACTCAGAGATGCGAGCGCGGCTATGTTCCCAAACCGGCGGATCGGATCCCAGTGTCGGAGCTAATGAAGGGGGTCGAAGTCGACCTGACAGTCGTCGAAGGCGTGGCGAAGAAGTCGGGAAACCTCAAGGGGACCTACGTGAAGGCCCTCAACGAAGCGGTGTTATCGATTAGGGCAGCGGTCGGCGACATGTATGACCGCTCCTTCTCTTCGGTCGAGTCCAAGCAGTTGCAGGAGGACAACGACCGCCTGCGGACCAAGGTGGCCGAACTCAGCGTCCGAATGACGCAGCTCGGGGATGAGGTGGACGTGCTGAAGGAGCAGCTGCGCAGCGAGAGGTCGTCGCGGCAGAACCAGCGGGAGAGGTCCATGCCTCCCGTTGTGGAAGATTTCGTCGCGCCGTCTTTTTCTTCACCGGGTAGAGCGAGCTCCCCGGTAGCTGCCCCAGCAGTTTCTCCTCCATTGGAGGACTTAGAGGCGTCCATCATCCGTAAAGTTACGGCCCTGTTGGACGCGCGTTTGCCGCCAGCTACAGTTACTTCTACTGTGCGGCCTGCTGCACCATCTGCAGCGAAAAAGAAGAAGGAGAAGCGGCGTGCCCAGAAGTCTGTGGCTCAGCCCGCCCAAGAAGAAGTGGTTATTCCAACTCCAGCAGAGGCGACAGGTGGGGGCTTCTCTGTAGTTACCAAGCGGAGGTCCAGGCCCGCTGAGAGTCAGTCCGTCAGTCAGGCTACGAAGAAGGTCGCGAAGCCCAAACGGAAGAAAAAGCCTCGCAAGCAGAAGATGCAAGTGCCCAAGTCTTCGGCGATTGCACTATCTCTGCCGCAGGAGGCTCTGGAGAAAGGCCTTTCCTACGCAAAGGTGTTGAAGGATGCTGTAGGAAAAGTATGTCCGGCGGATCACGGCATTAAGCCAGAAGATCTGCGCATCAGGAAGACGCAATCTGGTGCGCGACTTCTTGAGGTACGGGGTGACAAGGGCGAAAAGGCAGATAGTTTTGCCGCTGCCCTGAGAGGAGTTCTGGTCTCCGATGTCTCGGTTTCTAGGCCCATAAAATGCGCTGAACTGCGCCTTATCGGCCTCGACGACAGCGTTGATAGGGATCAGGTCGTGTCTTCGATAGCCCTGAGGGGGGAGTGCCCCGAAGGGAGTGTGAGGGTAGGAGAGATTCGCCGCGGCCCTTCTGGGCTGGGTGCCGTCTGGGTGCGTTGCCCAGTGGCAGCGGCTAAAAAGTTGGTTGCTGGTAGGCGGCTGCTTTTAGGGTGGAGCGCTGTTAGCGTTAGACTGTTGGCGGCCAGGCCCCAGAAGTGCTTCAGGTGCTTCGAACCTGGACACCAGCAGTTTAACTGCAAAAGCGATATCGACCGCAGCCGTCTGTGCTATCGTTGTGGTCAGTCGGGTCATAGGGCGGCGGCGTGCACATCTGAGCCGCACTGCCCTGTCTGTGAGGATGCGGGTAGACCTGCCAATCATTTGGTGGGTGCGAAGGGCTGCAAGTGCAGCCCACCCCGTCCGGCGAAGAAGAAGGTTGCCGCAGCTAAGACTTCCTCAGCTGCGGCCCCCGCCGCTCCTCTCCCCACTTCTTCGGGGACTCAGAGTGAGCGGCGTGTGGAGATACCCCCACCGTCCAGCTAGGTGGGTGGCCGAGAGCGCGGGTGAGACACGGGGTCTGTCCTCACCCGTTCTTCAAAGCTCTCGAGAAGGGGAGAGCCCTACCTTTTCAGGGCCTTCCTGCCGAGTTTCCCGCGTTATGCGGGGCGCGCCAGAGGGGACGCGGTGTCATGCCACAGCAACTCCCGTGTCCCCCTCGAAATGCGCGTGAGGCAAATGGTCTGTTTTTTAGTGGGTATTCCGCCCCACTGGTTGGTTGGTGGGGGGCGGCGAGTCCCACATATCCCCGTCACGACCCCATTGTGGCGGGGAATGCGTAAATGCATTTTTTGGGACCTTAAAAAAAAAAAAAAAAAAAAAGGTTAGGTTAGGTTCCCGTGTGGAGTTGCCAGACTCCCATCAGGCGCGTCCCCGGGTGGCGGATAGGGGAAGCCACTCCGGCGTGGGTGGTCCCGGCTTCGGCTGGCGTGGACCAAAACTGGCGGGTTCTGGGCGCACCCCTGGCTGCGTCTCGGCGCAGCCGGAAAGCGGCCGTGTGGAGGGAGTCGCGACTCGGTCTCGCGGCTCTCGGGGAGGAGATCTCCCGGGAGGTTCCGTCTCGCCCCTCTGTTCTGACAGTCGGGTGGGATGGGGTCGCGCGGTGGGTCCGGCGGTTGCAGTTTTGTGATCGCCGGGTGGGCCTCGCCGATTGGCTAAGGTCCCCCTTCGGGCAGCCTGTTACCCCCAGGGTTGGGGCCAGGGGTCTTGCCTTAGCGGCTGGGCCGAGAGGAACGCGAACCTCAATAATAAATCGGCGAAAAAGCCCGCAGCGGCGTCGCTTGTTCGGCGCTGCAGCGGCCCCTGCCGCAGCTGGCCTCGCGGAGAGGTTCGGTGGGCGCGGCGAGAGGACGCAGCCGCCTTCATGGCGGTGGGCGTGCGAGGAGGCAAACCTCGGTAAAAAATGCCCCTGCCGCAGCTGTGTGCCCCTAGGGTGGGGCCCAGTGGTCGCGGCGCGTGGACGCCTCGGGGTGTGACCCCGCCCTGAGCGCGGAAAGAGGAAGCCAACCTCTCTAAAATAATGGCACGGGGACGCCGTGGCCGGGAGGGCCGGACGGCGGAAAGAGGAAGTCAACCTCTATAAAAAATGACGCCAAGTCCGCAGCGGCGTCGCTTTTAGTGATGCCGCAGCGGCCCCTGCCGCAGCTGGCCCGAGGTGTAGGGCTCAGTGGGCGCGGCGCGAGGTGGCCGCCGCCCTCTCACGAGGTGTGGTGGCTGGGAGCTGCGGGCGAATAACGGGGAAGTTTTCGCCCGCCTCGTACAGCTCCGGGACGGGGAGTGGCCCTTAACACAGGTCCCTCCGTTGCGAGTGAGCCTGCCTCACGGCGGGCTGCGCGGAGGGCGGACATGTGTGTAATCCGAAAGGTGGTCCCTTGTCCGCTCTGTCCGACCGCGCGAGTAGGTGTTCCTTTGTTTTTTAGTCGGTGCGAGTCCGACATAACCCAGTGAGCCTCCCCGTGGCCTCTGGGTATGCATAAGGCATTTTTCAAAGGTTAAAAAAAAAAAAAAAAAAAAAAAAAAAAAAAAAAAAAAAAAAAAAAAAAAAAAAAAAAAAAAAAAAAGGTTAGGTTAGGTTAGGTTAGGTTAGGTTAGGTTAGGTTAGAGGAAGTCAACCTCTATAAAAAATGACGCCAAGTCCGCAGCGGCGTCGCATTTAGTGATGCCGCAGCGGCCCCTGCCGCAGCTGGCCCGAGGTGTAGGGCTCAGTGGGCGCGGCGCGAGGTGGCCGCCGCCCTCTCACGAGGTGTGGTGGCTGGGAGCTGCGGGCGAATAACGGGGAAGTTTTCGCCCGCCTTGTACGGCTCCGGGACGGGGAGTGGCCCTTAACCCAGGTCCCTCCGTTGCGAGTGAGCCTGCCTCACGGCGGGCTGCGCGGAGGGCGGACATGTGTGTAATCCGAAAGGTGGTCCCTTGTCCGCTCTGTCCGACCGCGCGAGTAGGTGTTCCTTTGTTTTTTAGTCGGTGCGAGTCCGACATAACCCAGTGAGCCTCCCCGTGGCCTCTGGGTATGCATAAGGCATTTTTCAAAGGTTAAAAAAAAAAAAAAAAAAAAAAAAAAAAAAAAAAAAAAAAAAAAAAAAAAAAAAAAAAAAAAAAAAAAAAAAGGTTAGGTTAGGTTAGGTTAGGTTAGGTTAGGTTAGGTTAGGTTAGGTTAGGTTAGGTTAGGTTAGGTTAGGTTAGGTTGAGTTTGGGTGACCTAATGGTGAGGGATTTTCTTGGTTTTTGGAGGTTTTATTGCGCTCGTTGAGACCTACAATTTGAGGTATCACACTCTTTGGTTGGTCGCATACATTTTGTACAATCGAGGTTTCACCGATTGTGCTATTTGTATGCCTTCCCATTGATTTCTAAGTTCGATTAGATCGTCGAGGTAGAGTTTTCACACTTTGTGAGATCTCTGTCTCCACTGACTTTGGCTGTGTTTTCAGTACTGAATCTTGTATACTACGACTACTTTGGCTTGTATACTGATTTTGAGGGAAATACGAATGTGACTTGGCTTGTTTTTTGGATTTTTTCTTTGCTTTTTTGGGATTTTTCAAATCTGGTGGTAACCCCGAAACTCGTAATTGGGTTTTGTTTTTGTTTGTTTTTGTCGCGTTTTGCGCGATTCTTTTGCGGAAAGGATGGGGGACGAGTCGGACGGCTCGGTGTATTCGATACCAAGCGAGGGAGGAAGCCGTAAGAGGCCGAATTCGCCTTTCTTGCGGGAGAACAGTACTGGTTCAGATACTGAAACCGAAGTGACTGTGGCGAACAAGGCTAACAAAAAGTCGAAGCCTAAGAAAGGAAAGAGGCACGCCCACGGGCTGACTGAGGCTAGGGCAGATTTTAAAAAGAGGGTGGCTGATGCAGCTGAGGAGAAAATAGAGAGGAACTTGAGAAGCAAGTGTGCTAAGAAGAAAAACTATGCTTCGGATGGGGATGTTCCTTCAACTTTGGTGTTTGTCGACCTTGAGTCAAAGAACAACATGGACTTGAGGGCTATTGTAGGGAGGTGCATCGACTCAGTTCGTAAAGTCGCTATAAAGTCGGGACATTTACAGGGGCCTTATGTCAAGGAGTTGAAAGAGGCGGCTCAGACCTGTCAGGAGGTCGTTGATATTCTGGCTGTTCGCACAGAGTCTGATCAGGTTCGCAAGTTCTCTACGGAGGTTAAGCTTCTCCGCGCTGAGGTGGCGAAGCTTAAAGTGGAGAATAAGGCTTTGCAGCGGGACTATTCGCAAAGGAAGTCTCAGGACAAGTCTCAGGGGAAGGGTACTGAGCCTGTGTTTGAGTCTGAGATGTTGGAGAGTTTAGAGCAGCGAATAATCGTCTCTGTTGGCAATCTCGTGAATGCTCGTTTAGCCGGCCTCGAGGAACGTCTTTTGCCTGCTCCAGTCTTGCGTCCGCCCTTAGCTGCGGACAAGAGGAAGGCCCCTGCGGCCCCTATGGATGTTGTTTCGTCGCAGTTGCCATCTGGCACGCCTGCTAACTCCGGCGGGGCTTGGAAAACGGTCGGAAAAGGAGGGAAAGGCAAGGTTTCCCCTTCTTCTTTGACTGCAAAGCCGGCGACGCAGAGCGGACCGCCTGCTGTTTCAAAAGTGGCTTCGAAACCGTCTTCTAAGGTTGGTTCTGCGAAGGCGCCGCGGCCAAAGCCTAAACTCGCTCTTCCGCGTTCGTCGGCGGTTGTAATCACATTACAACCGGAGGCTGTTCAGAGAGGTCTGTCCTACAAGGATGTTATGGTGAAGGCAAGGGAGATGGTCACTCCGAAGGATTTGAACATTGGCGTTGGTCAAATTAAGATGCGCCAAACAGCCACCGGCGCAAGAATCTTGGAGCTGTCTGGGGACAGCACTTCTGAGCAGGCAGATGCTTTAGCTGACAAGCTTCGCTCATCTTTGTCGGAGATGGCTATTGTGGCTCGCCCTGTTAAATGTGCAGAGTTGAGGATTACTGGTATCGACGACTCAGTGACTACCGAAGAACTGGCCTCTGAAGTGGCCCGAGAGGGAAAGTGTGCACGCGAGTCAGTCAAAGTGGGTGATATTCGGTCTGGTCCGGGAGGTATTGGTTCGGCAATTGTCAAGTGCCCGGTGTCGGCTGCAAAAGCGTTGTCAGACGCAGGTCGCTTGCTAATTGGATGGAGTTCGGTTCGCATTCAGGTACTTGATGCGCGTCCCATGCGTTGTTTCAAATGCATGGGGTTGGGGCACACTCGTCAGACGTGCCCCTCTCCTGTGGAGCGCAGCGGTCTGTGCTTCAGATGTGGAGTCGCAGGCCATAAAGCGCTGGAATGTCAAGCACAGCCTCGCTGTGCTGTTTGTCTCGAGGGAGGCCGGAACTCGGCCCATGTCATGGGGGGAGCTTCATGCAACCCCCCTCCTATGAAGAGGTTGGCGGCCCCACGGGCCCGTCCTGCCCCGGTTGATGGTGAGGTCTCTGCTATGGAACAGTAATGGCTAGACAACTTCACAAAGTTCTCCAGACGAACGCTAACCATTCCTCCGGTGCGCAGGATCTTCTCCTGCAGTACATGGCGGAATGGAATATAGACGTAGCGGTGGTGGCCGAGCCATATTTCGTCTCACCGCAACCCAGCTGGGCAGGGGATACAACGGGCTCTGTGGCCGTTTGTTTAAGGTCGGGATCGGTGTCATCTTTTGTGGTAAAGGAAAGGGGTTCTGGTTTCGTGGTAGTATTCTGGGAAGAACTGGCTATTATCGGCTGTTACTTTTCCCCAAATAAGCCTCTGGTGGAGTTCGAGGAGTACCTTGAAGCTCTGCGTTTGGCAGTTCTCAGAGTAGTCCCGCGTTCTGCGTTAGTATTGGGCGATTTTAACGCCAAATCACAGGCGTGGGGCTGTGTGTCCACTGATCTTCGTGGTAGGGCTGTAGAGGATTGGGCTGTACAGTGTGGTCTGGAAGTCCTCAATCGAGGCAGCGCATATACTTGTGTGCGGCAGCAGGGGGGATCCGTGGTGGATATCTCCTTTGCTACTCATGCTGTCGCCTCACGTATTCGGGATTGGCGAGTTCTCGAGGAGGAGTCTCTTTCGGATCACCTGTACATACGATTTGAGATCTCCACCATGCAGGCAGCGGTACGACCGCGTCGCGACCAGACGGCGTTCCCACGCTGGTCTCTGGCCAAATTGGACCCGGATCTTGCGGAGGAGGCGGCAATTGTTCAGGACTTGTCACTGTCTCCTGCTCCTCAGGGTGATGCCAATGAGATGGCAGGCCGCTTTCGCAGATCGCTCACCAACATCTGCGACACAGCCATGCCCCGAGCGACACGGCGCCCCCAAAAGCGCGAAGTGTACTGGTGGTCGGCTGAAATCGCCAACCAGCGGGCCTCTTGCCTTAGAGCCAGAAGGGCTCTACAGCGTGCCAGGCGTCGCAGTTCCCGCGATCCAGGCGAAGAAGAACAGCTGCAAGCTGCGTACAGAGCAGAGAGGAAGGCCCTTCAGCTGGCCATCAGTCGCTCCAAGGAAGTAGCAAGAGGGGAGATGCTGGAGAAGCTAAATAGGGATCCGTGGGGACGTCCGTATCGCGCTGCACGGAATAAGCTTCAGTCGCGCCCCACCCCCATAACGGAAACCCTCGAACCTGCCGTTCTGGGCAGAGTGGTTGCGGAACTGTTCCCGAATTCGGGCGATCATGTTCCCCCGTCGATGGCCCCTACTTCGCTCATTAGCGAGGGAGTTGAAGAGGTGCCTCCCATCACAGCGGGCGAAATGGAAACGGCGCTGGACCGCCTGCGGGGAAAGAAAACTGCTCCGGGTCCAGACGGTGTTGCAGGGCGAGTTCTGTGCATTGCCCTAAAACATCTAGAGGGTCATCTTAGGGCAATATTCGGGACATGTCTGGAACTAGGGCAGTTCCCGAAGATCTGGAAGGATGGGCGGCTTTGTCTTCTGCCTAAAGAGGGACGTCCTCCGGACTCTCCCTCTGCGTATAGGCCAATCGTACTGTTGGACGAGGTGGGGAAACTATTCGAGCGCATAATGGTTTCTCGCATCGTTGAGCATTTGTCTGAAAGCGGTCCCGATTTGTCGGATGCGCAGTTTGGTTTTCGGGCTGGGCGTTCCACACTCGACGCAATTTCGGCTCTCAAGAGGTGGACTCAGGAGGCTGTCGCGGACGGCGATTGCGCGTTGGCTGTATCACTCGACATAGCCAATGCTTTTAATAGTCTTCCGTTCGCGACAATCATGGAGGCTCTTCGGTACCACGAAGTTCCTGCGTATATTCGCCGTCTCATCAATAACTACCTCCAGGACAGGGAGGTACTCCTTGTTAATAGAGACGGCGACTTATTGAGGCATCCGATGCGTTGCGGAGTTCCCCAGGGGTCAGTGTTGGGGCCCCTGCTGTGGAATATTGGTTTTGACTGGGTCATCCGCGGCATGCTCCTTCCTAGGATGCATGTTATTTGCTACGCGGATGACACCATGGTAGTGGCTCGTGGCAGCTCTTTTGCAGAGGTTTCTCGATTGGCCACCTCTGGGACTACCCTGGTGGTCAATCGAATTAGGGCGTTGGGCTTGAAGGTCGCCCTCTCCAAGACAGAGGCCCTTCTGTTTCATGGTCCAAGGAGAGGACCCCCACCTGGGGCTAAGATTGAGGTAGACGGGGTAGAGATTGCGCTAAAGCCTTGTATTAAATATTTGGGCCTTTATTTGGATGGTCGGTGGAAGTTCGGGGCTCATTTTCAGCACCTAGCCCCGAAACTTGTGAGTTCGGCTGCCGCCTTGGGCCGCCTACTCCCAAACGTTGGTGGACCGGGAGTTCTTTGCCGCCGCCTCTATGCGGGCATAGTGCGAAGCATCGCGCTATATGGGGCCCCTATTTGGGAAGATGCCCTCGACGCCGACAACACGCGTCTTCTTCGTCGGGCACAGCGAACTGTTGCGTCCAGGACAGTGAGGGCATACCGCACAGTGTCGCATGATGCTGCTTGCGCACTTGCAGGGGCTCCCCCGTGGGAACTGGAGGCGGCAGTTCTCGCCGCCGTTTATAGGCATAGAGCGGCGAGAAGAGAGATTGGAGAGAGGGCCACAATTGAGGAGGTGGCGGCTTTAAGGCGTCGAGTAGAGGAGGACGTGGAAGAACGTTGGGCGGATAGTTTGGTAGCGCCGCAGTTTGGAGTTCGCACTATTGAGGCTTTACGCCCCGTGCTGCATCAGTGGGTTCATCGCAAGCACGGGGCTCTGTCGTTCCGCCTGGTGCAGATATTGTCTGGGCATGGCTGCTTCGGCACATATCTGCACCGGGTGGCAAGGAGGGAAAGTACCCCTAAGTGCCACGAGTGTGACGCTCTGGAAGACACGCCGCAACATACGTTAGAGGTATGTCCGGCGTGGGGTCCACAGCGTCATACACTTGTGTCACTCCTAGGAGGTGACTTGTCGCTGCCGAGTGTGGTCAGAGGAATGCTCGGCAGCAAAAGAGTTTGGGAGGCAGTAAGCTCCTTCTGCGAGGCGGTCATATCGCAGAAGGAGGTAGCGGAAAGAGCTAGGGAAGAGGACCCCTCGGCAGACGCGCAGCGGCGCAGGAGGCCTGGGAGGCGAAGGAGGCGATATGCCCACCTTCTTCCTCCGTCGTAAGTAGTGTCAGCAGGCAGTAGGGTGGGGCCCTGCTGTCTGCCTTTTCGCGACACTTAGTGGGAAGGGTAGTCTAGGAGTACCGGTCTACCCCGATGAGGTTTCGGGCCTGGCTGTCTTGTAGCTGGGCCACCGTAGGGTATAGTGGCGCCATGCCATCGCAGATCCCACTATACCCAGCGTAGTGCGGTTCCCGGTCCATTTTTAGTGGGTATTCCGCCCCCGCCTCCATCTTTCGGGGCGGCGAGTCCCACATATCCCCGTCACGGCCCCATCGTGGCGGGGAATGCGTAAAGGCATTTTTAGGACCTTAAAAAAAAAAAAGGTTAGGTTAGGTTATTCCCTCCGTTGCGAGTGAGCCTGCCTCACGGCGGGCTGCGCGGAGGGCGGACATGTGTGTAATCCGAAAGGTGGTCCCTTGTCCGCTCTGTCCGACCGCGCGAGTAGGTGTTCCTTTGTTTTTTAGTCGGTGCGAGTCCGACATAACCCAGTGAGCCTCCCCGTGGCCTCTGGGTATGCATAAGGCATTTTTCAAAGGTTAAACAAAAAAAAAAAAAAAAAAAAAAAAAAAAAAAAAAAAAAAAAAAAAAGGTTAGGTTAGGTTAGGTTCCCGTGTGGAGTTGCCAGACTCCCATCAGGCGCGTCCCCGGGTGGCGGATAGGGGAAGCCACTCCGGCGTGGGTGGTCCCGGCTTCGGCTGGCGTGGACCAAAACTGGCGGGTTCTGGGCGCACCCCTGGCTGCGTCTCGGCGCAGCCGGAAAGCGGCCGTGTGGAGGGAGTCGCGACTCGGTCTCGCGGCTCTCGGGGAGGAGATCTCCCGGGAGGTTCCGTCTCGCCCCTCTGTTCTGACAGTCGGGTGGGATGGGGTCGCGCGGTGGGTCCGGCGGTTGCAGTTTTGTGATCGCCGGGTGGGCCTCGCCGATTGGCTAAGGTCCCCCTTCGGGCAGCCTGTTACCCCCAGGGTTGGGGCCAGGGGTCTTGCCTTAGCGGCTGGGCCGAGAGGAACGCGAACCTCAATAATAAATCGGCGAAAAAGCCCGCAGCGGCGTCGCTTGTTCGGCGCTGCAGCGGCCCCTGCCGCAGCTGGCCTTGCGGAGAGGTTCGGTGGGCGCGGCGAGAGGACGCAGCCGCCTTCATGGCGGTGGGCGTGCGAGGAGGCAAACCTCGGTAAAAAATGCCCCTGCCGCAGCTGTGTGCCCCTAGGGTGGGGCCCAGTGGGCGCGGCGCGTGGACGCCTCGGGGTGTGACCCCGCCCTGAGCGCGGAAAGAGGAAGCCAACCTCTCTAAAATAATGGCACGGGGACGCCGTGGCCGGGAGGGCCGGACGGCGGAAAGAGGAAGTCAACCTCTATAAAAAATGACGCCAAGTCCGCAGCGGCGTCGCTTTTAGTGATGCCGCAGCGGCCCCTGCCGCAGCTGGCCCGAGGTGTAGGGCTCAGTGGGCGCGGCGCGAGGTGGCCGCCGCCCTCTCACGAGGTGTGGTGGCTGGGAGCTGCGGGCGAATAACGGGGAAGTTTTCGCCCGCCTCGTACAGCTCCGGGACGGGGAGTGGCCCTTAACACAGGTCCCTCCGTTGCGAGTGAGCCTGCCTCACGGCGGGCTGCGCGGAGGGCGGACATGTGTGTAATCCGAAAGGTGGTCCCTTGTCCGCTCTGTCCGACCGCGCGAGTAGGTGTTCCTTTGTTTTTTAGTCGGTGCGAGTCCGACATAACCCAGTGAGCCTCCCCGTGGCCTCTGGGTATGCATAATGCATTTTTCAAAGGTTAAAAAAAAAAAAAAAAAAAGGTTAGGTTAGGTTCCCGTGTGGAGTTGCCAGACTCCCATCAGGCGCGTCCCCGGGTGGCGGATAGGGGAAGCCACTTCGGCGTGGGTGGTCCCGGCTTCGGCTGGCGTGGACCAAAACTGGCGGGTTCTGGGCGCACCCCTGGCTGCGTCCCGGCGCAGCCGGAAAGCGGCCGCGTGGAGGGAGTCGCGACTCGGTCTCGCGGCTCTCGGGGAGGAGATCTCCCGGGAGGTTCCGTCTCGCCCCTCTGTTCTAACAGTCGGGTGGGATGGGGTCGCGCGGTGGGTCCGGCGGTTGCAGTTTTGTGATCGCCGGGTGGGCCTTGCCGATTGGCTACGGTCCCCCTTCGGGCAGCCTGTTACCCCCAGGGTTGGGGCCAGGGGTCTTGCCTTAGCGGCTGGGCCGAGAGGAACGCGAACCTCAATAATAAATCTGCGAAAAAGCCCGCAGCGGCGTCGCTTGTTCGGCGCTGCAGCGGCCCCTGCCGCAGCCGGCCTCGCGGAGAGGTTCGGTGGGCGCGGCGAGAGGACGCAGCCGCCTTCATGGCGGTGGGCGTGAGAGGATGCAAACCTCTATAAAAAATGCCCCTGCCGCAGCTGTGTGCCCCTAGGGTGGGGCCCAGTGGGCGCGGCGCGTGGACGCCTCGGGGTGTGACCCCGCCCTGAGCGCGGAAAGAGGAAGCCAACCTCTCTAAAATAATGGCACGGGGACGCCGTGGCCGGGAGGGCCGGACGGCGGTAAGAGGAAGTCAACCTCTATAAAAAATGACGCCAAGTCCGCAGCGGCGTCGCTTTTAGTGATGCCGCAGCGGCCCCTGCCGCAGCTGGCCCGAGGTGTAGGGCTCAGTGGGCGCGGCGCGAGGTGGCCGCCGCCCTCTCACGAGGTGTGGTGGCTGGGAGCTGCGGGCGAATAACGGGGAAGTTTTCGCCCGCCTTGTACGGCTCCGGGACGGGGAGTGGCCCTTAACACAGGTCCCTCCGTTGCGAGTGAGCCTGCCTCACGGCGGGCTGCGCGGAGGGCGGACATGTGTGTAATCCGAAAGGTGGTCCCTTGTCCGCTCTGTCCGACCGCGCGAGTAGGTGTTCCTTTGTTTTTTAGTCGGTGCGAGTCCGACATAACCCAGTGAGCCTCCCCGTGGCCTCTGGGTATGCATAAGGCATTTTTCAAAGGTTAAAAAAAAAAAAAAAAAAAAAAAAAAAAAGGTTAGGTTAGGTTAGGTTCCCGTGTGGAGTTGCCAGACTCCCATCGGGCGCGTCCCCGGGTGGCGGATGGGGGCATGCCACACATTGTGGTACCGGCTTTTAATTAATTTAATGTAAGTCCGGCGCGGACCAAAACTGGCGGGTTTTGTGGGGCGCACCCCCGGTCGCATTTCGCGGCTGGAAAGCGGCCCTGAGGTGGGGAGCCGCGTTCTGTTTCGCGGCTTTTTCGGGGTGGCGAGCCTTCCCGGCTCTGGTTTCCTATCTCTCCCCTCTGTTTTGCCAGGGGGCTTAGAGATAGGATCTCGCGCGGCGGGCTGGGTTTCATCCCCACCCGTCGGGCAAACTGTTACCCCCATTCTGGGGACCAGGGGTCTTGCCTTCAACGGCCGGACCGAGAGGAGACAACCTCAATAATAAATCCCTAATCCTAAGCTTACGCCCGGCGAGAGGATGAATGGCTGGTGGGTGACCAGTCTTAAGGGCGTCACTCGGCCAGGGGATCAGCGGCCCCTCTGGTCGATAAATTTACGCTTACCCGGGTACAGGGGGCACTGCCCGGGTGGACTTTTTATTTCCCCCATACTCGTGGGACTCATATGGATTCTTTAAATAAAAATTTCGTTTCGTCGGAGGGTGTGGCGTCGCAAGACGCGGAGGAAGGTGCGCTTTCAGGCGCGGAGAGTGAGGGGGTGAGTCGCATCCCGGGCCAGATGTTGTCGAGGGCCGAGGTAGTTATCAGATACCGCGATCAAATGCGGGTTCTTGAGGCGTTGGAGAGAGAGGCAAATCGCTCTATCTCTGATTTGAGTGAGGGTGACTCTGAGGGTGTCTTGTCTGAGGTGGAGCTGGACAGTGACGATCACTTCGACGTCGAAGAAGAGGTAGAAGCCGAAGTGCCGGCTAAAGGTCCTGCGGATGCCGTGAAGAAGGGGCGCGGTAGGCCTCCTACGCATGGTCTTTGTATGGGCCTAGGGAAGGCGCGTACTTTTCTGCAGACGGCGAAGAGAGCGCGGGCTGAAGAGCAAGTTCGCCTCGCTGCGCAGAAGGAGGCCGAGGTCTTGGAGCTGGCCAACGCAGCGCGTGCCCAGAGGAGCCACCGTGGCCACATCGAGAGACCGATTGAACGGGTCCCAGTGTCGGAACTGGTGAAGGGGGTGGAAGTCGACTTGACTGTTGTCGAAAATGTGGCGAAGAAGTCTGGACATCTTAAGGGCACTTATGTCAAAGCCCTCAAAGAAGCCGTCACTTCGATTAGGGGAGCGGTCGGCGACATCTACGACCGCTCTTTTTCATCAGTGGAGTCCAAACAACTGCAGGAGGATAATGACCGCCTGCGGACCAAGGTGGCCGAGCTAAGTGTCCGAATGACAACGCTTAGTGACGAAGTGGACATGCTGAAGGAACAGCTGCGCAGCGAGAGGTCGCTACGAGATGAGTTGGAGGCTGAGCGTCAGAACCAGCGGGAGAGGTCCATGCCTCCCGCTGTGGAAGAACTTTGTGTCCCTCCGCCGTGTGTCGAGCCGTCAGTTCCGTCACCGGGTAGAGCATTTAACTCCCCGGTCGCTGCTCCAGCAGTTCCTGATCTACAGGAAATGGAAGCGTCGATTCTCCAGAAGCTTACAGCTTTCCTGGAGTCGCGTCTGCCGCCAGTCACAGCAGCTCCTGTTGTGCGGCCTGCTGCTTCATCCGCAGCTAAAAAGAAGGAGAAGCGGCGAGCCCAGAAGTCTGTGGCTCCGCCCGCTCAAGAAGAGGTGGTTCCAACTCCGTCTGAACCAGCTAACGACGGTTTTACGTTGGTTGCCAAGCGGAAGTCCAGGCCCGCTGAGGCGAAGAAGAAGGCTAAGAAGTCGAAGCGCAAAACACAGCGTAAGCAGAAAATGCAAGAGCCCAAGTCTTCGGCGATTGCACTATCTCTGCCGCAGGAGGCTCTGGAGAAAGGCCTTTCCTACGCAAAGGTGCTGAAGGATGCAGTAGGAAAGGTATGTCCGGCGGATCACGGCATTAAGCCAGAAGACCTGCGTATCAGGAAGTCGCAATCTGGTGCGCGAGTCCTGGAGGTTCGGGGTGACAAGGGCGAGAAGGCGGATAGTTTTGCCGCTGCCTTGAGAGGGGTTCTGGTCCCCGATGTCGTAGTTTCTAGGCCGATGAAGTGCTCTGAACTGCGCCTCATCGGCCTCGACGACAGCGTCGATAGAGATCAGGTGGTGTCTTCGGTAGCCCTGAGGGGGGAGTGCCCCGAAGGGAGTGTGAGGGTAGGGGAGATTCGCCGCGGCCCTTCTGGGTTGGGTGCCGTCTGGGTGCGTTGCCCAGTGGCAGCGGCTAAAAAGTTGGTTGCTGGTAGGCGGCTGCTTTTAGGGTGGAGCGCTGTTAGCGTTAGACTGTTGGCGGCCAGGCCCCAGAAGTGCTTCAGGTGCTTCGAACCTGGACACCAGCAGTTTAACTGCAAAAGCGATATCGACCGCAGCCGTCTGTGCTATCGTTGTGGTCAATCGGGTCATAGGGCGGCGGCGTGCACATCTGAGCCGCACTGCCCTGTCTGCGGGGATGTAGGTAGACCTGCCAGTCATCTGGTGGGTGCGAAGGGCTGCAAGTGCAGCCCACCCCGTCCAGCGAAGAAGAAGGTTGCCGCAGCTAAGACTTCCTCAGCTGCGGCCCCCGCCGCTCCTCTCCCCACTGCTTCGGGGACTCAGAGTGAGCGGCGTGTGGAGATACCCCCACCGTCCAGCTAGGTGGGTGGCCGAGAGCGCGGGTGAGACTCGGGGTCTGTCCTCACCCGCTCTTCAAAGCTCTCGAGAAGGGGAGAGCCCTACTTTTTCAGGGCCTTCCTGCCGAGTTTCCCGCGTTATGCGGGGCGCGCCAGAGGGGACGCGGTGTCATGCCACAGCAATTCCCGTGTCCCCCTCGAAATGCGCGTGAGGCAAATGGTCTGTTTTTTAGTGGGTATTCCGTCCCACTGGTTGGTTGGTGGGGGGCGGCGAGTCCCACATATCCCCGTCACGACCCCATTGTGGCGGGGAATGCGTAAATGCATTTTTTGGGACCTTAAAAAAAAAAAAAAAAAAAAAAAAAAAAAAAAAAAAAAAAAAAAAAAAAAAAGGTTAGGTGAGGTTAGGTTAGGTTAGGTTAGGTTAGGTTAGGTTAGGTTAGGTTAGGTTAGGTTAGGTTAGGTTAGGTTAGGTTAGGTTAGGTTAGGTTAGGTTAGGTTAGGTTAGGTTAGGTTAGGTTAGGTTAGGTTAGGTTAGGTTAGGTTAGGTTAGGTTAGGTTAGGTTAGGTTAGGTTAGGTTAGGTTAGGTTAGGTTAGGTTAGGTTAGGTTAGGTTAGGTTAGGTTAGGTTAGGTTAGGTTAGGTTAGGTTAGGTTAGGTTAGGTTAGGTTAGGTTAGGTTAGGTTAGGTTAGGTTAGGTTAGGTTAGGTTAGGTTAGGTTAGGTTAGGTTAGGTTAGGTTAGGTTAGGTTAGGTTAGGTTAGGTTAGGTTAGGTTAGGTTAGGTTAGGTTAGGTTGGGGTGACCTAATGGTGAGGGATTTTCTTGGTTTTTGGAGGTTTTATTGCGCTCGTTGAGACCTACAATTTGAGGTATCACACTCTTTGGTTGGTCGCATACATTTTGTACAATCGAGGTTTCACCGATTGTGCTATTTGTATGCCTTCCCATTGATTTCGAAGTTCGATTAGATCGTCGAGGTAGAGTTTTCACACTTTGTGGGATCTCTGTCTCCACTGACTTTGGCTTTGTTTTTAGGACTGAATCTTGTATACTACGACTACTTTGGCTTGTATACTGATTTTGAGGGAAATACGAATGTGACTTGGCTTGTTTTTTGGACTTTTTCTTTGGTTTTTTGGGATTTTTCAAATCTGTCGGTAACCCCGAAACTCGTAATTGGGTTTTGTTTTTGTTTGTTTTTGTCGCGTTTTGCGCGATTTTTTTGCGGAAAGGATGGGGGACGAGTCGGACGGCTCGGTGTACTCGATACCAAGCGAGGGAGGAAGCCGTAAGAGGCCGAATTCGCCTTTTTTGAGGGAGAATAGTACCGGTTCAGATACTGAAACCGAAGTCACTATGGCGGCTAAGGCCAAGTCAAGGCCTAAGCCCAAAAAGGGAAAGAGGCATGCCCAAGGGCTAACAGCGGCCAAGGCCGACTACAGGAAGAGGGTAAATAACGCGGCTGAGGAGAAGATAGAAAAAAATCTGAGGAGCAAATGCGTTGCAAAGAAGTCTGCTGCTTCGGATGGAGATACTCCTTCAACTCTGGAGTTCATTGACTTGGAGTCAAAAAACAACAATGACCTGAGGACTATTGTGGGGCAGTGTATCAACGCAGTTCGCACAATTGCATTGAAGTCGGGAAATTTGAAGGGCAATTTCGTTAGGGACCTAAAACTCGCGGCTCACACCTGTCAAGAGGCCGTTAACATTCTTGCGGTCCGCACTGAGTCGGACCAGGTTCGCAAGTATTCAACGGAGGTGAAGCTTCTTCGTAATGAGGTTGCGAAACTCAAGGTAGAAAATAAGGCCTTGCAGAGGGACTTTTCTGAGCGGAAGTCTCAGGGGAAGGAATCTGAGGCTGTACTTCCCTCTGAGATGTTGGAAAGTTTGGAGCAGCGGATTATAATATCAGTTGGCAATCTAGTGAATGCTCGCTTAGAAGGCCTTGAGGGGCGCCTTCTGCCTGCTCCAGTGTTGCGTCCGCCCTTAGCTGCGGATAAGCGGAGGGTCCTTTCAGCCCCTGTGAGTGATTCGTCGCAGCTGCCATCTGGCACTCCTGCTAATTCAGGCGAGGTTTGGAAGACTGTGGGTAAGGGAGGAAAAACCAAAAAGGCTTTGCCTTCTGCTCTGACTGCGAAGCCCTCATCGCAAAGTGTATCGGTAGCTATATCGAAAGCAGCCGCAAAACCAGCTTCTCAGGTTGCCCCTGCGAAAGCTCTACGGCCAAAGCCTCAGCTCACTCTTCCGCGATCATCGGCTGTGGTAATCACGTTGCAGCCTGAGGCTGCACAGAAGGGACTGTCGTACAAAGATGTCATGCTGAAAGCAAGGGAGTCAGTAGCTCCAAAGGACTTTGATATTGGGGTTGGCCAAATCAAGATACGCCAAACGGCTACGGGCGCTAGGATTTTGGAGTTGTCAGGAAGTACTACATCCGAGCAGGCGGACGCTCTGGCTGCTCGACTTCGGTCTTCATTGTCGGAGATGGCATCTGTCGCTCGCCCAGTCAAGTGCGCAGAGTTAAGAGTGACAGGCATTGATGACTCTGTTTCTACCGAGGAGTTGGCTGCTGAAGTGGCTCGTGAGGGAAAGTGTGCGCGCGAGAGTGTAAAAGTGGGCGATATTCGTTCTGGTCCTGGGAGCGTCGGGTCGGCAATTGTTAAGTGTCCGGTATCGGCTGCTAAAACGTTGTCTGATGCTGGTCACTTGTTAATCGGTTGGAGTTCGGTTCGCATTCAGGTGCTTGATGCGCGCCCCATGCGTTGTTTCAAGTGCATGGGGCTGGGGCATACCCGCCAAACATGTCCCTCCTCCGTGGAACGCAGTGGTCTGTGCTTCAGATGCGGAGTCGTAGGCCATAAGGCGTTAGAATGTCAAGCTCAGCCTCGCTGCGCTGTTTGTTCCGAGGGAGGTCGAAACTCGGCCCATGTCATGGGGGGAGCTTCATGCAACCCCCCTCCTATGAAGAGGCTGGTGGCCCCACGGGTCCGTCCTGTCTCTGTTGTTGGTGAGTGCCGCCCGGCACGTGAGGATTCTGCAATGGAAATTTAATGGCTGGACAACCTTACAAATTTCTCCAGACTAACATAAACCATTGCTCTGGGGCTCAAGATCTTCTCTTGCAGTCCATTGCGGAATGGGAAATTGACGCCGCGGTGGCTGCTGAACCATACTTTATTTCAGCACGATCCAATTGGACTGGGGATACAACAGGTTCTGTCGCTGTTTTTGTAAGGCCGAAGTCCCCCTTTTCATCAGTTGTGAAAGAGAGAGGCTCTGGTTTCGTGGTTGTGTACTGGGGAGACTTAGCTATAATCGGCTGCTATTTTTCCCCGAATAGGCCCCTGGCGGACTTCGAAGAGTTTCTCGAGGCTCTGCGTCTGGCAGTCCTCAGAGTCATCCCGCGACCTGCGTTGGTACTAGGCGATTTTAACGCCAAGTCACGGGCATGGGGCTGCGCCTCCACTGACCCTCGTGGTAGGGCTGTCGAAGATTGGGCTGTGCAGTGTGGTCTGGAGGTCCTCAACCGAGGCACCGCCTATACCTGTGTGCGGCAGCAAGGGGGATCAGTGGTAGATATCTCCTTTGCCACTCATGCTGTCGCCCCACGTGTTCGGGATTGGCGAGTTCTTGGGGAGGAGACTCTTTCGGATCACTTGTACATCCGTTTTGAGATCTCTAACCTGCAGGCTGCGGCACGACCGCGACCGCGTCGCGACCGGACGGCGTTCCCACGCTGGTCTCTGGCCAAACTGGACCCGGATCTTGCGGAGGAGGCGGCCATTGTTCAGGACTTGTCACTGTCTCCTGCTCCTGAGGGTGATGCCAATGAGATGGCAGGCCGCTTTCGCAGATCTCTCACCAACATCTGCGACACAGCCATGCCCCGAGCGACACGGCGCCCCCAAAAGCGCGAAGTGTACTGGTGGTCGGCTGAAATCGCCAACCAGCGGGCCTCTTGCCTTAGAGCCAGAAGGGCTCTACAGCGTGCCAGGCGTCGCAGTTCCCGCGATCCAGGCGAAGAAGAACAGCTGCAAGCTGCGTACAGAGCAGAGAGGAAGGCCCTTCAGCTGGCCATCAGTCGCGCCAAGGAAGTAGCGAGAGGGGAGATGCTGGAGAAGCTGGATAGGGATCCGTGGGGGCGTCCGTATCGTGCTGCACGGAACAAGCTCCAGGCGCGACCCATCCCCTTAACGGAGACCCTCGAGCCTGTCGTTCTGGGCAGAGTAGTGGCGGAACTGTTTCCGAATTCCGGCCACCACATTCCTCCATCGATGGCCCCTCCTTCGCTCACAAGCGAGGGAGTTGAAGAGGTGCCTCCTATCACAGCGGGGGAAATGGAAACGGCATTGGACCGCCTGCGGGGAAAGAAAACTGCTCCGGGTCCAGACGGTGTTGCAGGGCGAGTTCTGTGCATTGCCCTAAAACATCTAGAGGGTCATCTTAGGGCAATATTCGGGACATGTCTGGAGCTAGGGCAGTTCCCGAAGATTTGGAAGGATGGGCGGCTCTGTCTTCTGCCTAAAGAGGGACGTCCTCCAGACTCTCCCTCTGCGTATAGGCCAATTGTACTGCTGGACGAGGTGGGGAAGCTATTTGAGCGTATAATAGTTTCTCGCATCGTCCAGCATTTGTCGGAAAGCGGTCCCGATCTGTCGGATGCGCAGTTTGGTTTTCGGGCTGGGCGTTCCACACTTGACGCCATTTCGGCTCTCAAGGGGTGGACTCAGGAGGCTATCGCGGACGGAGATTGCGCGTTGGCTGTGTCACTCGACATAGCCAATGCTTTTAATAGTCTTCCGTTCGCGACAATCATGGAGGCTCTTCGGTATCACGAAATTCCTGCGTATATTCGCCGTCTCATAAATAACTACCTCCAAGACAGGGAGGTACTTCTTGTTAATAGAGACGGCGACTTGTTGAGGCATCCGATGCGTTGCGGAGTTCCCCAGGGGTCCGTTTTGGGGCCCCTGCTGTGGAATATTGGGTTTGACTGGGTCATCCGCGGCATGCTCCTTCCTAGGATGCATGTTATTTGTTACGCGGATGACACTATGGTAGTAGCTCGTGGCGGCACTTTTGCTGAGGTTTCCCTATTGGCCACCTCTGGGACTACCCTGGTGGTCAATCGAATTAGGGCTCTGGGTCTAAAGGTCGCCCTGTCCAAGACAGAGGCCCTTTTGTTTCATGGTCCGAGGAAGGGACCCCCACCTGGGGCCAAGATTGAGGTGGATGGAACGGAGATAGGGTTAAGGCCTAGTATTAAATACTTGGGCCTGCACCTTGATGGTAGATGGAAGTTCGGGGCTCATTTTCAGCATCTAGCCCCGAAACTCGTGAGTTCGGCTGCCGCCTTGGGCCGCCTACTCCCAAACGTTGGTGGACCGGGAGTCCTCTGCCGCCGCCTCTATGCGGGCATAGTGCGAAGTATTGCGCTATACGGGGCCCCTATCTGGGAAGATGCCCTCGACGCCGACAACACGCGTCTTCTTCGTGGGGCACAGCGAATCGTCGCGTCGAGGACAGTGAGGGCATACCGCACAGTGTCGCATGATGCTGCTTGCGCACTAGCAGGGGCTCCCCCGTGGGAACTGGAGGCGGCAGTTCTCGCTGCCGTTTATAGGCATCGAGCAGCGAGAAGAGAGATTGGAGAGAGGGCCACAATAGAGGAGGTGGCGGCTTTAAGGCGTCGAGTAGAGGAGGACGTGGAGGAACGCTGGTCGAATAGTTTGGTAGCGCCGCAGTTTGGAGTTCGCACTATTGAGGCTTTACGCCCCGTGCTGCATCAGTGGGTTCATCGTAAGCACGGGGCTCTGTCGTTCCGCCTGGTGCAGATATTGTCAGGGCATGGCTGCTTCGGCACATATCTGCACCGGGTGGCAAGGAGGGAAAGCACCCCTAGGTGCCACGAGTGTGACGCTCCGGAAGACACGCCGCAACATACGTTAGAGGTATGTCCGGCGTGGGGTCCACAGCGTCATACACTTGTGTCACTCTTAGGAGGTGACTTGTCGCTGCCGAGTGTGGTCAGAGGAATGCTCGGCAGCAAAAGAGTTTGGGAGGCGGTGAGCTCCTTCTGCGAGGCGGTCATCTTGCAGAAGGAGGTAGCGGAAAGGGCTAGGGAAGAGGATCCCTCAGCAGACGCGCAGCGGCGCAGGAGGTCTGGGAGGCGAAGGAGGCGATATGCCCACCTTCTTCCTCCGTCGTAAGTGGTGTCAGCGGGCAGTAGGGTGGGGCCCTGCTGTCTGCTTTTTCGCGACTCCCAGTGGAAATGATAGTCTTGTAGCATTAGGCTATCGATGAGGTTCCGGGCCTGGCTGTCTTGTAGCTGGGCCACCGTAGGGTGTAGTGGCGCCATGCCATCGCAGATCCCACTATACCCAGCGTTGTGCGGTTCTCGGTCCATTTTTAGTGGGTATTCCGCCCCCGCTTCCATCTTCGGGGCGGCGAGTCCCACATATCCCCGTCACAGCCCCATAGTGTCGGGGAATGCGTAAAGGCATTTTTAGGACCTAAAAAAAAAAAAAAAAAAAAAAAAAAAAAAAAAAAAAAAAAAAAAAAAAAAAAAAAAAAAAAAAAAAAAAAAAAAAAAAAAAGGTTAGGTTAGGTTAGGTTAGGTTAGGTTAGGTTAGGTTAGGTTAGGTTAGGTTAGGTTAGGTTAGGTTAGGTTAGGTTAGGTTAGGTTAGGTTAGGTTAGGTTAGGTTAGGTTAGGTTAGGTTAGGTTAGGTTAGGTTAGGTTAGGTTAGGTTTTTTTTTTTTTTTTTTTTTTAGTGTGTGAACTATACGTTCCCACCAGCCAGTTTTCCTCTGACATAATCAGAGACCTTGTGTATCATGGGTTCATTCCTGCATTGCTTGTCTAGCATTTGAATGCTATAATATAATATATACATATATACAAATATTTACCAATTATCAGGTAATTACAAGTAATTACCAGACAATTTACCGAATTTATTTATTACAAAAGACTTTCTACATATACATTTACCGATTAACTAATTTACTTTAACTGTTTATTTTACCGA
Source organism: Musotima nitidalis (assembly GCA_949126915.1). Lineage (NCBI taxonomy): Eukaryota > Metazoa > Arthropoda > Insecta > Lepidoptera > Crambidae > Musotima > Musotima nitidalis. The sequence goes on from OX421421.1 coordinate 20,255,478, forward strand.
AACTGATTTATACTACAATTAATTTCCAAAAAAAAATTTTCCACTTAATTTACCAACCTTACTCTATCCTGTGATTTAAAACTGTACCGAAATATTCATTATCTACAGTGACAATTTTATTATAGCTGTTCCACTTCCTTTACATTACCCATGATACACAAGACCTCTTTTTTTTTATCGATACCTTGACCTGAAGGGTCATTATTTACTTTGCTTAGTCTTTGGACTTTCTTATTGACTTCTCTAACTACTATATTTTTTATAATATCCTCTAATCTTTCTTTTTCGTTTCTATTATCCATCCGGAGTATTTCGTCTATGCTTTCTTCGTTAGCATTCTTGTATTTACACCCTTTCCATCCTGTTGTTTTCTCTTTTTCCACACTGCCATTGGTTTCGTTTATTCTATTAAACGCCTGCAGATGGTTTGTCTTCCCCTTTTCTGCTGTTTGAGTTTTTATATCCAATTCCCTTATACTTTCCACACTTGTGCGTTTATCTGTATCTTCATCGCCTTTTCTAACTTTAAACTTGCATCCTTTCCCTCTATTAATTTCTTCTTCCCTTTTCCTGATGTCTTCGGTTTTATTATTATCTGTTTCGTTTTCCGTTTCCAATCCAGAGTCGTGTTCTTTGTCGATGCTATTTCTTTTTTCCTTGTTATTCTTGTATTTGTCTATCTTTAGTTCCATCTCCTTAAAATCTTTTGTTATTTCTTCGATCTCCATGTCTTCTACTTTATGTTCTTTGTTCTCTCTCTCTTCCTTGTCTATCTTCCACTCAATACTCTTTTCCATCTCCTGTTTAGTTACTATACTTTCCTCTTTATTCATTTGACCTTGCGTTTTTCTATCTTTGACGAAATACATAACCTCTACTTTTATCTTTTCTCTAATTATTCTTTCCAATTCCTTATAAGTTTCTTCATCCATTTTAACATAATTTTCATTTCCTTGCTGATTCCATACTTCGTAGATTAGGTGTTCAAGATTTTGGTCCAAATATTTCTCAACTTGTTCATTTAAGTTTTCTTCCTTGTCCCTCTCTGGGCTCGTCTTTTTCCTGTCCACTGTGAAAATCTTGTACCTCTCTTTTTTCCTCTTCTTCTTGTCTTTCCCCATCGACATCTTCTTCTTACTTTCCTTTACTATCTTCCCCTTTCTTTTCTTTCCTTTTCTTGTTTTCTTCACTGTTTCATTTACTCTTAAACACTTAACATACTTTCCTATTTCTTTCTCATTTTCCTTTTCAATGTTTACTTCTTGCATCTTTTCCTTACTTGCCTCTTTTTCATGGTGTTCTTCTTTCAATTTCTCTTTTTCACTCTCCCTTTCTTCACCTTTTACTTTCTTACCATCTATGCTCAGTATGTCTTCTTCTTCTGTTTCTCCTATTGTCCGTGTCCCCTTCACATCTTCCCCTTCTACACAGTTTCCTTTTTCTATCATCTCTTCTTCCCTTATCTCTAAGACTTCCTTTTCGTGTTTTCCATTCTCGTGCGTTTCTCTATCTATTTCCTCTCTTATAGCTATTTTATCTTTCTCTATCCACTCCTGCACTCTTCCGTCCTGCCAGGAGTAGAAAGTAGTCAGATCTGTACTTAATTTTATGAGGTCTTCATGGGGATATTTCCGCATCATAGGGATCACTTCTTCCAGGCTCTCTATATTCCTTTCTCTCACTGTTTGAAAGTCTAGCTCTGAGAATGCATCCTTCTCGTGGTCCTGTAGCAAGTCCCAGGTCAGTAGTGACACCACTTCTATTCTTGCTAGCATCTGAAACATCAAGGCCACTCCTTCCGCGATGCAGTCATTACTCCCTTTCCAGTACGTCAGTACGTGGTCATGGAGCAAGTCCCACACCCGGTCAGAGGCCTTGAGCGCCCAGCAATAGTGGGTGTCCACCTCCCTGGGATCGTAACCCTCCTTCACTATATTGTTAGCCTTTTCCTGGTAGTGCTTTTCGATTTCGACTAACACTCCCTCCATGCATTCCCAGGCTGCCCGAAGACTTTTATAGGCCGAAACGTCAAAATCATTACTCTCCAGGAATATCATGATCTTTATAATATATTCTCCTATTGTAGTCGCCTGGAGGTGGGCCATCCGATAAGTGTATGGATCCATCTTCCAGTGACTGGGTGAAAACGTCCAGTTCAAACCAACCCAACCGATATAATTGATTAAATAAATAGATAAGAATTATAATAAATTGTTGTATATAGATATTTCGAATTAATGATGATATATATATAAATATATGAATGTAATAGTGGCTGGAAGTTGTTCTTTTCTTCCGTGGTGTTGGGATTTTAAAGCTCTTTTAACCACTGCTACTAACCACTAACGTTAACCTTGACCTAACCAATTTTTTTTTTTTTTTTTTTTTTTTTTTTTTTTTTTTTTTTTTTTTTTTTTTTTTTTTTTTTTTATTATATAAATATTTTAAACAACAGAGTAATAAATATACAGATAGAAAATAAGAAGAAGAATAAAATCAGGGAACACCTAGGATCCCCTGTCAAGGCCGTCCAATTTTCAATAGAAAATTCTCAATTGCGGACGAACCTCCAGGGGTCTCCTAGATGTTCGTTCCTAGTCGAGTGGTTAAAATTTTAATTAATTAATAGGGGTGTAAAAAGCCCCTATGGTCAAATAAAAGGTCAAAATTAAATTAAATTAAATTACAATGTATTCTAATTAATAGGGGTGTAAAAAGCCCCTATGGTCAATAAAAAGTCAAATTAAGATAAAAATAAAATTACAGAATCAATCAAAATAGATCAAAATATCAGAATAATTAGATTAAAATAAATGAATAATATTTAAAATTAAATAATTTTAAATAATCACAGTAAATGCTTAAATAACTAGTTTTATTGGGGTGTAAAGTTCCCCAATTGTCTACTGCAGTTTAAAATCTTAATTAATTGATATTCAATTTTTGTGGTCCACCTGTATTTTCACAGTTTAATTCTGTCAACAATTAATTCAAATTAAATTAAAATTTAAAATTAAATAATTTATAGTCTGTACAAATTTGTTAAATATTGTAATAATAGAAAATAAAGGTTTTAAAATGGGGTGTAGATTGCCCCAACAGTCTATATCAGGTGGTCCAGCCTTAGTCCTAAGTATATATCTGGGGTGTATATTGCCCCAGATGTCAGTCTCAGCGGCTACTAACCAAAGAGTTCAATTTTCATTAACTTAATTCTCATATGAAAAACTTAATTTTAATTATTACTGAAAAAGTATTCCAGGTAGGTCGATGGGATTCACTGCACTAGGGTGTGAAGCACTTCTAGTGTCAGATTCCGTCAGAAAATTTTTGATTTTTCAGAAAGGTAAAACTTTTTGAAAAAATTTTTTCCGTCTCTACCTAGAGCTACTCCAGGTGTGTCTCAATGTAGAGTACACTGAGACGAATACAACTCAAAAAACCGGGAGTCTCTACGGTGAATAGCCGCTGAGATATCAAAGTCCAGGTATCCCGCAGGTTGGGGGGGGGGGGGGAGGGGAGGGTGTTAGTCCCGGCTGGGTTTCAGGTCTGGGGTAGCCGGGGCTACGTCCTGACTAATTAGGATGCAGTTTATAATTAAAAGTTTAATATTAAGTAAGAAAATTAATTAATTTAAGTTTATGCAAAACCGGTTTTGACTTTTAATTAAATTTAATTTTTCAAAATTATTTAATTTTTATTATTTATTATTGCCAGAAGGGCCTAGAAAAAGAATTTACGTTCTAATCCCCTTCTTCCTAAGTGGAATAATGGGGGAGCTACAGCCTATTTAGTCTAGGGGTTGTTTTGGGGAAGCGCGGGGATGAAAAGTGGTGGGTGTTAATTATTGAATTTTGTAAAGTAACCCTTGTTACCGAAGGTAACAAAAATGGGCCCAAAAAACGTCTCCGACGCCCCGTTTCGGAGATACCAAGGGTGGTAGGTTTTATTCAAAAACGACGTTTTCGTAATCCGATTTTGAAATGGACTTTTTAGTCTTTTGACTTTTCAAAATTTTTCCTTTTGGAACTACCGCGGTGTGTCTAAAAAATGACTTTAACGTTAACCCCGTATTCCTACGGTGAATAGCGGGGGAGATATAGCCACTTTCAAAATGGGGTTAAAAAATTACGTCGGGAAGGGCGCGCAGGAAAAAGGGGTGGGTTTTTAGGGTAACCGGAGCCAGGGATCAAGGTTGCGTCCTTCGAAGAAGGGCACAAAACCCGTCTCCGTTTTCGCCTCCGACGCACCGTTTCCGAGATACGGCTAATTAAAGATGGGTCGGGGGCGTGAAACGGAAGTTCCAAGTCAACGGCGGGGGGTCGGGGGTGGGTGGGATCGATGGGGGGCGTCAAGGTCACCAGACAGTCACTCTGAGCTGATGCCTCTAGGCCGGGATACCCAAATTTTGGCCAAAATTGGGCTACGGTGCGTAGTTTCCCCGTAAACAGGGAATAACGGGAATGGTCGTCCGCCTACGCTCGTTAGCCCAACTTTGGGAATTAATTACTAATAAACTAAAAGTCGCACGACTAAAATGCTGGTGTCTTTGTAAACACAGTAAACCCCACCGTTCCAGCCAAAAATCCCGCTGTCACAACCCCAATACAGACAGGGGATAATCGGGGTGGGAATTTTGGGTGGGAACTTTTTGACACTTATAATGAGAATTAATTAAAAACTACCAGCTCTAAAAATCTAAAAACACTTGATCCGTGAAGCGGCCAACTAAAGCGATTTTATAAAATAGTGAAAATTAGGGGTTGTCGCTTTAAATTACGTTCTAGAGGGGTTGCAATTTATAAAAATTTTGTTGAAACACTTACAGTCTCCTAATATCACTAACACTGCACCGATTTTCTTGATCGAGGTGTCCAGCGTCTCGTCTCGTCGTCCCGCTGCTGGTGGTGAGGGTGGATCCCGTCCAGGTCCCCAGGGAACAAAAACGGGAACCACGCGGAACTTGTTTTTTTGGCCACAACTCGGCGAATTTTATCAGAAAAAATCTGAAACTCAGCCAAGTTGTGGTCCCGGTGGATGTCTTCCCCGCCGCAGTCAAAAAAGTGGGGGTCGTCGCGACAAATCGCGCGGCGCACGCCCCCGAAGTCCAGATGTTGACCAAAATGGGCGTTTCCGGCGGTTTTTCACTGTTTTCTCACTCACTTGTGAACCGATTTTCCTCCGGTTTTCACCAAACACTAGAGCTCGTTAAAACGCTTCGTTTGATATGTAACTCAAGCACTTTTGGACAAAAAATCCCACCTTCACTATTTTTAGACCGCGGAGCTGCGTAAAAACGTGACGCTTGCCGCTGCGGCGCACGTGCGACTCGTTAGGTTAGGTTAGGTTAGGTTAGGTTAGGTTAGGTTAGGTTAGGTTAGGTTAGGTTAGGTTAGGTTAGGTTAGGTTAGGTTAGGTTAGGTTAGGTTAGGTTAGGTTAGGTTAGGTTAGGTTAGGTTAGGTTAGGTTAGGTTAGGTTAGGTTAGGTTAGGTTAGGTTAGGTTAGGTTAGGTTAGGTTAGGTTAGGTTAGGTTAGGTTAGGTTAGGTTAGGTTAGGTTAGGTTAGGTTAGGTTAGGTTAGGTTAGGTTAGGTTAGGTTAGGTTAGGTTAGGTTAGGTTAGGTTAGGTTAGGTTAGGTTAGGTTAGGTTAGGTTAGGTTAGGTTAGGTTAGGTTAGGTTAGGTTAGGTTAGGTTAGGTTAGGTTAGGTTAGGTTAGGTTAGGTTAGGTTAGGTTAGGTTAGGTTAGGTTAGGTTAGGTTAGGTTAGGTTAGGTTAGGTTAGGTTAGGTTAGGTTAGGTTAGGTTAGGTTGGGTTGAGGTTGATCGTACTAAGAGGGTGTTTGTAGAGGTGTATTTTCGTGGTTTTTTGGTGTTTTGTAGTGTTTTCTGAGGGCTTTCGTTTGGTGTATCACACTTCGCAATCGGTCTTGTACTTTTTCGGCAAATAATATTTTATATTGTTTGTCGAATTTGTATGGGATTTTCGTGTTTTGTGAATACACTATAACATCGTCGACGTAGGGATTTCGACTCCCGAAATCTCTGTTTCGACTGACTTTTGCGTGTTTTTTGGACTGATTCTGCTTTGACTTGACGACATTGGCATTCTGTGGTATTTTGGACTTCGTACGATCTTGGCTTCTGTGGTTTTTGGTGGTTTTTCGTTGGATTTTCGGGACTTTGAAAATTCGGCAAAAACCCCAAATTTTTTGTGTCTTGTGTTTTTGTTCGGTTTTGTTTGTGGTAACTGGTTGTGGTCATCTTGGGTTGTCTCTGGGTGGTCGCGGCTTTGTTTTTCGTGGTTTCTGGACGTCTGGAGAGGGGCTTTCGCCTCTTTCCCTTGTCTTTTGAGGTTTTTCTCGATTTGAGCTAGTCTTGTCGCATGGCGCCAGACGCGGAGAGCGAGGAATGCTCCTCGTGCTCAGATCAGGAGGAGGAGGAGGAGGAGGTTGAGGTTGCGAGGGATAGGTCCAAGCACTGCAAGAAAGCGGTGAGGCTCTTGAGGCATAATCATGCGGTTTTAGAGCAGATTTTCAAGCGTCATAGTTTGGACGTATGTGATGCTCTGGATTCGGTGAGGGACAAAGAGTATAGGAAGGAGGCCGTACAGTCTGTCATTGAGATGGAGACTGTGGTCGAGGCCTTGGTCATGCGGTACGATGCCGACATGCTGAGAATGAGGACGAGGCTCACAACTCTTTATGAAGAGTTGAAAGAAAAGAATAGGGCTAAAACTGCGGATGCTCCGCAGGGCGAATGGATGGAACAGCTAAAGAGGGACCTTACGGAGTCTATCGTATCGTGGACAGGATTGGCGCTCGGTTGTCTGCCTTGGAGGAGCGCCTTCCGCCTGCGTCTGTCGGTCGTCTGCCTCCGGCAGCGGCCAAAAAAGGGGTTGTGGAGGGAAGTGGTGCGGGAATTGTTAGTCAGAGTGAGGAGATTCGTTCGACAGTCGAGGGAACATCGAAAGGGAAAAAGGGGGATGACAGGAGGGTAATTCAGGCGAAGAAATCGGCTGATAAAGCAGCGGTTAAACCGGCTGTAGCTTCTCGAGCTCCTTCTGGGCCCGCTCGAAAAGCCAAGCCTAGTCTTGTTCCGCCACGTTCGGCGGCAGTGATGGTGTCTCTTAAGCCGGAGGCTGTAAAGGAGGGCCTAACATATGCGGGCATGATGAAGAGGGTCAGGGCTGCCATTCCCATTGCGGATATTGGCATTTTGGAGGGGGTAGAGATGCGGCAGTCCGCGACCGGAGCCAGACTCTTAGAGCTCCCAGGTCCGGATGGTGGAAATCGCGCAGACGCTCTGGCGCAGAAGCTGCGGGTTGAGCTGGCGGCGGTCGCTACGGTGTCCCGCCCCGAAAAGTTGGTTGAGGTGCGAATCACCGGTTTGGATGATTCGGTGTCGGAGAAGGAATTGGGAGAGGCCCTTTCCGAGAAGGCGGGTTGTTCTGTGGAGGCGATCAGGGTCGGAACTTTGCGCGCCGGCCCTGGTGGGCTAGGATCTGCAGTCGTGCGGTGCCCTGTCGTGGTGGCGAAAGTGTTGGCGGATTCCGGGCGAATTCTCTTGGGATGGAGCTCCGCCCGGATTGAGTTGTTGGGAGAGCGGCCTCTGCGCTGCTATAAGTGTATGGGGCTAGGACATACACGTCCTATGTGCCCGTCAGTCGTCGACCGTTCCGGTCTGTGCTTCCGCTGTGGTCTGGCGGGCCACAGGGCAGCTGAGTGTGTAGGCCAGGCTCGATGCGCTGTGTGCGCTGAGAGCGGCCGAAATGCGGGTCATGTCATGGGGGGTGATGCTTGCGTCCCCCCAGCGGTTAGGGCGGCAAAAGTCGTCGTTCCAGCGGCCACTCCAATGGTCGCCCCAGTGGTTGAGAAAGCCAAGACGTCTCGCGGGTCTTCGCGGCGTTCGAAGGCTTCTGATGCGAAACCGATGGAGCAGTGAGGAATGCTCCGTCTTTTCGGGAGGAAGCTGGCGGGTAGAGCAGGAGAGGCCTGTCACTCGCCCGTCAGCATTGTCGGAGGTCGGGAAAGTTCCCTTTTAGTGGTGTCAGCGGGGGTGAGTCGGGGGACTTGCCTCTGCATTGCACGATGCCACAGTCGGGGGCGCCTCAATGCGCCCGAGTCTATCGGCCCAGTTCATCGGCCGGCCGCGATGGGTCTTGGTGGGCCATACAAACGTAGATACCACCTTGGCCCAGCGTTTGTGCGGTAAGACAGTCCCTTTTTAGTGGGTATTCCGCCCCATCGGTGGTCATGGTGGGGGGCGGCGAGTCCCACATAACCCCTCTGCTCCCCCGAGCGGAGGGGTATGCGTAAATGCATTTTTGGGGACTTAAAAAAAAAAAAAAAAAAAAAAAAAAAAAAAAAAAAAAAGGTTAGGTTAGGTTAGGTTAGGTTAGGTTAGGTTAGGTTAGGTTAGGTTAGGTTAGGTTAGGTTAGGTTAGGTTAGGTTAGGTTCCCGTGTGGAGTTGCCAGACTCCCATCAGGCGCGTCCCCGGGTGGCGGATAGGGGAAGCCACTCCGGCGTGGGTGGTCCCGGCTTCGGCTGGCGTGGACCAAAACTGGCGGGTTCTGGGCGCACCCCTGGCTGCGTCTCGGCGCAGCCGGAAAGCGGCCGTGTGGAAGGAGTCGCGACTCGGTCTCGCGGCTCTCGGGGAGGAGATCTCCCGGGAGGTTCCGTCTCGCCCCTCTGTTCTAACAGTCGGGTGGGATGGGGTCGCGCGGTGGGTCCGGCGGTTGCAGTTTTGTGATCGCCGGGTGGGCCTTGCCGATTGGCTACGGTCCCCCTTCGGGCAGCCTGTTACCCCCAGGGTTGGGGCCAGGGGTCTTGCCTTAGCGGCTGGGCCGAGAGGAACGCGAACCTCAATAATAAATCTGCGAAAAAGCCCGCAGCGGCGTCGCTTGTTCGGCGCTGCAGCGGCCCCTGCCGCAGCCGGCCTCGCGGAGAGGTTCGGTGGGCGCGGCGAGAGGACGCAGCCGCCTTCATGGCGGTGGGCGTGAGAGGATGCAAACCTCTATAAAAAATGCCCCTGCCGCAGCTGTGTGCCCCTAGGGTGGGGCCCAGTGGGCGCGGCGCGTGGACGCCTCGGGGTGTGACCCCGCCCTGAGCGCGGAAAGAGGAAGCCAACCTCTCTAAAATAATGGCACGGGGACGCCGTGGCCGGGAGGGCCGGACGGCGGTAAGAGGAAGTCAACCTCTATAAAAAATGACGCCAAGTCCGCAGCGGCGTCGCTTTTAGTGATGCCGCAGCGGCCCCTGCCGCAGCTGGCCCGAGGTGTAGGGCTCAGTGGGCGCGGCGCGAGGTGGCCGCCGCCCTCTCACGAGGTGTGGTGGCTGGGAGCTGCGGGCGAATAACGGGGAAGTTTTCGCCCGCCTTGTACGGCTCCGGGACGGGGAGTGGCCCTTAACCCAGGTCCCTCCGTTGCGAGTGAGCCTGCCTCACGGCGGGCTGCGCGGAGGGCGGACATGTGTGTAATCCGAAAGGTGGTCCCTTGTCCGCTCTGTCCGACCGCGCGAGTAGGTGTTCCTTTGTTTTTTAGTCGGTGCGAGTCCGACATAACCCAGTGAGCCTCCCCGTGGCCTCTGGGTATGCATAAGGCATTTTTCAAAGGTTAAAAAAAAAAAAAAAAAAAAAAAAAAAAAAAAAGGTTAGGTTAGGTTAGGTTAGGTTATTTTTTTTTTTTTTTTTTTTCGCCCATTCTGCTGCTATTTTTGCAGCACCCTTAATATCTATTAATAAAAGTCTTGGTTGTTTGTTCTGTGTTTTTTTTTTTTTTTTTTTTTGTAGTTATATATATTTTTTTTTTTTTTTTTTTTTTTGGGTGTATATTTTTTTTTTTTTTTTTTTTTTTTTGGATGGGTCGGCTTACATTGCTTTTCCATATTGGTTTACAATTGTTAACTTAGTCAATAAAAATTAGACAGATTATAATTACCACTTAATACGATACAAGAAAATGACTTAATTTAAAAGCAGTTAAAATTCAGAAATACATTGTCAAACATAATAATCAAGATTAAAAAATATATAGTTAAAAATTAATTAAGATTCATTACACTCAAATTAATATACACAATAAAATCAAATAAAAAATGCGGCAAAAGCCTAAAATACAATATGAATAATTACAGATAGAGAAAACAATTTAATTTAAACAACGTAAATAATAAACCAAAATTCCACAAATTAATTACAATCATAATAGTTAATGTCAGATCCTAAAATTACAAATTTAAATAAATAATGTGGCAAAAGCCTAAAAATTGGAATTAATAACAATAATAAAAAATAAAATAGATCATATAATTAAAAATGTCAAAATTATTCTGCAAACATAAATGCGGCAAAAGCCCAAAATTACTTAATATTAACTACACAAACAATAAAATACAAATTAGAAATAATTACAAACATTAATGTCAAAACCCTAAAATTACAAATTAAAATACATTATGTGGCAAAAGCCTAAAACTTAAAATCTATAAAAACAATAATAATAATAAAATAAATCACATAATCAAAAATGTAATAATTAGCCTACGTGACCTGCTGCGTGTAGCCGACCCCAGTAGCGCTCATAAGCTACGGGCGCCTTACGTCCCCCAGCGTCGACCCATTCTCCTTAACCGCCCTCATATAGACAGTCCCCGCATAATCCCAGAAGGCCTTTCTCACGTCCGGTGACGCCACCAAGTCCGGCGCGTTTTCTACACACAACCGAAGACCCGTCCTGTGCTCGCAGTCCACTCTGAGCGCACCATACCTGGAGCACTCAAAGAGGACATGAGGAACAGTCTCTTCAGATCCATCCCCGCAAGCACAGGAGGGGTCCTCAGTCAGTTTGAACCGATTTAAGTAGGACCTGAGCCCCCCGTGTCCAGAAACAATCTGCGTTAGGAGGGGCCCACTCTCAAGCTTACCGAGCGTACCGTACGCGGCCCCGACCTCCGGGAAAAACATTTTGGTGACAGCGCCTGTTGGAGCCTCCTCATATCTCGCCTGCCATCTCTCCAGGGTCTCCCCGCGCAGAATCTTTTTTGCATACGATAGGGGAAATCGGTCATAATGTGGGGACATCTTACTCTTAAGGGCGGCATTTTTAGCTACTTCGTCCGCCCTCTCATTTCCGATTATCCCCACATGCGCCTTAACCCAATAGAGCTGCGCACCGATTTCCCCCTCCTCCAATTCGCGCAGAGAGGCCCTGATTTCAAATGCTATGGGATTCTCCGTGGCTGGATCGCTAATCGACTCAAGCGCAGAGCGCGAGTCGCTCACGATGCAGCCACGGACCCCGCGAGACACCAGATAATTCGCCGCCTTTCTGATAGCCACCAGCTCCGCCTGGAACACCGAACAGTAGTCCGCCAAGGGGAGCGCAAACTTCTTCACCTCTCTACCCCGATCAAAACAGATCAACCCCGCCCCCACCCTCCCCTGGATCTTACTGCCATCCGTGTATATCTGGAGCAGGTCGGCGTCCAGGGCATCTGCCTGACACTGATCTTCTATATGCCCGAAGGGCAGGCGCCGTCTGAGCGCCGGGTGGGGATGCTGGTACGGCTCCACTCTCCTCTCCAGCTCCCTCCCAGGCAGGTCATCCAGGCCCCTACCCCTCTTAACGTCGTATAGCGCCGCCCGCTCCAATGCCCTAAGATCCAGGGGAATGATCCTGGCCAGAAGAACTGCCGAAGTGTAGGAGGTGGTTCTGTGTGCCCTACAAATCTTTATTGCGAACATTCTGGTCACTCTGTCCAGTCTCTCACGCACGTATCGCCTACCCAAAACTGAACGCCAGGCGCAAGCAGCATACAAGACTGTGGGTTCAATGGTCGCCGTGTAGAGCAGCCGGGTGATCTCAGGGTTGAGACCCCAATGGACCTTGACCGCTCTAGACAGCGACCTATAGAGTACCACAGCCTTGTTATAAGCGTGGGTGAGGTGCTCCCTAAACGAAAGCCCCCTGTCAATGGTGAGACCAAGAAGCCTAAGGGACTCGCCTGGCGTAATCTGGACCCCCTGCATATTAAATACAGGGGGTCTATACTTAAGCCTCTTGGTCACCACAACAGACTGGGTCTTATGGGCAGCGAACCTCATCCTCGCCGCAGCGCCCCAGTCCGCTATCACCCCCAGCGCCTCATTCACCGCCTCTTCCAGTCCATCCTCAGTCCTCTCGGAAGCCACCAGCACAATATCGTCCGCGAACGCTTGCACATGCGCCCTCAGCCCTTCTACCCTTTTTAGTAGTGGGTCAAGTTGCAGGTTCCACAGGAGAGGGCCGCAGATTGATCCCTGCACACATCCCATGTTTGTGGCCCTCTCAACTGCTTCACCCGCATATCTGACCACCACACTACGTTCGCTGAGGTAGCTCGACACAAGCGCCGCCAGACCGACACTGACCCCTCTATCCCGCAGCTCCCTCAAGATGGCAGGCCACCATGCACTGTCGAAAGCCCCCTCAATGTCTAGGGATACTACCGCCACGATTTCCTTGCGCCGGACGCCCTCGTTGATCCTGGTCATAATGTCATAGAGGGCGTCCTCCGTCCCTACCTGTGGCATGAACCCATATTGACGAGGACTAAACTCCCCCGCCACTCCAAGAGACCACTGAAGCCTGGTTGCGAACATCTTTTCGAGGACCTTGCCCAGAACTGGAAGCAGGCCTATAGGCCGGTAGGATTTCGGTCCACTGTAGTCATCCTTTCCGGGCTTGGGAATGATCCTCACTATGGCCCTCTTCCATATGCCAGGGAAGTGGCCCGCCCGCAAGCATGCGTTGAACAGGCCCAGTTGCAGATCAGGATCCACCCTCATAGCAGCGCTGCATATGTCGGAGGTAAGTCCATCCTCTCCCGGCGCCTTCTTCGGGTTCATACCTCCGTAGACCGCATGCAGCTCATCTCGAGTGAAAAGCGGCTCCTCTTCCTGAAGGTTTGAGGCAAGCTCGTCGCGGAAGAGCTGTGCAGCCTCACGGACTTCACCTTGCTCCGGAGTGTCCTCCTCCTCTCTATCCCTAGGATAGAAAGTGGAGGCCAGCAGCCCAGCAGAGCCTACCGCATCGAGAATCTGGCCATCCGGAGACCGGAGTAAATTCTCAGACTGTGCTCCGGATAGGCGCTTGATGATACGATAGGTCTTCTGCCAGACCGTCTCCTTCTCTTGTCCGCTGCAAAACTCCTTCCAGCTTGCCGTGATCGCCTCCTCAAGATGCCGCTTATACTCTGCCCGAGCTATTAGGTAGTCGTGAACTACATGCGGCCTTCTTGCCGCTGCTGCATTCCTGATCCTTTTCCTGAGCCTGTTCACCGCACCCCTTTCCTTCTTCAAGGCATCATTCCACCACGGCTGCCTCCTTGGTCCCCTGCGTGCGGCGCACAATGGGATCGCCGTTTCCGCCGCGCGCGCCAGTGCCTCGGTGTACCTCCGGGCGGCCTCCTCCACCCTGTCCGCGGACTGAGTCTCCGTCCCAATCAGCTCTCCCACTCCCAAGCTGTCCAGCTCCTCCCTGAGTTTGTCCCCGAAAGCACCCCAATCAGCCTTAGCCGGATTGTACTTCCTCGTGCCCGCACTGAGCACCGGAGCGTCACCGGCACCCCCGAGTCTTATACTGAAGGTGATGAGGCGGTGATCAGAAAGTGTAACGAAATCTTCGTTAACCTTCCACCGCTCCACCACCCCCAGCATACCCTCAGAGCACGCGGTGACGTCTACGATGCTTGTGCAGGCTCTACCAGCTCGCTCGGCATAGAACGTCGGGGTGCTTCCGTTGTTGAGGACATGAAGGCCCTGCCCGGCCAGAAACTCCGCCACCATGGTCCCTCTCCTGTCCTCCGTGTCGCAGCCCCACCAGGGGCTGGCAGCGTTCAGGTCCCCAGCCAGCAGGAGGCAACCGGATGTTAGCCTCTCCAGTTTGCCCTGCAGGGCAGACAGGTCCCGCTGAATGTCCTCCGTCCTGTCCAGGTAGATCCCGACTACACCCATCTCCATTCCTCCGCTCCGAAGGATGGCCGGGACCACCGTCTCCGTGACTAGGTCCGGATTAACTCGGATCTCGAGAGTGGGGTCCAGGACGATGATGGCGGATCTTACAGGATTTTCCCGGTCGCTTGTAATTTTCTGCACAACCCTGTAGGATCCGCCAGTCACATGGGCCTTAGTCCCCACATAAGGCTCCTGGACAATCAGAACCGCGAGTCCCCTGTCCGCCGCGTCGGCCAAACACTCCTTAGTGGCTGCATAGCCGCGCCCAAGGTTCACCTGCCCAATGCGAAGGCAAGCCGCTCCTCTTTCCCGGCCTGGATGCTGGTCTACACGCTGTATGTGCCCCGGCACAACCTCGGCTAGGAGTATTGGACCGACGCCCTGGCTATCCGGTCCCACCGTTGCCACTCACGGCAATCGCCACTGTACGCCGGGTGGCCTGCATCAATCCCCTGTCCCTGGCAGTTGACGCACGTTGGCGGGCCAGAGCGTGACGGGCATTGCCTGGTGTCGTGCTCCAGAGAACAATATCCACACTTTAGGGATGCCCTGCACAGCCTGGCCTGATGCCCAAAACCTAAACACCTGTAGCACTGCACTACAGGTGATTGGTCAACCGCCAGGACAGACTGATATCCCAGCCGGACCTGACGCCCCACCAGCCTAGCCCATGCCCTGGGGTGAACCTCCAAAATCAAGTTGTTCAGTGCCGCAGTCCTTCCTTTGGTTCTTCTAACCACTTTCATTGTCCGAGAGTCCTGCGGCAGCTCACTCAGCGCGGCTCCATTTTGGGAGATAATGGCCTCCGGCACCCTAGCGTCCGGCAGATCAGGGACCACTCCCAACAGCCTCAGCTGTGGCATCCTCTGAGTCGGCCTAGTGGCAGTAAGGGATCCGCTCTTGTCTGCCTCGAGAAGTCCACTCATCCTTCCTCTTCCCTCCTCTGAGTCGCAGGCCACCAGTACCCTGCCACCCTTCAGCCTCCTGGCCTCTGTGACCCCAATCCCCAGGCTCACTACGTCGACTGATTTTTTTAACTCATCCAGAACTTGCTGTCCTGAGAGTTTGGGGTCGACTGAGCCCACTATAAGGGGGAACCTAGGCGCAGTCGGGAGCGGTGATCTGCTTTCCTCTTCCTTCTTGTCCTGGCGTTTCTTCTTCCGACTCTGTACCCTTGTCCAGGTTCCATCGTCGCCTCCCTCCACTGCCTCATGCGGTGCTTTTGCCAGGGCCTCTGTCGCCTGCTGGATTGGCTGAACCAGCGCCATCAGCTGCTCCCTCGCATCAGTGAGCGCCATCTCTATCCCCAGTCCCGAGGCTCCCATCGTTGCCTGCGCCCCGACCTGTACCACTTCCCTGATTTCACCAAGCTCGGTCCTGAGAACCCGAAGCTGTCCCGCCACGTGACCCACTCGATCGCCAACCTGCTCCGCAAAGGATGCGATCAGAGCAGAGTCACGTTCCGCGTGCCAGTTCTTCAGGTCCTCTCCGAGATTACCGATCTTGGTGGAAATAGGGTCCACAATGGTCCTGGCGTGCACGATGCCACCCTCACCACCCGAGCCTGAGGTAATCTGATGCGGCACTCCTTTCGCTTCGTCAGGCTGCAAACAGGCAGGCGACAGAGCCTGAAGGCGCTCATCGATAGCAGCCCGCGTGTCCTTATGCTGTTTTTCGTCGACATCCTGCCATTTTTCTAGGTCGACGCGCATATCTCTAAGCAGGCCCACCGTCACATCCGAGGCAGCCACCAGTCTGGATATGTCCTTGGCGTGCTCGCTGGACATCTCACCCTGCACGGAAGCGGTGGGGGGAGGCCTTTCTAGCAGTGCTCGAACCTCCCGCCCCGTTCGCTCTATGGTCCTTATAGGTCCATCCAGCTCGTACCCAAGCCAGGACCTTATAGCTTCCGCCTCTTTCCTAGTGCCGGCAGCCATCTCCAGGATCTCCGCCTGTCGAACCGAAAATTCTCTTTGGAGGTCCGCCAAGTATCTGGTGTGCGCTCTCTCCACACGGACGAGTTCCCTAGCCGCCCGGCTTCTTTCCTTCTCAAGAGCGACTATGTGCCGGTTACGGGAGTCTGCCACCGAGAGTACCACCTCGTAGAGACCCTGGAGGCACATTTGAGCCTCCTTCCGGCACTCCCGCTTCATGTTTCCCGCGGTCTCCAGTGCCACCTTTCCCGCCTGCAGAAGTTCGTTGGCTCTTGTGGTAACCAAGTCCATTGAGACCCCCAACCTGGTCCCAACGGGAGGTAAAATGCTTGGCCTACCACTGCCCGCACTGTCGCAGTCGGAGAAATCGTCATCAGTCTCCGTTGTAGGTATCGGGATCTCTGGGCCGTCGTAGATCACACTGATTGAGCTGACTCTCGGCGGCCGGCTCACCTTCGGACACTCCTCCACACCAACACTGTCCTGTGCGGTCACTGTCGGCGCAGTCTCCACCCTTTCCACAGGTTCACCGGCGGCCGTACCCGCGACCACAGATGCCGCACGCTTGGTCACCACAGCTCTCCTCAGCGAGTCTGATCCCTCCTGATGCGTGCCCTTCCGGTTCTGTGCGGGAGCACTTCTCGAAGACCTGGTTGACATTCTTGTTCCGGTAAGTAATGTCCGATGTAATTTATATTATAATCAAAATAAAAAAATATTGAAAATGAAGCAACAGCACGTATCAAATGTAAAAATAAATTGTAAAACTTGTAAAATGTTAAATAAAATGTGAAAATTAAAATATTAAAATTGTAGTTAATGTAGCAAAAGCAATTAAATTATTTGAATTAAATCTTAAAATGAAAATGAAAATAATAAAAATGTCAAATTGTAAAATAATATTGAATAAAATGTAAAATAAAATGTCAAAATTAAAATATTCAAAATTGTGTGTAATTAAGCAAAAGCAATTATATTATTTGAATTAAATCCTAAAATGAAAATAATGAAATGTCAAAATGTAAAATAATATTGAATAAAATGTAAAATAAAATGTCAAAATTAAAATATTCAAAATTGTGTGTAATTAAGCAAAAGCAATTATATTATTTGAATTAAATCCTAAAATGAAAATAATGAAATGTCAAAATGTAAAATAATATTGAATAGATTGTAAAATAATATCGAATAAAATGTAAAATAAAATGTCAAGATTAAAATATTCAAAATTGTAAGCAATGAAGCAATAGCAATTATATTATATGAATTAAATCTTAAAATGAAAATGATGAAAATGTAAAAATGTAAAATAATATTGAATAGAATGCAAAATAATATTGAATAAAATGTAAAATAAAATGTCAAAATTTAAAATTTTAAAACTTTTAAGTGCCGAGAGTCAGAGCGAAAGCTCCCAGAGTCGCAAGTAGATCCACCAACCCCCAGGCGGCCCAATCCAGCAATTCCAACGTCGAGCGGCTGGAGGAGGTCCCCAAGAGGTCACCAGCCAAGAACGCACCCCCAAACAACGAAAGGTGACCAAGCCACGGGTCAAAGAGTCAGGGACCCGCTCTACATAGAGTTTGACTACTTCAACCCGTAGAGCTATCCCGCGCTAGCAAGCCAGAGAGAGTCCCACTCAAATCGGTCCAGTACTTTTCGGGCTACGCAGCACTCTTTCTCCGCCCAATCCGCCCTAATATTCCGCCCTAATATCAAAAATCGTCCTATCTCGCCAATTTTCGCGGCACGAGATCCGGAAAAAGACTGCTGAGGTCTCCGCGAGCCTACGAGCAACTTCCCACCCTCTCCCCAACTCCAAAATTTTTTTGTGTTTTTTGCCCAGTTCAATGGGCCAGACAAAGAGAGGGAATCAGGGGCAAGCTCTCAAAGAAAACCCCAGCTAAATCGGGCCAAACCCGGCGGTGCTATAGTAAAAACAAAATTTCCAAGATGGCGTCCAAAATGGCCGCCACTGATTTTAAAATTGTCCTACACCGCCAGTTTTGGTCGCACAGAGCCGGGAAAAAATTCAGGCAGGTGCCCTCAGCAGCCTCTACCCGATGACGTCACCAAACCGGGTCCAAAATCCGGGCAAAGGAAATCCACCCCTCCGTCACCGCAGCCGGGTGAGGGGATGTGGGGGAGCCACCCCAAGCCAAACCCCAGCTCCGTACGACCGATACTGACAGAGATATCCAAGTTTTAGTAAAAACAAAATGGCGGCCGAAATTTCGCGCGCGATTTTCAAAATTAATTATCTCCGCCAATATCGGTCCCACAGCTCCGGAAAAAAGTCCTGTGGCCTGCCCCCGACCTCGGCTTGCCGATTCCCGGACCAGAACCCACCTTTTCGGGACCTATGCCCAATCCCAAAAACACCCACAAAATAGTGTGCCAACTTGGCGGCCAGTACCCCTATCCAAAACCCCGTCTCGATGGCACCAATACTTCGGGAGTAATCCTGTTTTGAATTTTTTCAAGATGGCCGCCAAATCCGCCCACAAAATTTGGGATTGGGATAGCTCCCAAGGTATGCGACCTACAGGGTCGTGCGGGGTGTCCCTAGATAGGTCTCCGCAAGGCGCAGCAGGTCACGGCGTCCAAAAAATTTTAAGACTAACAATTTAAAAAATATTACTAATAAACACAAAAAATCTTGGCAAAAATTCAATAAAAATGTCAATTACGGTTAAAAATTATTTTTTTTTTTAAAAAACATCAAGCATCAATAATTGTCCTTACCTCCTATATTTTTTTAAATTTTTAAAGTCATTAACAAAAAAGTACGAAAAATTAAAAGCTAAAATAACTAAAAATTATAGATTGCGCGTGGGTTTTGAGTACAAATAATTAAAGATTCCCACCCGGAGCACACATTACAAATTTAAAAACTTAATGTCCCAAACTATATTTCCCCGTCATATAACTTCAAAAATTTTTCTAAACTTCAAGTTGCCGTCAAAAATACAGTACTTAACTTTTCGGATAATTCTTTTCTGCTTGGGCACCTCCTTGGCGGCCCCCTCGATACTGTCTTCAGATTTTCTGTCAGACTTCAGTTTTCGCAGAATTCGTGGCCATGCGGTTCTTGTTTTTTTGCTTATATTTCCGCGAGTCCTGGGCAAATAAATCCCGGACTCAGCGGAAATTGTAGGTCTCGTTAAGACCCTCCCGAGAACACCAAAAAAGGGGGGGGTCGTCGATTTCGTTCGCGAGATATTAACACTTTTGTGAAAAGCACGTGGCGACAATAACCGATGAATCACTCTTTCATTAATAACTTTGCGAACTATTGACGGATCGCAAAAATTTTAACTTCTCCGTACGCGTCTCGTCAAGACGGTTCCAATTATATACAACACTTGGCACTTTGCACTTGTTTTACCACTGATTAAGACGGATTATCGTGGAGCCGATGTTGTAACGACCGCGTTTTGAGCGCTACTGGGTTAGGTTAGGTTAGGTTAGGTTAGGTTAGGTTAGGTTAGGTTAGGTTAGGTTAGGTTAGGTTAGGTTAGGTTAGGTTAGGTTAGGTTAGGTTAGGTTAGGTTAGGTTAGGTTAGGTTAGGTTAGGTTAGGTTAGGTTAGGTTAGGTTAGGTTAGGTTAGGTTAGGTTAGGTTAGGTTAGGTTAGGTTAGGTTAGGTTAGGTTAGGTTAGGTTAGGTTAGGTTAGGTTAGGTTAGGTTAGGTTAGGTTAGGTTAGGTTAGGTTAGGTTAGGTTAGGTTAGGTTCCCGAAACTCGTGAGTTCGGCTGCCGCCTTGGGCCGCCTACTCCCAAACGTTGGTGGACCGGGAGTCCTCTGCCGCCGCCTCTATGCGGGCATAGTGCGAAGTATTGCGCTATACGGAGCCCCTATTTGGGAAGATGCCCTCGACGCCGACAACACGCGTCTTCTTCGTGGGGCACAGCGAATCGTCGCGTCGAGGACAGTGAGGGCATACCGCACAGTGTCGCATGATGCTGCTTGCGCACTAGCAGGGGCTCCCCCGTGGGAACTGGAGGCGGCAGTTCTCGCTGCCGTTTATAGGCATCGAGCAGCGAGAAGAGAGATTGGAGAGAGGGCCACAATAGAGGAGGTGGCGGCTTTAAGGCGTCGAGTAGAGGAGGACGTGGAGGAACGCTGGGCGAATAGTTTGGTAGCGCCGCAGTTTGGAGTTCGCACTATTGAGGCTTTACGCCCCGTGCTGCATCAGTGGGTTCATCGTAAGCACGGGGCTCTGTCGTTCCGCCTGGTGCAGATATTGTCAGGGCATGGCTGCTTCGGCACATATCTGCACCGGGTGGCAAGGAGGGAAAGCACCCCTAGGTGCCACGAGTGTGACGCTCCGGAAGACACGCCGCAACATACGTTAGAGGTATGTCCGGCGTGGGGTCCACAGCGTCATACACTTGTGTCACTCTTAGGAGGTGACTTGTCGCTGCCGAGTGTAGTCAGAGGGATGCTCGGCAGCAAAAGAGTTTGGGAGGCGGTGAGCTCCTTCTGCGAGGCGGTCATCTTGCAGAAGGAGGTAGCGGAAAGGGCTAGGGAAGAGGATCCCTCAGCAGACGCGCAGCGGCGCAGGAGGCCTGGGAGGCGAAGGAGGCGATATGCCCACCTTCTTCCTCCGCCGTAAGTGGTGTCAGCGGGCAGTAGGGTGGGGCCCTGCTGTCTGCTTTTTCGCGACTCCCAGTGGAAATGATAGTCTTGTAGCATTAGGCTATCGATGAGGTTCCGGGCCTGGCTGTCTTGTAGCTGGGCCACCGTAGGGTGTAGTGGCGCCATGCCATCGCAGATCCCACTATACCCAGCGTTGTGCGGTTCTCGGTCCATTTTTAGTGGGTATTCCGCCCCCGCTTCCATCTTCGGGGCGGCGAGTCCCACATATCCCCGTCACAGCCCCATAGTGTCGGGGAATGCGTAAAGGCATTTTTAGGACCTAAAAAAAAAAAAAAAAAAAAAAAAAAAAAAAAAAAAAAAAAAAAAAAAAGGTTAGGTTAGGTTAGGTTAGGTTAGGTTAGGTTAGGTTAGGTTAGGTTAGGTTAGGTTAGGTTAGGTTAGGTTCCCGTGTGGAGTTGCCAGACTCCCATCAGGCGCGTCCCCGGGTGGCGGATAGGGGAAGCCACTCCGGCGTGGGTGGTCCTGGCTTCGGCTGGCGTGGACCAAAACTGGCGGGTTCTGGGCGCACCCCTGGCTGCGTCTCGGCGCAGCCGGAAAGCGGCCGTGTGGAGGGAGTCGCGACTCGGTCTCGCGGCTCTCGGGGAGGAGATCTCCCGGGAGGTTCCGTCTCGCCCCTCTGTTCTAACAGTCGGGTGGGATGGGGTCGCGCGGTGGGTCCGGCGGTTGCAGTTTTGTGATCGCCGGGTGGGCCTTGCCGATTGGCTACGGTCCCCCTTCGGGCAGCCTGTTACCCCCAGGGTTGGGGCCAGGGGTCTTGCCTTAGCGGCTGGGCCGAGAGGAACGCGAACCTCAATAATAAATCTGCGAAAAAGCCCGCAGCGGCGTCGCTTGTTCGGCGCTGCAGCGGCCCCTGCCGCAGCCGGCCTCGCGGAGAGGTTCGGTGGGCGCGGCGAGAGGACGCAGCCGCCTTCATGGCGGTGGGCGTGAGAGGATGCAAACCTCTATAAAAAATGCCCCTGCCGCAGCTGTGTGCCCCTAGGGTGGGGCCCAGTGGGCGCGGCGCGTGGACGCCTCGGGGTGTGACCCCGCCCTGAGCGCGGAAAGAGGAAGCCAACCTCTCTAAAATAATGGCACGGGGACGCCGTGGCCGGGAGGGCCGGACGGCGGTAAGAGGAAGTCAACCTCTATAAAAAATGACGCCAAGTCCGCAGCGGCGTCGCTTTTAGTGATGCCGCAGCGGCCCCTGCCGCAGCTGGCCCGAGGTGTAGGGCTCAGTGGGCGCGGCGCGAGGTGGCCGCCGCCCTCTCACGAGGTGTGGTGGCTGGGAGCTGCGGGCGAATAACGGGGAAGTTTTCGCCCGCCTTGTACGGCTCCGGGACGGGGAGTGGCCCTTAACACAGGTCCCTCCGTTGCGAGTGAGCCTGCCTCACGGCGGGCTGCGCGGAGGGCGGACATGTGTGTAATCCGAAAGGTGGTCCCTTGTCCGCTCTGTCCGACCGCGCGAGTAGGTGTTCCTTTGTTTTTTAGTCGGTGCGAGTCCGACATAACCCAGTGAGCCTCCCCGTGGCCTCTGGGTATGCATAAGGCATTTTTCAAAGGTTAAAAAAAAAAAAAAAAAAAAAAAAAAAAGGTTAGGTTAGGTTAGGTTAGGTTCCCGTGTGGAGTTGCCAGACTCCCATCAGGCGCGTCCCCGGGTGGCGGATAGGGGAAGCCACTCCGGCGTGGGTGGTCCCGGCTTCGGCTGGCGTGGACCAAAACTGGCGGGTTCTGGGCGCACCCCTGGCTGCGTCTCGGCGCAGCCGGAAAGCGGCCGTGTGGAGGGAGTCGCGACTCGGTCTCGCGGCTCTCGGGGAGGAGATCTCCCGGGAGGTTCCGTCTCGCCCCTCTGTTCTAACAGTCGGGTGGGATGGGGTCGCGCGGTGGGTCCGGCGGTTGCAGTTTTGTGATCGCCGGGTGGGCCTTGCCGATTGGCTACGGTCCCCCTTCGGGCAGCCTGTTACCCCCAGGGTTGGGGCCAGGGGTCTTGCCTTAGCGGCTGGGCCGAGAGGAACGCGAACCTCAATAATAAATCTGCGAAAAAGCCCGCAGCGGCGTCGCTTGTTCGGCGCTGCAGCGGCCCCTGCCGCAGCCGGCCTCGCGGAGAGGTTCGGTGGGCGCGGCGAGAGGACGCAGCCGCCTTCATGGCGGTGGGCGTGAGAGGATGCAAACCTCTATAAAAAATGCCCCTGCCGCAGCTGTGTGCCCCTAGGGTGGGGCCCAGTGGGCGCGGCGCGTGGACGCCTCGGGGTGTGACCCCGCCCTGAGCGCGGAAAGAGGAAGCCATCCTCTCTAAAATAATGGCACGGGGACGCCGTGGCCGGGAGGGCCGGACGGCGGTAAGAGGAAGTCAACCTCTATAAAAAATGACGCCAAGTCCGCAGCGGCGTCGCCTTTAGTGATGCCGCAGCGGCCCCTGCCGCAGCTGGCCCGAGGTGTAGGGCTCAGTGGGCGCGGCGCGAGGTGGCCGCCGCCCTCTCACGAGGTGTGGTGGCTGGGAGCTGCGGGCGAATAACGGGGAAGTTTTCGCCCGCCTTGTACGGCTCCGGGACGGGGAGTGGCCCTTAACACAGGTCCCTCCGTTGCGAGTGAGCCTGCCTCACGGCGGGCTGCGCGGAGGGCGGACATGTGTGTAATCCGAAAGGTGGTCCCTTGTCCGCTCTGTCCGACCGCGCGAGTAGGTGTTCCTTTGTTTTTTAGTCGGTGCGAGTCCGACATAACCCAGTGAGCCTCCCCGTGGCCTCTGGGTATGCATAAGGCATTTTTCAAAGGTTAAAAAAAAAAAAAAAAAAAAAAAAAAAAAAAAAAAAAAAAAAAAAAGGTTAGGTTAGGTTAGGTTAGGTTAGGTTAGGTTAGGTTAGGTTAGGTTAGGTTCCCGTGTGGAGTTGCCAGACTCCCATCAGGCGCGTCCCCGGGTGGCGGATAGGGGAAGCCACTCCGGCGTGGGTGGTCCCGGCTTCGGCTGGCGTGGACCAAAACTGGCGGGTTCTGGGCGCACCCCTGGCTGCGTCTCGGCGCAGCCGGAAAGCGGCCGTGTGGAGGGAGTCGCGACTCGGTCTCGCGGCTCTCGGGGAGGAGATCTCCCGGGAGGTTCCGTCTCGCCCCTCTGTTCTGACAGTCGGGTGGGATGGGGTCGCGCGGTGGGTCCGGCGGTTGCAGTTTTGTGATCGCCGGGTGGGCCTCGCCGATTGGCTAAGGTCCCCCTTCGGGCAGCCTGTTACCCCCAGGGTTGGGGCCAGGGGTCTTGCCTTAGCGGCTGGGCCGAGAGGAACGCGAACCTCAATAATAAATCGGCGAAAAAGCCCGCAGCGGCGTCGCTTGTTCGGCGCTGCAGCGGCCCCTGCCGCAGCTGGCCTCGCGGAGAGGTTCGGTGGGCGCGGCGAGAGGACGCAGCCGCCTTCATGGCGGTGGGCGTGCGAGGAGGCAAACCTCGGTAAAAAATGCCCCTGCCGCAGCTGTGTGCCCCTAGGGTGGGGCCCAGTGGGCGCGGCGCGTGGACGCCTCGGGGTGTGACCCCGCCCTGAGCGCGGAAAGAGGAAGCCAACCTCTCTAAAATAATGGCACGGGGACGCCGTGGCCGGGAGGGCCGGACGGCGGAAAGAGGAAGTCAACCTCTATAAAAAATGACGCCAAGTCCGCAGCGGCGTCGCTTTTAGTGATGCCGCAGCGGCCCCTGCCGCAGCTGGCCCGAGGTGTAGGGCTCAGTGGGCGCGGCGCGAGGTGGCCGCCGCCCTCTCACGAGGTGTGGTGGCTGGGAGCTGCGGGCGAATAACGGGGAAGTTTTCGCCCGCCTCGTACAGCTCCGGGACGGGGAGTGGCCCTTAACACAGGTCCCTCCGTTGCGAGTGAGCCTGCCTCACGGCGGGCTGCGCGGAGGGCGGACATGTGTGTAATCCGAAAGGTGGTCCCTTGTCCGCTCTGTCCGACCGCGCGAGTAGGTGTTCCTTTGTTTTTTAGTCGGTGCGAGTCCGACATAACCCAGTGAGCCTCCCCGTGGCCTCTGGGTATGCATAATGCATTTTTCAAAGGTTAAAAAAAAAAAAAAAAAAGGTTAGGTTAGGTTAGGTTAGGTTAGGTTAGGTTAGGTTAGGTTAGGTTAGGTTAGGTTAGGTTAGGTTAGGTTAGAGGTTAGGTTGGGATCGTACTAAGAGGGTGTTTGTAGAGGTGTATTTTCGTGGTTTTTTGGTGTTTTGTAGTGTTTTCTGAGGGCTTTCGTTTGGTGTATCACACTTCGCAATCGGTCTTGTACTTTTTCGGCAAATAATATTTTATATTGTTTGTCGAATTTGTATGGGATTTTCGTGTTTTGTGAATACACTATAACATCGTCGACGTAGGGATTTCGACTCCCGAAATCTCTGTTTCGACTGACTTTTGCGTGTTTTTTGGATTGATTCTGCTTTGACTTGACGACATTGGCATTCTGTGGTATTTTGGACTTCGTACGATCTTGGCTTCTGTGGTTTTTGGCGGTTTTTCGTTGGATTTTCGGGACTTTGAAAATTCGGCAAAAACCCCAAATTTTTTGTGTCTTGTGTTTTTGTTCGGTTTTGTTTGTGGTAACTGGTTGTGGTCATCTTGGGTTGTCTCTGGGTGGTCGCGGCTTTGTTTTTCGTGGTTTTCTGGACGTCTGGAGAGGGGCTTTCGCCTCTTTCCCTTGTCTTTTGAGGTTTTTCTCGATTTGAGCTAGTCTTGTCGCATGGCGCCAGACGCGGAGAGCGAGGAATGCTCCTCGTGCTCAGATCAGGAGGAGGAGGAGGAGGAGGTTGAGGTTGCGAGGGATAGGTCCAAGCACTGCAAGAAAGCGGTGAGGCTCTTGAGGCATAATCATGCGGTTTTAGAGCAGATTTTCAAGCGTCATAGTTTGGACGTATGTGATGCTCTGGATTCGGTGAGGGACAAGGAGTATAGGAAGGAAGCCGTACAGTCTGTCATTGAGATGGAGACTGTGGTCGAGGCCTTGGTCATGCGGTACGATGCCGACATGCTGAGAATGAGGACGAGGCTCACAACTCTTTATGAAGAGTTGAAGGAGAAAAATAGGACTAAGACTGCGGATGCTCCGCAGGGTGATTGGGTGGAAAAACTTAAGAGGGACCTTACGGAGTCTATCGTTGATAGGATTGGCACTCGGTTGTCTGCCTTGGAGGAGCGCCTTCCGCCTGCGTCTGTCGGCCGTCTGCCTCCGGCAGCGGCCAAAAAAGTGGTTGTGGAGGGAAGTGGTGCGGGAATTGTTCGTCAGAGTGAGGAGATTCGTTCGACAGTCGAGGGAACATCGAAAGGGAAGAAGGGGGATGACAGGAGGGTAGTTCAGGCGAAGAAATCGGCTGACAAAGCAGTGGATAAAACGGCTGTGGCTTCTCGAGCTCCTTCTGGGCCCGCTCGAAAAGCCAAGCCTAGTCTTGTTCCGCCACGTTCGGCGGCAGTGATGGTTTCTCTTAAGCCGGAGGCTGTAAAGGAGGGCCTGACATATGCGGGCATGATGAAGAGGGTCAGGGCTGCTATTCCCATTGCGGATATTGGCATTTTGGAGGGGGTAGAGATGCGGCAGTCCGCGACCGGAGCCAGACTCTTAGAGCTCCCAGGTCCGGATGGTGGGGGTCGCGCGGACGCTCTGGCACAGAAGCTACGGGTTGAGCTGGCGTCTGTCGCTACGGTGTCGCGCCCCGAAAAGTTGGTTGAGGTACGAATCTCCGGTCTGGATGATTCGGTGTCGGAGAAGGAATTGGGAGAGGCCCTTTCCGAGAAGGCGGGTTGTTCTGTGGAGGCGATCAGGGTCGGAACTTTGCGCGCCGGCCCTGGTGGGCTAGGATCTGCAGTCGTGCGGTGCCCTGTCGTGGTGGCGAAAGTGTTGGCGGATTCCGGGCGAATTCTCTTGGGATGGAGCTCCGCCCGGATTGAGTTGTTGGGAGAGCGGCCTCTGCGCTGCTATAAGTGTATGGGGCTAGGACATACACGTCCTATGTGCCCGTCAGTCGTCGACCGTTCCGGTCTGTGCTTCCGCTGTGGTCTGGCGGGCCACAGGGCAGCTGAGTGTGTAGGCCAGGCTCGATGCGCTGTATGCGCTGAGAGCGGCCGAAATGCGGGTCATGTCATGGGGGGTGATGCTTGCGTCCCCCCAGCGGTTAGGGCGGCAAAAGTCGTCGTTCCAGCGGCCACTCCAGTGGTCGCCCCAGTGGTTGAAAAAGCCAAGACGTCTCGCGGGTCTTCGCGGCGTTCGAAGGCTTCTGATGCGAAACCGATGGAGCAGTGAGGAATGCTCCGTCTTTTCGGGAGGAAGCTGGCGGGTAGAGCAGGAGAGGCCTGTCACTCGCTCGTCAGCATTGTCGGAGGTCGGGAAAGTTCCCTTTAGTGGTGTCAGCGGGGGTGAGTCGGGGGACTTGCCTCTGCATTGCACGATGCCACAGTCGGGGGCGCCTCAATGCGCCCGAGTCTATCGGCCCAGTTCATCGGCCGGCCGCGACGGGTCTTGGTGGGCCATACAAACGTAGATACCACCTTGGCCCAGCGTTTGTGCGGTAAGACAGTCCCTTTTTAGTGGGTATTCCGCCCCATCGGTGGTCATGGTGGGGGGCGGCGAGTCCCACATAACCCCTCTGCTCCCCCGAGCGGAGGGGTATGCGTAAATGCATTTTTGGGGACTTAAAAAAAAAAAAAAAAAAAAAAAAAAAAAAAAAAAAAAAAAAAAAAAAAAAAAAAGGTTAGGTTAGGTTAGGTTAGGTTAGGTTAGGTTAGGTTAGGTTAGGTTAGGTTAGGTTAGGTTAGGTTAGGTTAGGTTAGGTTAGGTTAGGTTAGGTTAGGTTAGGTTAGGTTAGGTTAGGTTAGGTTAGGTTAGGTTAGGTTAGGTTAGGTTAGGTTAGGTTAGGTTAGGTTAGGTTAGGTTAGGTTAGGTTAGGTTAGGTTAGGTTAGGTTAGGTTAGGTTAGGTTAGGTTAGGTTAGGTTAGGTTAGGTTAGGTTAGGTTAGGTTAGGTTAGGTTAGGTTGGAGGTTGGGGATCGTACTAAGAGGGTGTTTGTAGAGGTGTATTTTCGTGGTTTTTTGGTGTTTTGTAGTGTTTTCTGAGGGCTTTCGTTTGGTGTATCACACTTCGCAATCGGTCTTGTACTTTTTCGGCAAATAATATTTTATATTGTTTGTCGAATTTGTATGGGATTTTCGTGTTTTGTGAATACACTATAACATCGTCGACGTAGGGATTTCGACTCCCGAAATCTCTGTTTCGACTGACTTTTGCGTGTTTTTTGGATTGATTCTGCTTTGACTTGACGACATTGGCATTCTGTGGTATTTTGGACTTCGTACGATCTTGGCTTCTGTGGTTTTTGGCGGTTTTTCGTTGGATTTTCGGGACTTTGAAAATTCGGCAAAAACCCCAAATTTTTTGTGTCTTGTGTTTTTGTTCGGTTTTGTTTGTGGTAACTAGTTGTGGTCATCTTGGGTTGTCTCTGGGTGGTCGCGGCTTTGTTTTTCGTGGTTTTCTGGACGTCTGGAGAGGGGCTTTCGCCTCTTTCCCTTGTCTTTTGAGGTTTTTCTCGATTTGAGCTAGTCTTGTCGCATGGCGCCAGACGCGGAGAGCGAGGAATGCTCCTCGTGCTCAGATCAGGAGGAGGAGGAGGAGGAGGTTGAGGTTGCGAGGGATAGGTCCAAGCACTGCAAGAAAGCGGTGAGGCTCTTGAGGCATAATCATGCGGTTTTAGAGCAGATTTTTAAGCGTCATAGTTTGGACGTATGTGATGCTCTGGATTCGGTGAGGGACAAGGAGTATAGGAAGGAGGCCGTACAGTCTGTCATTGAGATGGAGACTGTGGTCGAGGCCTTGGTAATGCGGTACGATGCCGACATGCTGAGAATGAGGACGAGGCTCACAACTCTTTATGAAGAGTTGAAGGAGAAAAATAGGACAAAGACTGCGGATGCTCCGCAGGGTGATTGGGTGGAAAAGCTTAAGAGGGACCTTACGGAGTCTATCGTTGATAGGATTGGCACTCGGTTGTCTGCCTTGGAGGAGCGCCTTCCGCCTGCGTCTGTCGGCCGTCTGCCTCCGGCAGCGGCCAAAAAAGGGGTTGTGGAGGGAAGTGGTGCGGGAATTGTTCGTCAGAGTGAGGAGATTCGTTCGACAGTCGAGGGAACATCGAAAGGGAAGAAGGGGGATGACAGGAGGGTAGTTCAGGCGAAGAAATCGGCTGACAAAGCAGTGGTTAAAACGGCTGTGGCTTCTCGAGCTCCTTCTGGGCCCGCTCGAAAAGCCAAGCCTAGTCTTGTTCCGCCACGTTCGGCGGCAGTGATGGTTTCTCTTAAACCGGAGGCTGTAAAGGAGGGCCTGACATATGCGGGCATGATGAAGAGGGTCAGGGCTGCTATTCCCATTGCGGATATTGGCATTTTGGAGGGGGTAGAGATGCGGCAGTCCGCGACCGGAGCCAGACTCTTAGAGCTCCCAGGTCCGGATGGTGGGGGTCGCGCGGACGCTCTGGCACAGAAGCTACGGGTTGAGCTGGCGTCTGTCGCTACGGTGTCGCGCCCCGAAAAGTTGGTTGAGGTACGAATCACCGGTTTGGATGATTCGGTGTCGGAGAAGGAATTGGGAGAGGCCCTTTCCGAGAAGGCGGGTTGTTCTGTGGAGGCGATCAGGGTCGGAACTTTGCGCGCCGGCCCTGGTGGGCTAGGATCTGCAGTCGTGCGGTGCCCTGTCGTTGTGGCGAAAGTGTTGGCGGATTCCGGGCGAATTCTCTTGGGATGGAGCTCCGCCCGGATTGAGTTGTTGGGAGAGCGGCCTCTGCGCTGCTATAAGTGTATGGGGCTAGGACATACACGTCCTATGTGCCCGTCAGTCGTCGACCGTTCCGGTCTGTGCTTCCGCTGTGGTCTGGCGGGCCACAGGGCAGCTGAGTGCGTGGGCCAGGCTCGATGCGCTGTGTGCGCTGAGAGCGGCCGAAATGCGGGTCATGTCATGGGGGGTGATGCTTGCGTCCCCCCAGCGGTTAGGGCGGCAAAAGTCGTCGTTCCAGCGGCCACTCCAGTGGTCGCCCCAGTGGTCGAGAAAGCCAAAACGTCTCGCGGGTCTTCGCGGCGTTCGAAGGCTTCTGATGCGAAACCGATGGAGCAGTGAGGAATGCTCTGTCTTTTCGGGAGGAAACTGGCGGGTAGAGCAGGAGAGGCCTGTCACTCGCTCGTCAGCATTGTTCGGAGGTCGGGAAAGTTCCCTTTTAGTGGTGTCAGCGGGGGTGAGTCGAGGGACTTGCCTCTGCATTGCACGATGCCACAGTCGGGGGCGCCTCAATGCGCCCGAGTCTATCGGCCCAGTTCATCGGCCGGCCGCGACGGGTCTTGGTGGGCCATACAAACGTAGATACCACCTTGGCCCAGCGTTTGTGCGGTAAGACAGTCCCTTTTTAGTGGGTATTCCGCCCCATCGGTGGTCATGGTGGGGGGCGGCGAGTCCCACATAACCCCTCTGCTCCCCCGAGCGGAGGGGTATGCGTAAATGCATTTTTGGGGACTTAAAAAAAAAAAAAAAAAAAAAAAAAAAAAAAAAAAAAAAAAAAAAAAAAAAAAAAAAAAAAAAAAAAAAAAAAAAAAGGTTAGGTTAGGTTAGGTTAGGTTAGGTTAGGTTAGGTTAGGTTAGGTTAGGTTAGGTTAGGTTAGGTTAGGTTAGGTTAGGTTAGGTTCCCGTGTGGAGTTGCCAGACTCCCATCAGGCGCGTCCCCGGGTGGCGGATAGGGGAAGCCACTCCGGCGTGGGTGGTCCCGGCTTCGGCTGGCGTGGACCAAAACTGGCGGGTTCTGGGCGCACCCCTGGCTGCTGCGTCTCGGCGCAGCCGGAAAGCGGCCGTGTGGAGGGAGTCGCGACTCGGTCTCGCGGCTCTCGGGGAGGAGATCTCCCGGGAGGTTCCGTCTCGCCCCTCTGTTCTAACAGTCGGGTGGGATGGGGTCGCGCGGTGGGTCCGGCGGTTGCAGTTTTGTGATCGCCGTGTGGGCCTTGCCGATTGGCTACGGTCCCCCTTCGGGCAGCCTGTTACCCCCAGGGTTGGGGCCAGGGGTCTTGCCTTAGCGGCTGGGCCGAGAGGAACGCGAACCTCAATAATAAATCTGCGAAAAAGCCCGCAGCGGCGTCGCTTGTTCGGCGCTGCAGCGGCCCCTGCCGCAGCCGGCCTCGCGGAGAGGTTCGGTGGGCGCGGCGAGAGGACGCAGCCGCCTTCATGGCGGTGGGCGTGAGAGGATGCAAACCTCTATAAAAAATGCCCCTGCCGCAGCTGTGTGCCCCTAGGGTGGGGCCCAGTGGGCGCGGCGCGTGGACGCCTCGGGGTGTGACCCCGCCCTGAGCGCGGAAAGAGGAAGCCAACCTCTCTAAAATAATGGCACGGGGACGCCGTGGCCGGGAGGGCCGGACGGCGGTAAGAGGAAGTCAACCTCTATAAAAAATGACGCCAAGTCCGCAGCGGCGTCGCTTTTAGTGATGCCGCAGCGGCCCCTGCCGCAGCTGGCCCGAGGTGTAGGGCTCAGTGGGCGCGGCGCGAGGTGGCCGCCGCCCTCTCACGAGGTGTGGTGGCTGGGAGCTGCGGGCGAATAACGGGGAAGTTTTCGCCCGCCTTGTACGGCTCCGGGACGGGGAGTGGCCCTTAACACAGGTCCCTCCGTTGCGAGTGAGCCTGCCTCACGGCGGGCTGCGCGGAGGGCGGACATGTGTGTAATCCGAAAGGTGGTCCCTTGTCCGCTCTGTCCGACCGCGCGAGTAGGTGTTCCTTTGTTTTTTAGTCGGTGCGAGTCCGACATAACCCAGTGAGCCTCCCCGTGGCCTCTGGGTATGCATAAGGCATTTTTCAAAGGTTAAAAAAAAAAAAAAAAAAAAAAAAAAAAAAAAAAAAAAAAAAAAAAAAAAAAAAAAAAAAAAAAAAAAAAAAAAAAAAAAAAAAAAGGTTAGGTTAGGTTAGGTTAGGTTAGGTTAGGTTAGGTTAGGTTAGGTTAGGTTAGGTTAGGTTAGGTTAGGTTAGGTTAGGTTAGGTTAGGTTCCCGTGTGGAGTTGCCAGACTCCCATCAGGCGCGTCCCCGGGTGGCGGATAGGGGAAGCCACTCCGGCGTGGGTGGTCCCGGCTTCGGCTGGCGTGGACCAAAACTGGCGGGTTCTGGGCGCACCCCTAGCTGCGCCTCGGCGCAGCCGGAAAGCGGCCGTGTGGAGGGAGTCGCGACTCGGTCTCGCGGCTCTCGGGGAGGAGATCTCCCGGGAGGTTCCGTCTCGCCCCTCTGTGCTCACAGTCGGGTGGGATGGGGTCGCGCGGTGGGTCCGGCGGTTGCAGTTTTGTGATCGCCGGGTGGGCCTCGCCGATTGGCTAAGGTCCCCCCTCGGGCAGCCTGTTACCCCCAGGGTTGGGGCCAGGGGTCTTGCCTTAGCGGCTGGGCCGAGAGGAACGCGAACCTCAATAATAAATCTGCGAAAAAGCCCGCAGCGGCGTCGCTTGTTCGGCGCTGCAGCGGCCCCTGCCGCAGCCGGCCTCGCGGAGAGGTTCGGTGGGCGCGGCGAGAGGACGCAGCCGCCTTCATGGCGGTGGGCGTGCGAGGAGGCAAACCTCGATAAAAAATGCCCCTGCCGCAGCTGTGTGCCCCTAGGGTGGGGCCCAGTGGGCGCGGCGCGTGGACGCCTCGGGGTGTGACCCCGCCCTGAGCGCGGAAAGAGGAAGCCAACCTCTCTAAAATAATGGCACGGGGACGCCGTGGCCGGGAGGGCCGGACGGCGGAAAGAGGAAGTCAACCTCTATAAAAAATGACGCCAAGTCCGCAGCGGCGTCGCTTTTAGTGATGCCGCAGCGGCCCCTGCCGCAGCTGGCCCGAGGTGTAGGGCTCAGTGGGCGCGGCGCGAGGTGGCCGCCGCCCTCTCACGAGGTGTGGTGGCTGGGAGCTGCGGGCGAATAACGGGGAAGTTTTCGCCCGCCTTGTACGGCTCCGGGACGGGGAGTGGCCCTTAACCCAGGTCCCTCCGTTGCGAGTGAGCCTGCCTCACGGCGGGCTGCGCGGAGGGCGGACATGTGTGTAATCCGAAAGGTGGTCCCTTGTCCGCTCTGTCCGACCGCGCGAGTAGGTGTTCCTTTGTTTTTTAGTCGGTGCGAGTCCGACATAACCCAGTGAGCCTCCCCGTGGCCTCTGGGTATGCATAAGGCATTTTTCAAAGGTTAAAAAAAAAAAAAAAAAAAAAAAAAAAAAAAAGGTTAGGTTAGGTTAGGTTAGGTTAGGTTAGGTTTTTTTTTTTTTTTTTTTTTTTTTTTTGGCGTGAACTGTACGTTCCCACCTGCTGTGGTCCTCTGACATGATCAGAGATCTTGTGTATCTTGGGTTTTTTGTCTATCTATATCAATATGAACTGCTTTGTGTTATGTTGTTAGTTTATTAATATATATACATAAATATGATAAGTTATTTCTTTTATTCTTACATCCAATATTACTTTAATCCAAACTGCTTTTAAATCTCATAATTTAATACTACAATTTTTTGTCAACTTTATTTGTATTACTTGTCTAAAAATGTATCGAGATACTCAGTATCATCATCTACTTTTTTATCCACTGTAATTATGTTACTGATGCTGCTGATGTTAATGTTAAATACTTTATCCATGATACACAAGACCTCTTTTTTATCGATATTTTCACCTGAAGGGTGATTATTTACATTATTTTTACTTTGTACTTTCTCATTTACTTCTCTAGCTACTATCTTTTTAACTATTTCCTCTAATATTTCTATATCTTGTCTGTTATCTATCCGGGGTATTTTATCTATACTTCCTTCTTTATCATCTTTGTATTTGCACCCCTTCCATCCAATCGTTTTCTCTTTTTCTATGCTATCATTTATTTTGTTCGCTTTATCTGGATTCTGCATTTGGTTTATCTTATGATCTTCTTCTACATCTGTATTCGTGTTTAATTCTATACTGTTTTTCGTGCTATTTTGTATTTCTATCTTCTTATTATCCTTTCCCGTTTTGAATTTGCATCCCTTCCGTCTATCAATTATTACTTCGCTTGCCCTATCAATCAATTTCGTTTCCGTCTCTATTTTACATTCGTTTTCCTTAGCATTTCTATATCCGTTTTCCTTATTGTACTTATATTTGTCTATCTTTAATTCCATCACCTTGAAATCTTTTGTCATTTCTTTGATCTCCATGTCTTCTACTTTATGTTCCTTTTTCTCTCTCTCTTCCTTATCTATCTTCCACTCAATACTCTTTTCCCTCTCCTGTTCGGTTACTATACTTTCGTTTCTTATTTTAGTCCTTCTTTGATTCGTAGTTGCTTCTTCATTTATTTGGCATTGCGCTTTTCTTTCTTCAATGAAATACATTACCTCTATTTTTACCTTTTCTCTAATTATTCTTTCCAATTCCTTATAAGTTTCTTCGTCCATTTTAATATACTTTCCATTTCCTTGCTGGTTCCATGCTTTGTAAATCAGGTGTTCAAGGTTTTTGTCTAAATATTTTTCAACTAGTTCTTCTAAGTTTTCCTCCTTGTCCCTCTCTGGGCTTATCTTTTTCCTGTCGACTGTGAAAATTTTGTACCTCTCTTTTTTCCTCTTCTTCTTGTCTTTCCCCAGCCTCATCTTCTTCTTACTTTCCTTTACTATCTTCCCCTTACTTGTCTTTCCTTTTCTTGTTTTCTTCACCGTTTCATTTAATTTTAAATACTTTACATACTTTCCTATTTCTTTCTCATCCTCCTTTTCAATATCCACTTCTTGCATCTTTTCTTTACTTGTTTCTCTTTGATGATGTTCTTCTTTCAGGTTCTCTTTTTCACTCTCCCTTTCTTCACCTTTTTCCTTCTTTGTTTCATCATCAATGGGCAGTACAACTTCTCCTTCTATTTCTCCTGTTGTTAGTGTATCTCTTTCCTTCTCCTTCACATCTTCCCCTTCTGCACTGTGTTCCTCTTCTATCGGTTCTTCTTCCCCTACCTCTGTGATCTCCTTTACGTGTTTCTCTTTTTCGTGTGCTTCTCTACCCATTTCCTCTCTTATCTCTATTTCATCGTTCAATATCCACTCCTGCACTCTTCCTTCCTGCCAGGAGTAGAAATTGCTTAGTTCTTCGCTTAGTTTTATGAGGTCTTCATGGGGATATTTCCACTTCCCAGGGATCACTTCATCCAGGGCTTCACTATTTCTCTCTTTCACCGTTTGAAAGTCTAGCTCTGTGAATGCATGCTTCTCATGGTCCTGTAGCAGGTCCCAGGTCAGTAGTGACACCACTTCTATTCTCGCCAGCATCTGAAACATCAAGGCCACTCCTTCCGCGATGTAGTCATTACTCCCTTCCCAGTACGTCAGTACGTGGTCCAGGAGTAAGTCCCACACCCGGTCAGAGGCCTTGAGCGCCCAGCAATAGTGGGTGTCCACCTCCCTGGGGTCGTATTCCTCCTTCCCGATGTTATTCGCCTTTTCCTGAATATGCTTCCTTATTTCTACCAATACTCCTTCCATGCATTCACAGGCTTCCCGAAGACTTTTATGAGCCGAGATGTCAAAGTTATTGTTCTCCAGGAACACACCTATCTTTGTACTATAATCTCCTATTCTTGTCGCCTGGAGGTGGGCCATCCGGTAAGTGTACAGCTCCATCTTCCAGCGACAGGGTGGGAACGTCAAGTTCAGGCGACCCAACCAGTAAATTGATTAAATATAAATATAATATAATGATTTGAAATAATACGATAATAATAATTTTGAGTAATAAAATAAATATATAATAATAATAATAAAAACTTAATAGTGGTGCGGAAGTTGTTCTTTTCTTCCGTATGGGTTGTGAGCTCTTTTGACTATTGATACTAACACCAACTACTAACATTTAACCTTTGCCTAACCAATTTTTTTTTTTTTTTTTTTTTTTTTTTTTTTTTTTATTTATAAATATTTTAAAACAACAGAGTTATAAATATACAAATAGAGTAGAAAAATAAGAAGATTAAAATCAAGGAACACTTAGAATCCCCTGTCAAGGCCGTCCAATTTTCAATAGAAAATTCTCAATTGCGGACGAACCTCCAGGGGTCTCCTAGATGTTCGTTCCCAGTCGAATAGTTAAAATTCTAATATAATATAATTAATAGGGGTGTAAAAAGCCCCTATGGTCAGTAAAAGTAAAAATAAAATAAAATAAAATCCAATAATTAATAGGGGTGTAAAAAGCCCCTATGGTCAATAAAAAGTCAAACTAAAATAAAATTGAATTAAATTTAAAATTATATATTATAATTAATAGGGGTGTAAAAAGCCCCTATGGTCAGTAAAAAGTCAAAATAGATCAAATATCAAAATAATTAGGTTAAAATAAATGAATAATATTTAAAATTAAATAATTTTAAATAATTACAATTATTACTTATATAACTAATTATATTGGGGTGTAAAGATCCCCAATTGTCTATAGCAGTTTATTCCTAATTAATTGATTCAATTTTTTAATGTGGTCCCACCTTTATTTTTACAGCTAATTCAGTCACTAGTTGGTTCAATTTAATTAAGATTATAAAATATTTAAAAACAATTAATGGTCAATAATTTAATAATAGAAATATAAAAAGGTTTTAAAATGGGGTGTAGGTTGCCCCAACTGTCAATATCAGGTGGTCCAGCCTTAGTCCTAAATATATATCTGGGGTGTATATTGCCCCAGATGTCAGTCTCAGCGGCTACTAACCAAAGAGTTCAATTTACACTAAATTAATTCTTATATGAAAAACTTAATTTTAATTATTACTGAAAAAGTATTCCAGGTAGGTCGATGGGATTCACTGCACTAGGGTGTGAAGCACTTCTAGTGTCAGGTTCTGTCGGAATGTTTTAGAATTTTCAAAAAAGAAAATTTTTTGAAAAAAGTTTTCCGTCTCTACCTAGAGCTACTCCAGGTGTGTCACAATGTAGAGTACACTGAGACAACTACAACGCAAAAAACCAGGAGTCTCTACAGTGAATAGCCGCTGAGATATCAAAGTCCAGGTATCCCGCAGGTTGGGGGGGGGGGGGGGGGAGGGTATTAGTCCCGGCTGGGTTTCAGGTCTGGGGTAACCGGGGCTATGTCCTGACCAATTAGGATGCAGTTGTAATTGAAAGCTTAATATTAAGCAAGATAAAATAAAAATAAATTTAATTAATTTAAGTTTAAGCAAAACCGGTTTTGACTTTTTTATTTTTCAAAATTATTTAATTATTATTATTTATTATTGCCGGAAGGGCCTAGAAAAAGAATTTACGTTCTAATCCCCTTCTTCCTAAGGTGAATAATGGGGGAGCTACAGCCTATTTAGTCTAGGGGTTGTTTTGGGGAAGCGCGGGGATGAAAAGTGGTGGGTGTTAATTATTGAATTTTGTAAAGTAACCCTTGTTACCGAAGGTAACAAAAATGGGCCCAAAAAGCGTCTCCGACGCCCCGTTTCGGAGATATCAAGGGTGGTAAGTTTTATTCAAAAACGACGTTTTCGTAATCCGATTTTGAAATAGACTTTTTAGTCTCTTGGCTTTTCAAAATTTTTCCTTTTGGAACTATCGCGGTGCGTCTAAAAAATGACTTTAACGTTAACCCCGTATTCCTACGGTGAATAGCGGGGGAGATATAGCCAGTTTCAAAATGGGGTTAAAAATTTACGTCGGGAAGGGCGCGCAGGAAAAAGGGGTGGGTTTTTAGGTTGACCGGAGTCAGGGATCAAGGTTGCGCCCTTCAAAGAAGGGCACAAAACCCGTCTCCGTTTTCGCCTCCGACGCACCGTTTCCGAGATACGGCTAATTAAAGATGGGTCGGGGGCGTGAAACGGAAGTTCCAACTCAACGGCGGGGGGTCGGGGGTGGGTGGGATCGATGGGGGGCGTCAAGGTCACCAGACAGTTACTCTGAGCTGATGCCTCTAGGCCGGGATACCCAAATTTCGGCCAAATTTGGGCTACGGTGCGTAGTTTCCCTGTAAACAGGGAATAACGGGAATGGTCGTCCGTCTACGCACGTTAGCCCAACTTTGGGAATTAATTACTTATAAACTAAAAGTCGCACGACAGAAATGCTGGTGTCCTTGGAAAGGCAATAAACCCCACCGTTCCAGCCAAAAATCCCGCTGTCACAACCCCAATACAGACAGGGGATAATCAGGGTGGGAATTTTGGGTGGGAACTTTTTAGCACTTATAATGACAATAACTTAGAAACTACCAGCTCTAAAAATCTAGAAACACTTGATCCGTGAAGCGGCCAACTAAAGCGATTTTATAAAATAATAAAAAATAGGGGTTGTCGCTTTAAATTACGTTCTAGAGGGGTTGCAATTTATAAAAATTTTGTTGAAACACTTACAGTCTCCTAATATCACTAACACTGCACCGATTTTCTTGATCGAGGTGTCCAGCGTCTCGTCTCGTCGTCCCGCTGCTGGTGGTGAGGGTGGATCCCGTCCAGGTCCTCAGGGAACAAAAACGGGACCCACGCGGAACTTGTTTTTTTGGCCACAACTCGGCGAATTTTATCAGAAAAAATCTGAAACTCAGCCAAGTTGTGGTCCCGGTGGGTGTCTTCTCCGCCGCAGTCAAAAAAGTGGGGGTCGTCGCGACAAATCGCGCGGCGCACGCCCCCGAAGTCCAGATGTTGACAAAAATGGGCGTTTCCGGCGGTTTTTCACTGTTTTCTCACTCACTTGTGAACCGATTTTCC
This sequence comes from Musotima nitidalis, assembly GCA_949126915.1. Lineage (NCBI taxonomy): Eukaryota > Metazoa > Arthropoda > Insecta > Lepidoptera > Crambidae > Musotima > Musotima nitidalis. Next base: position 20,293,727 of record OX421421.1, read on the forward strand.
TCCGGTTTTCACCAAACACTAGAGCTCGTTAAGACGCTTCGTTTGATATGTAACTCAAGCACTTTTGGACAAAAAATCCCACCTTCACTATTTTTAGACCGCGGAGCTGCGTAAAAACGTGACGCTTGCCGCTGCGGCGCACGTGCGACTGAGGTTAGGTTAGGTTAGGTTAGGTTAGGTTAGGTTAGGTTAGGTTAGGTTAGGTTAGGTTAGGTTAGGTTAGGTTAGGTTAGGTTAGGTTAGGTTAGGTTAGGTTAGGTTAGGTTAGGTTAGGTTAGGTTAGGTTAGGTTAGGTTAGGTTAGGTTAGGTTAGGTTAGGTTAGGTTAGGTTAGGTTAGGTTAGGTTAGGTTAGGTTAGGTTAGGTTAGGTTAGGTTAGGTTAGGTTAGGTTAGGTTAGGTTAGGTTAGGTTGGATCGTACTAAGAGGGTGTTTGTAGAGGTGTATTTTCGTGGTTTTTTGGTGTTTTGTAGTGTTTTCTGAGGGCTTTCGTTTGGTGTATCACACTTCGCAATCGGTCTTGTACTTTTTCGGCAAATAATATTTTATATTGTTTGTCGAATTTGTATGGGATTTTCGTGTTTTGTGAATACACTATAACATCGTCGACGTAGGGATTTCGACTCCCGAAATCTCTGTTTCGACTGACTTTTGCGTGTTTTTTGGATTGATTCTGCTTTGACTTGACGACATTGGCATTCTGTGGTATTTTGGACTTCGTACGATCTTGGCTTCTGTGGTTTTTGGCGGTTTTTCGTTGGATTTTCGGGACTTTGAAAATTCGGCAAAAACCCCAAATTTTTTGTGTCTTGTGTTTTTGTTCGGTTTTGTTTGTGGTAACTAGTTGTGGTCATCTTGGGTTGTCTCTGAGTGGTCGCGGCTTTGTTTTTCGTGGTTTTCTGGACGTCTGGAGAGGGGCTTTCGCCTCTTTCCCTTGTCTTTTGAGGTTTTTCTCGATTTGAGCTAGTCTTGTCGCATGGCGCCAGACGCGGAGAGCGAGGAATGCTCCTCGTGCTCAGATCAGGAGGAGGAGGAGGAGGAGGTTGAGGTTGCGAGGGATAGGTCCAAGCACTGCAAGAAAGCGGTGAGGCTCTTGAGGCATAATCATGCGGTTTTAGAGCAGATTTTCAAGCGTCATAGTTTGGACGTATGTGATGCTCTGGATTCGGTGAGGGACAAGGAGTATAGGAAGGAAGCCGTACAGTCTGTCATTGAGATGGAGACTGTGGTCGAGGCCTTGGTCATGCGGTACGATGCCGACATGCTGAGAATGAGGACGAGGCTCACAACTCTTTATGAAGAGTTGAAAGAAAAGAATAGGGCTAAAACTGCGGATGCTCCGCAGGGCGAATGGATGGAACAGCTAAAGAGGGACCTTACGGAGTCTATCGTGGACAGGATTGGCGCTCGGTTGTCTGCCTTGGAGGAGCGCCTTCCGCCTGCGTCTGTCGGCCGTCTGCCTCCGGCAGCGGCCAAAAAAGGGGTTGTGGAGGGAAGTGGTGCGGGAATTGTTAGTCAGAGTGAGGAGATTCGTTCGACTGTCGAGGGAACAACGAAAGGGAAAAAGGGGGATGACAGGAGGGTAATTCAGGCGAAGAAATCGGCTGATAAAGCAGCGGTTAAACCGGCTGTAGCTTCTCGAGCTCCTTCTGGGCCCGCTCGAAAAGCCAAGCCTAGTCTTGTTCCGCCACGTTCGGCGGCAGTGATGGTGTCTCTTAAGCCGGAGGCTGTAAAGGAGGGCCTAACATATGCGGGCATGATGAAGAGGGTCAGGGCTGCCATCCCCATTGCGGATATTGGCATTTTGGAGGGGGTAGAGATGCGGCAGTCCGCGACCGGAGCCAGACTCTTAGAGCTCCCAGGTCCGGATGGTGGAAATCGCGCAGACGCTCTGGCGCAGAAGCTGCGGGTTGAGCTGGCGGCGGTCGCTACGGTGTCCCGCCCCGAAAAGTTGGTTGAGGTGCGAATCACCGGTTTGGATGATTCGGTGTCGGAGAAGGAATTGGGAGAGGCCCTTTCCGAAAAGGCGGGTTGTTCTGTGGAGGCGATCAGGGTCGGGTCTTTGCGCGCCGGCCCTGGTGGGCTAGGATCTGCAGTCGTGCGGTGCCCTGTCGTGGTGGCGAAAGTGTTGGCGGATTCCGGGCGAATTCTCTTGGGATGGAGCTCCGCCCGGATTGAGTTGTTGGGAGAGCGGCCTCTGCGCTGCTATAAGTGTATGGGGCTAGGACATACACGTCCTATGTGCCCGTCAGTCGTCGATCGTTCCGGTCTGTGCTTCCGCTGTGGTCTGGCGGGCCACAGGGCAGCTGAGTGTGTAGGCCAGGCTCGATGCGCTGTGTGCGCTGAGAGCGGCCGAAATGCGGGTCATGTCATGGGGGGTGATGCTTGCGTCCCCCCAGCGGTTAGGGCGGCAAGAGTTGTCGTTCCAGCGGCCACTCCAGTGGTCGCCCCAGTGGTTGAGAAAGCCAAGACGTCTCGCGGGTCTTCGCGGCGTTCGAAGGCTTCTGATGCGAAACCGATGGAGCAGTGAGGAATGCTCCGTCTTTTCGGGAGGAAGCTGGCGGGTAGAGCAGGAGAGGCCTGTCACTCGCTTGTCAGCATTGTCGGAGGTCGGGAAAGTTCCCTTTTAGTGGTGTCAGCGGGGGTGAGTCGGGGGACTTGCCTCTGCATCGCACGATGCCACAGTCGGGGGCGCCTCAATGCGCCCGAGTCTATCGGCCCAGTTCATCGGCCGGCCGCGATGGGTCTTGGTGGGCCATACAAACGTAGATACCACCTTGGCCCAGCGTTTGTGCGGTAAGACAGTCCCTTTTTAGTGGGTATTCCGCCCCATCGGTGGTCATGGTGGGGGGCGGCGAGTCCCACATAACCCCTCTGCTCCCCCGAGCGGAGGGGTATGCGTAAATGCATTTTTGGGGACTTAAAAAAAAAAAAAAAAAAAAAAAAAAAAAAAAAAAAAAAAAAAAAAAAAAAAAAAAAAAAAATAAAAAAAAAAAAAAAAAAAAAAAAAAAAAAAAAAAAAAAAAAAGGTTAGGTTAGGTTAGGTTAGGTTAGGTTAGGTTAGGTTAGGTTAGGTTAGGTTAGGTTAGGTTCCCGTGTGGAGTTGCCAGACTCCCATCAGGCGCGTCCCCGGGTGGCGGATAGGGGAAGCCACTCCGGCGTGGGTGGTCCCGGCTTCGGCTGGCGTGGACCAAAACTGGCGGGTTCTGGGCGCACCCCTGGCTGCGTCTCGGCGCAGCCGGAAAGCGGCCGTGTGGAAGGAGTCGCGACTCGGTCTCGCGGCTCTCGGGGAGGAGATCTCCCGGGAGGTTCCGTCTCGCCCCTCTGTGCTCACAGTCGGGTGGGATGGGGTCGCGCGGTGGGTCCGGCGGTTGCAGTTTTGTGATCGCCGGGTGGGCCTCGCCGATTGGCTAAGGTCCCCCCTCGGGCAGCCTGTTACCCCCAGGGTTGGGGCCAGGGGTCTTGCCTTAGCGGCTGGGCCGAGAGGAACGCGAACCTCAATAATAAATCTGCGAAAAAGCCCGCAGCGGCGTCGCTTGTTCGGCGCTGCAGCGGCCCCTGCCGCAGCCGGCCTCGCGGAGAGGTTCGGTGGGCGCGGCGAGAGGACGCAGCCGCCTTCATGGCGGTGGGCGTGCGAGGAGGCAAACCTCGATAAAAAATGCCCCTGCCGCAGCTGTGTGCCCCTAGGGTGGGGCCCAGTGGGCGCGGCGCGTGGACGCCTCGGGGTGTGACCCCGCCCTGAGCGCGGAAAGAGGAAGCCAACCTCTCTAAAATAATGGCACGGGGACGCCGTGGCCGGGAGGGCCGGACGGCGGAAAGAGGAAGTCAACCTCTATAAAAAATGACGCCAAGTCCGCAGCGGCGTCGCTTTTAGTGATGCCGCAGCGGCCCCTGCCGCAGCTGGCCCGAGGTGTAGGGCTCAGTGGGCGCGGCGCGAGGTGGCCGCCGCCCTCTCACGAGGTGTGGTGGCTGGGAGCTGCGGGCGAATAACGGGGAAGTTTTCGCCCGCCTTGTACGGCTCCGGGACGGGGAGTGGCCCTTAACCCAGGTCCCTCCGTTGCGAGTGAGCCTGCCTCACGGCGGGCTGCGCGGAGGGCGGACATGTGTGTAATCCGAAAGGTGGTCCCTTGTCCGCTCTGTCCGACCGCGCGAGTAGGTGTTCCTTTGTTTTTTAGTCGGTGCGAGTCCGACATAACCCAGTGAGCCTCCCCGTGGCCTCTGGGTATGCATAAGGCATTTTTCAAAGGTTAAAAAAAAAAAAAAAAAAAAAAAAAAAAAAAAAAAAAAAAAAAAAAAAAAGGTTAGGTTAGGTTAGGTTAGGTTAGGTTAGGTTAGGTTAGGTTAGGTTAGGTTAGGTTAGGTTAGGTTAGGTTAGGTTAGGTTGTACTTGCTTCGGCAGTACATATACTAAAATTGGAACGATACAGAGAAGATTAGCATGGCCCCTGCGCAAGGATGACACGCAAAATCGTGAAGCGTTCCACATTTTTGTACTAAGAGGGTGTTTGTAGAGGTGTATTTTCGTGGTTTTTTGGTGTTTTGTAGTGTTTTCTGAGGGCTTTCGTTTGGTGTATCACACTTCGCAATCGGTCTTGTACTTTTTCGGCAAATAATATTTTATATTGTTTGTCGAATTTGTATGGGATTTTTGTGTTTTGTGAATACACTATAACATCGTCGACGTAGGGATTTCGACTCCCGAAATCTCTGTTTCGACTGACTTTTGCGTGTTTTTTGGATTGATTCTGCTTTGACTTGACGACATTGGCATTCTGTGGTATTTTGGACTTCGTACGATCTTGGCTTCTGTGGTTTTTGGCGGTTTTTCGTCGGATTTTCGGGACTTTGAAAATTCGGCAAAAACCCCAAATTTTTTGTGTCTTGTGTTTTTGTTTGGTTTTGTTTGTGGTAATTGGTTGTGGTCATCTTGGGTTGTCTCTGGGTGGTCGCGGCTTTGTTTTTCGTGGTTTTCTGGACGTCTGGAGAGGGGCTTTCGCCTCTTTACCTTGTCTTTTGAGGTTTTTCTCGATTTGAGCTAGTCTTGTCGCATGGCGCCAGACGCGGAGAGCGAGGAATGCTCCTCGTGCTCAGATCAGGAGGAGGAGGAGGAGGAGGAGGTTGAGGTTACGAGGGATAGGTCCAAGCACTGCAAGAAAGCGGTGAGGCTCTTGAGGCATAATCATGCGGTTTTAGAGCAGATTTTCAAGCGTCATAGTATGGACGTATATGATGCTCTGGATTCGGTGAGGGACAAGGAGTATAGGAAGGAGGCCGTACAGTCTGTTATTGAGATGGAGACTGTGGTCGAGGCCTTGGTCATGCGGTACGATGCCGACATGCTGAGAATGAGGACGAGGCTTACAACTGTTTATGAAGAGTTGAAAGAAAAGAATAGGGCTAAAACTGCGGATGCTCCGCAGGGTGATTGGGTGGAAAAACTAAAGAGGGAACTAACGGAGTCTATCGTTGATAGGATTGGCACTCGGTTGTCTGCCTTGGAGGAGCGCCTTCCGCCTGCGTCTGTCGGCCGTCTGCCTCCGGCAGCGGCCAAAAAAGGGGTTGTGGAGGGAAGTGGTGCGGGAATTGTTGGTCAGAGTGAGGAGATTCGTTCGACAGTCGAGGGAACATTGAAAGGGAAGAAGGGGGATGACAGGAGGGTAGTTCAGGCGAAGAAATCGGCTGACAAAGCAGTGGTTAAAACGGCTGTGGCTTCTCAAGCTCCTTCTGGGCCCGCTCGAAAAGCCAAGCCTAGTCTTGTTCCGCCACGTTCGGCGGCAGTGATGGTTTCTCTTAAACCGGAGGCTGTAAAGGAGGGCCTGACATATGCGGGCATGATGAAGAGGGTCAGGGCTGCTATTCCCATTGCGGATATTGGCATTTTGGAGGGGGTAGAGATGCGGCAGTCCGCGACCGGAGCCAGGCTTTTAGAGCTCCCAGGTCCGGATGGTGGGGGTCGCGCGGACGCTCTGGCACAGAAGCTGCGGGTTGAGCTGGCGGCGGTCGCTACGGTGTCGCGCCCCGAAAAGTTGGTAGAGATACGAATCTCCGGTCTGGATGATTCGGTGACGGAAAAGGAATTGGGAGAGGCCCTTTCCGAGAAGGCGGGTTGTTCTGTGGAGGCGATCAGGGTCGGATCTTTGCGCGCCGGCCCTGGTGGGCTAGGATCTGCAGTCGTGCGGTGCCCTGTCGTGGTGGCAAAAGTGTTGGCGGATTCCGGGCGTATTCTCTTGGGATGGAGCTCCGCCCGGATTGAGTTGTTGGGAGAGCGGCCTCTGCGCTGCTATAAGTGTATGGGGCTAGGACATACACGTCCTATGTGCCCGTCAGTCGTCGACCGTTCCGGTCTGTGCTTCCGCTGTGGTCTGGCGGGCCACAGGGCAGCTGAGTGTGTAGGCCAGGCTCGATGCGCTGTGTGCGCTGAGAGCGGCCGAAATGCGGGTCATGTTATGGGGGGTGATGCTTGCGTCCCCCCAGCGGTTAGGGCGGCAAGAGTTGTTGTTCCAGCGGCCACTCCAGTGGTCGCCCCAGTGGTTGAGAAAGCCAAGACGTCTCGCGGATCTTCGCGGCGTTCGAAGGCTTCTGATGCGAAACCGATGGAGCAGTGAGGAATGCTCTGTCTTTCGGGAGGAAACTGGCGAGTAGAGCAGGAGAGGCCTGTCACTCGCTCGTCAGCATTGTTCGGAGGTCGGGAAAGTTCCCTTTTAGTGGTGTCAGCGGGGGTGAGTCGGGGGACTTGCCTCTGCATTGCACGATGCCACAGTCGGGGGCGCCTCAATGCGCCCGAGTCTATCGGCCCAGTTCATCGGCCGGCCGCGACGGGTCTTGGTGGGCCATACAATCGTAGATACCACCTTGGCCCAGCGTTCGTGCGGTAAGACAGTCCCTTTTTAGTGGGTATTCCGCCCCATCGGTGGTCATGGTGGGGGGCGGCGAGTCCCACATAACCCCTCTGCTCCCCCGAGCGGAGGGGTATGCGTAAATGCATTTTTGGGGACTTAAAAAAAAAAAAAAAAAAAAAAAAAAAAAAAAAAAAAAAAAAAAAGGTTAGGTTAGGTTAGGTTAGGTTAGGTTAGGTTAGGTTAGGTTAGGTTAGGTTAGGTTAGGTTAGGTTAGGTTCCCGTGTGGAGTTGCCAGACTCCCATCAGGCGCGTCCCCGGGTGGCGGATAGGGGAAGCCACTCCGGCGTGGGTGGTCCCGGCTTCGGCTGGCGTGGACCAAAACTGGCGGGTTCTGGGCGCACCCCTGGCTGCGTCTCGGCGCAGCCGGAAAGCGGCCGTGTGGAGGGAGTCGCGACTCGGTCTCGCGGCTCTCGGGGAGGAGATCTCCCGGGAGGTTCTGTCTCGCCCCTCTGTTCTAACAGTCGGGTGGGATGGGGTCGCGCGGTGGGTCCGGCGGTTGCAGTTTTGTGATCGCCGGGTGGGCCTCGCCGATTGGCTAGGGTCCCCCTTCGGGCAGCCTGTTACCCCCAGGGTTGGGGCCAGGGGTCTTGCCTTAGCGGCTGGGCCGAGAGGAACGCGAACCTCAATAATAAATCTGCGAAAAAGCCCGCAGCGGCGTCGCTTGTTCGGCGCTGCAGCGGCCCCTGCCGCAGCCGGCCTCGCGGAGAGGTTCGGTGGGCGCGGCGAGAGGACGCAGCCGCCTTCATGGCGGTGGGCGTGCGAGGAGGCAAACCTCGTTAAAAAATGCCCCTGCCGCAGCTGTGTGCCCCTAGGGTGGGGCCCAGTGGGCGCGGCGCGTGGACGCCTCGGGGTGTGACCCCGCCCTGAGCGCGGAAAGAGGAAGCCAACCTCTCTAAAATAATGGCACGGGGACGCCGTGGCCGGGAGGGCCGGACGGCGGAAAGAGGAAGTCAACCTCTATAAAAAACGACGCCAAGTCCGCAGCGGCGTCGCTTTTAGTGATGCCGCAGCGGCCCCTGCCGCAGCTGGCCCGAGGTGTAGGGCTCAGTGGGCGCGGCGCGAGGTGGCCGCCGCCCTCTCACGAGGTGTGGTGGCTGGGAGCTGCGGGCGAATAACGGGGAAGTTTTCGCCCGCCTTGTACAGCTCCGGGACGGGGAGTGGCCCTTAACACAGGTCCCTCCGTTGCGAGTGAGCCTGCCTCACGGCGGGCTGCGCGGAGGGCGGACATGTGTGTAATCCGAAAGGTGGTCCCTTGTCCGCTCTGTCCGACCGCGCGAGTAGGTGTTCCTTTGTTTTTTAGTCGGTGCGAGTCCGACATAACCCAGTGAGCCTCCCCGTGGCCTCTGGGTATGCATAAGGCATTTTTCAAAGGTTAAAAAAAAAAAAAAAAAAAAAAAAAAAAAGGTTAGGTTAGGTTAGGTTAGGTTAGGTTAGGTTAGGTTAGGTTAGGTTAGGTTAGGTTAGGTTAGGTTAGGTTCCCGTGTGGAGTTGCCAGACTCCCATCAGGCGCGTCCCCGGGTGGCGGATAGGGGAAGCCACTCCGGCGTGGGTGGTCCCGGCTTCGGCTGGCGTGGACCAAAACTGGCGGGTTCTGGGCGCACCCCTGGCTGCGTCTCGGCGCAGCCGGAAAGCGGCCGTGTGGAAGGAGTCGCGACTCGGTCTCGCGGCTCTCGGGGAGGAGATCTCCCGGGAGGTTCCGTCTCGCCCCTCTGTTCTAACAGTCGGGTGGGATGGGGTCGCGCGGTGGGTCCGGCGGTTGCAGTTTTGTGATCGCCGGGTGGGCCTTGCCGATTGGCTACGGTCCCCCTTCGGGCAGCCTGTTACCCCCAGGGTTGGGGCCAGGGGTCTTGCCTTAGCGGCTGGGCCGAGAGGAACGCGAACCTCAATAATAAATCTGCGAAAAAGCCCGCAGCGGCGTCGCTTGTTCGGCGCTGCAGCGGCCCCTGCCGCAGCCGGCCTCGCGGAGAGGTTCGGTGGGCGCGGCGAGAGGACGCAGCCGCCTTCATGGCGGTGGGCGTGAGAGGATGCAAACCTCTATAAAAAATGCCCCTGCCGCAGCTGTGTGCCCCTAGGGTGGGGCCCAGTGGGCGCGGCGCGTGGACGCCTCGGGGTGTGACCCCGCCCTGAGCGCGGAAAGAGGAAGCTAACCTCTCTAAAATAATGGCACGGGGACGCCGTGGCCGGGAGGGCCGGACGGCGGTAAGAGGAAGTCAACCTCTATAAAAAATGACGCCAAGTCCGCAGCGGCGTCGCATTTAGTGATGCCGCAGCGGCCCCTGCCGCAGCTGGCCCGAGGTGTAGGGCTCAGTGGGCGCGGCGCGAGGTGGCCGCCGCCCTCTCACGAGGTGTGGTGGCTGGGAGCTGCGGGCGAATAACGGGGAAGTTTTCGCCCGCCTTGTACGGCTCCGGGACGGGGAGTGGCCCTTAACCCAGGTCCCTCCGTTGCGAGTGAGCCTGCCTCACGGCGGGCTGCGCGGAGGGCGGACATGTGTGTAATCCGAAAGGTGGTCCCTTGTCCGCTCTGTCCGACCGCGCGAGTAGGTGTTCCTTTGTTTTTTAGTCGGTGCGAGTCCGACATAACCCAGTGAGCCTCCCCGTGGCCTCTGGGTATGCATAAGGCATTTTTCAAAGGTTAAAAAAAAAAAAAAAAAAAAAAAAAAAAAAAAGGTTAGGTTAGGTTAGGTTAGGTTAGGTTAGGTTAGGTTAGGTTAGGTTAGGTTGGTTCCCGTGTGGAGTTGCCAGACTCCCATCAGGCGCGTCCCCAGGTGGCGGATAGGGGCATGCCACACATTGTGGTACCGGCTTTTAAATAATGTAAGTCCGGCGCGGACCAAAACTGGCGGGGGGGAGGGGGAGCGTTTGAGGCTCCCAGGAAGCAGAGCCTTCCAGAGGTGTCGCCTTGTCCCACCTTCTTGACTTCAAGTCGGTCGGGGCGAGGATGTGCAGTGGATCTCGCCAAATTGGTCTGGCTTGGAGTAGGTACCCTATGGGTAACTTAGCTTAGGGCTTAGGTAGGTAAGGCTAGACTGGTCTAGGTGGGGCTGGTAGGTCAGGTCAGGCTAGGCTAGTTTAAGCTAGGCTACTTAAGGCTAGGCTAGGTTAGGGTGGGGTAGATTAGGCCAAGCCAGATCAATTTGGATGCGGTCTCCAGCACAGGTGCCTGATATCTTTTATATAAATATTTTACATTTTGATTGCTTTTGGTGGGTCCCTCTTTTGGGGGGCAGTGGACCTTTTGTTGGTCGGTGTATGGCGGGCGGTGCTCGCGGGCTAGGTTTTTCCCAGCGGGAGGTGCACTATGTGTGCTTACACTTAAAAGTGTGGTGGAGTACCCTTAGGGGTACAGTGGCCGCTTTTTTTTTTTTTTTTTTTTTTTTTTTTTTTCAAGCGGCGTGGTATGGCGGACCTTCAAGGTCCGCGGCGCGGCGGGTCTAGTGGCCGCAGTTTTGCGGTCGCTGGGTGGGCTTTGGCCCTCCGTCGGGCGACCCGTTTCCCCATGTATGTGCCCATGCATGGGGCCGGGGGGACTTGCCTTTGTTGGTCGGTCCCGAGTGAAAGGAAAATCACAATAAAAAACCCTCAAGTCTCCGTAGTTGGGAACGTGGCTGCGGGGGGCCTTCGGGTGGTGGGCGGAGTTACGGTCCACCGGCTAGCGCCAACCCTGGGGTACCTCCCGACCCCCCAGGTGTATATAGGGTTGCTTGAGTATTCGGCTCTGCTCAAGTGGACGTCTATTACCGTTTTACTCGTGGGATTTTAATGGAAAAAATAAATTTAAATAATTCACAGGGGGGGGCGTCTTCGGACGCAGGGAACGATGGGAGTGTGGAGGTGAGGGCTCTCGGGCCGGTGGAGGTGTTAGATATATGTTTCATATCCTCTGACTCTGAGTCGTGCATGAGCATGCAATCAACTCAGAGTAGGGAGCAGCAGGGCCAGAAACGCAAGGTGCTGACTGGGGAGGACAGCTGCAAAAAGAAAAAACTGAAGAAGAAGGTGCACGTGCCTCCAGAGGTCAAGGCGGCTAAGCGCCAAGCGCTTGACCTCCAGAACGAACTGGAGATGGCGGAGGAAGCAGAGTTGGCGCGCAACCTCAGGGTACCCGGGGAGACGGCCGCTTCGGTTGCGGAGAGGGTATTCTTCGACTTGGGGGTCATCGCGAACGTGGCCCGCAAGTCGGGGAACCTCAAGGGCACGTTTCAGCGTGCCCTTAATGAAGCGGTCGCCTCCCTGAAGGAGGCCTTCTCGGACCTCAAGGGGAGGACAGTGACGGAGGAGACGGGGATGCTGCAGGCGGACAATGTTCGCCTGCGCCAGGAAATAGACGGAGTGCGGGCTGAGTTGGTTCAGCTGAGGGCCGAGCTGGCTAATGTTCGGCCTCAGCAAACCTCAGCGGTGGAGGCAGCTGCCCTTCTCGCGGATGACTCACTGCGGAGACTGATCATTGATCAAGTCTCCAAGGTAGTCAATCCGCGGCTGGAAGGGCTGGAGAGTAGGCTGCCACCTGAGCCTCGTCTTCGTCCGCCCCTGGCGGCGGACAAAGCTGCAAAGGTGGCGCCTAAGGAGGTGGCCTCGTCGTCGGGGGTCCAAGGCACTCCCGCGACCAAGAGGTCTAAAAAGGTACCTGGTGGGGGTGGGCATCCGACTGTCCTTGAATCCACTGCCCAGCCTGCTGTCACGTCGGCTGGCAGTGGTAACGTCAAGGGTAAGAGCAAAGGGAAAGGGAAGGGGAAAGGGAAGGGGATAGTCAGTGCGCCGCAACCGCTTTCGGTCACCCCGCCTGCTCAGCCGGTGTCCAACCAGCCAGGTTGGAACCAGGTAGTTAAGGTGAATGGGAGACTGAAGGCGGTACCCGAGGGTAGAGCGCCGCGAGAGGCAGCTCCTACCAGGCAAGCACAGACTACCAGGAAGAGGGAGCAGGGGAAGCAGGGGAGGCCGCTGCGGCCCCCTACGTCGGCGGCGGTGGTGGTCACCTTGTCGAAGTGTGCGGAAGAGCGAGGCCTCACCTACGGTGCGGTGATAGCCGAGGCTAAAGCCAAGCTCAACCTGGAGGAGCTTGGCATACCCGCGGTGAGGTTTCGCCAGGCTGCCACCGGAGCCCGAATTCTTGAGGTTCCTGGGGCAGCGCAGGGCGACAAGGCTGACCAGCTTGCCGAGAAGTTGCGGGGCGTCTTCGGCTCCTCCTCCGACGTGCGAGTGACCAGGCCCACGATGATGGCTGATGTCCGTATCACGGGTCTGGACGACTCGGTGTCGAGGGAGGAGCTGGTGGCGGCAGTAGCTAGGGCCGGCGGATGTTCGCCAGACAATGTGAGGTGTGGCGACATCCGTAAAACCGGTTTTCTCGGAGCGGGGGCAGCAGTGGTGAAGTGCCCTATTGCAGCTGCCCATAAAATTGCGGCTGGTAGGTTGCTGGTGGGCTGGGTTTCGGCTGGGGTTAAGGTCCTGGACCCACTCCCACAGCGGTGTTTCAGGTGTTTCGCGGCGGGCCATGTGGGGGCCCAATGCAAATCGGAGGTTGACCGCAGTGATAGTTGCCATCGCTGTGGTCAACCTGGTCATAAGGCCAGAGTCTGCGCCGGTAAACCCCACTGTCCCGTTTGCGAGGCAGTGGGAAAGCTGGCGGATCATCGCCCTGGGGGCAAGGCCTGCGCCAAGTCCCCAAGGAAGAGGGTGGAGGGGGGGGGCAAAACTCCTGTGGCTGCAGCGAGGCAATCTCCTGCCGGTATGTTGGTGGTGAGTGAAATGGAGGTCCAATAATGTTTGTGGACCTTCATTTCATTCAGGCGAATTTAAACCACTCTGCTGCGGCCCAGGACCTCCTGCTCCAGGCTCTGGCGGAGCGGCAAGCTCACGTTGCGGTTGCGGCTGAGCCATACCGTGTTCCAACTCGATCTGATTGGGTTGGTGATGCGGATGGCTCGGTTGCGATAATTCAACGTTGCTCGGCGGGGGTTCCGACACTCTCTCCGGTCGCGGGGGGGCGGGGTTTCGCGGTGGCTCGCATCGGGGAGCTGGTGGTTGTGGGAGTTTATTTCTCCCCTAACCGCCCGCTCTCGGATTTTGAGGCCTACCTCGTGAACCTAGGGGCTGTCGTCAGTCAGAACTGTACGCGTCATCTCATCATTCTCGGCGACCTCAATGCCAAATCTTTGGCTTGGGGTTCGAGGGCGAGTGATGCAAGGGGTAGATCACTGGAGGTGTGGTTGGCAGAATGCGGCCTTAGCGTGCTAAATCGCGGTTCGGTCGACACCTGCGTGCGCCACAACGGTGGCTCTGTCATCGACATCTCCTTTGCGTCGGCATCACTTGCCAGTCGCGTTCAGGGATGGCGGGTACTGGAGAGGGTGGAGACGTTATCAGACCATCGATACATCTCCTTCCTCATACGTGCGCCTCATCGGGACTCCCCTAGGAGTTCTAATGAGCCTAGACTGGAGGGCCCGCGTTGGGCTTTGAAGCGCTTAGACAGGGATCTGCTGGTGGAGGCTGCTCTTGTACAGGCTTGGCAGCCTGCGCAGGAGCCAACAGATGTGGACGGGGAGGCTTCCCGTTTCGGCGTTGCTTTAACGCAAATCTGCGATGCGGCAATGCCTCGCGTGGGAGCTCCCCCGTCTAAACGTCAAGTCTACTGGTGGACCCCTGAGATAGCCCAGCTTCGTCTGGTGTGCGTGGCAGAGCGTCGGCGCTTCCAACACTACAGAAGGCGCCGGAACCGTCGCGAGGCCGAGGAGGATCATCTGTACGCCACATATAGGGCGTCAACGCAGGCTCTGCGCTTAGCGATAAGCCAATCTAAGGCTGCGGCATGGCGGGAGCTGCTGGCGACCCTAGAGCTGGACCCGTGGGGCAGGCCGTACAGATTGGTCCGGCAGAAGCTTCGCGTTTGGTCTCCGCCGCTTTCCAGTAGTATGGAGCCGGAGGTCCTCGACCGTGTGGTGGAGGTCCTGTTTCCGGACAGGGGTGCAATTTTTGTACCGCCTGCTATGGCGTCGGCGTCTCTGCCGCCGCTGGAGGACGAGCTGATTCCTGAGGTGTCGGCGACCGAACTGGGTGTCGCCGTGATGCGCCTCAGGAGTAAGAACAAAGCCCCGGGGCCGGACGGCGTTCCCGGTCGGGCTCTGGTCTTGGCTCTTAGCGGGGAGTATGAACCTCTTGAGCCATTCCTGAGGGGTCTTTACAGCAGATGCCTGCGGGAAGGGGTCTTCCCCCTTCAGTGGAAGGAGGGTCGGCTGGTCCTTCTCCGCAAGGGTAATCGTCCGGCTGATGATCCCTCGGGGTATAGGCCAATTGTGTTACTCGATGAGGTGGGTAAGCTTCTGGAGAGAGTGGTCGCGAACCGTCTTGTCGAGCACTTGGAGGGTGTTGGGCCCAATTTGGCCGACGCTCAGTACGGGTTCCGCAGAGGCAGGTCTACGATTGACGCTATAGGTCGTCTGCGGGACCTGTCTGAGGAGGTCGTCTCCGAGGGTGGGGTGTTGATAGCAGTTTCTCTAGACATAGCGAACGCTTTCAACTCCCTACCCTGGGAGACGATAATGGAGGCGCTCTCATATCATAGGGTGCCTCCATACTTGAGGCGGCTGGTGGGTGACTACCTCTCTGATAGAGCGGTAGTCTATCCCACCAGAGACGGAAGAGGGGGTCGTCGGCGTATGTCGTGCGGTGTTCCTCAGGGGTCTGTTTTAGGACCCTTGCTTTGGAACATCGGCTACGATTACGTCCTGCGCTGTGCTAATATGTGCGGCGTGGGCGTAATTTGTTACGCCGACGACACCCTCGTATCGGCCCGGGGATCTGATTTCCGGGCCGCCACGTTGTTGGCCACTGCCGGTGTGGCGTCGGTGGTGGCGAGGATTCGGCGGCTGGGTCTGACGGTGGCCTTACACAAATCCGAGGCCATTTGTTTCCATGGTCCTAGGAGAAGGCCGCCGTCGGGCTCCAGTATAGTGGTGGGCGGAACTCCCATCCCTGTCAAGGATACGTTGAAGTATCTCGGCGTGGTCCTTGACAGCAGATGGGACTTCATGGAGCACTTTCGGCGGTTGGCGCCGAAATTGGTGTCCACTACGGGCGCCCTGAGTTGCCTATTACCGAACCTGGGGGGGGGAGACGGGAGTTGCCGCCGCCTGTATTTGGTGGTGGTGCGATCGATGGCTCTCTATGGGGCCCCGATCTGGGCGAGCTCCATGACGAATCGTCATAGGGCTCTGCTTTTCCAGGCGCAGAGGACTATGGCGATTCGGGTGGTGAGAGGATATCGCACTATCGCCCATCAGGTGGCGTGTGCGATTGCCGGGTCCCTTCCGTGGGACCTCGAGGCCGAGGTGCAATCCTCGGTCTTTTGGCGGGTGGCGGAGGATCGGAGTCAGGGCTCCTGCCCCACACCGGACACCGTGGTGCGGTGGCGCGGTGCGGCCCAGACGGCGGCTCTGGGCAGGTGGCGGCGGCAGTTGGAGGCTGCAGCCAGCGCTGGAGATTCGTCGTCTCGGCGCCGAATATTGGCGGGGATCGGGCCCATCGTAGACAGATGGGCTCGACGGAGGTGGGGGTCGGTGACTTTCCGTCTCACGCAGGTACTCTCGGGGCACGGCTGCTTCGGGAGATACCTGTGTGATGTCACGAGAGGGGAACCGACCCGGGAATGCCACCACTGTGGCTGTTCAGAGGACACTGCTCAGCACACAATGGTGGAGTGCCCAGCGTGGGCAGGGCCGCGAGCGACATTGGTCGCGGCCCTGGGGGATGGCGACCTCTCGCTGTCGACCGTTTTGAGAAAAATGGTCGACAGCGAGAGGGCTTGGGAGGCAATGGTCTCCTTCTGCGAGGACGTCATGTCGCAGAAGGAGGCCGCGGAGCGGGAGAGGGAGCGGGACCCGCTCTCTCTCCGGCTTCGTCGTGGACGCGGCGGGCGCGCCCGGAGGGGTGATACCCTCCGGCGAGCTGCCGCGTCTGGAGGGTCTCGGGCGGCGGGTGCGGGGGCACCTGCCGTCTAACGACGGGACCCTCGGGGCGCTTCACACCAGTGCGGAGGTACGAGGGGCGCTAACGTTGCTCCCCTCTGGGGAGGTCCGCCCTCCACAACATCTTGGTGGGCGGATGTATCCGCTGGCGGGGTCGCGGACGACACGTGTTTACCGTGACCCCGTTCTTCCTGTGGATAAGCGGTGGGTGTGGGTCCTTGTTTAGTGGGTATTCCGCCCGATTGGTTGGTCGGTGGGGGCGGCGAGTCCCACATATCCTCGTCTCTCCCCCCCGGGGGGGCGAGGAATGCGTAAATGCATTTTTGGGACCTTAAAAAAAAAAAAAAAAAAAAAAAAGGTTAGGTTGGTTGGGTCCCGTGTGGAGTTGCCAGACTCCCATCAGGCGCGTCCCCGGGTGGCGGATAGGGGAAAGCCACACTCTGTGGTACCGGCTTGTACAAGGCCGGCGCGGACCAAAACTGGCGGGTTTTGTGGGGCGCACCCCCGGTCGCACTTCGCGGCTGGAAAGCGGCCCAGGGGTGGGGAGCCGCGTTCTGCGTCGTGGCTTTTTCGGGGTGGCGAGCCTTCCCGGCTCTGGTTTTCTTGTCTCCCCCTCTGTTCTGTCAGGGGGCTTGGAGATGGGATCGCGCGGCGGGCAGGGTTTCATTCCCACCCGTCGGGCAAACTGTTACCCCCATTCTGGGGACCAGGGGTCTTGCCTTCACCGGCCGGACCGAGAGGAGACAACCTCAATAATAAATTCCCAATCCTAAGCTGTACGCCCGGCGAGAGGATGAATGGCTGGTGGGTGACCAGTCTTTAGGGCGTCACTCGGCCAGGGGATCAGCGGCCCCTCTGGTCGATAAATTTACGCTTACCCGGGTACAGGGGGCACTGCCCGGGTGGACTTTTTATTTCCCCCATACTCGTGGGACTCATATGGATTCTTTTAACAAAAATTTCGTTTCGTCGGAGGGTGTGGCGTCGCAAGACGCGGAGGAAGGTGCGCTTTCAGGCGCGGAGAGTGAGGGGGTGAGTCGCATCCCGGGCCAGATGTTGTCGAGGGCCGAGGTGGTGATTCGTTACCGCGATCAAATGCGGGTTTTGGAGGCGTTGGAGAGGGAGGCAAATCGCTCTATCTCCGATTTGAGTGAGGGAGATTCCGAGGGTTTCTTGTCTGAGGTAGACAGTGACGACCAATCAGAGATCGAAGAAGAGGTAGAAGCCGATGTTTCGGCTAAAGGTCCAGCGGGTGCCGTGAAGAAGGGGCGCGGTAGGCCCCCTACGCATGGTCTCTGTATGGGGCTAGGGAAGGCGCGTTCATTTCTCCAGACGGCGAAGAGAGCGAAGGCGGATGAGCAAGCTCGTCTCGCTGCGCAGAAAGAGGCTGAGGTTTTGGAGATGGCCAACGCAGCGCGTGCTCTGAGAAGCGAGCGTGGCCACGTCGAGAGACCGATCGAACGAATCCCAGTGTCGGAACTGGTGAAGGGGGTGGAAGTCGACTTGACTGTTGTCGAAAATGTGGCGAAGAAGTCTGGACATCTTAAGGGCACTTATGTCAAAGCCCTCAAAGAAGCCGTCACTTCGATTAGGGGAGCGGTCGGCGACATCTACGACCGCTCTTTTTCATCAGTGGAGTCCAAACAACTGCAGGAGGACAATGACCGCCTGCGGACCAAGGTGGCCGAGCTAAGTGTCCGAATGACAACGCTTAGTGACGAAGTGGACATGCTGAAGGAACAGCTGCGCAGCGAGAGGTCGCTACGAGATGAGTTGGAGGCTGAGCGTCAGAACCAGCGGGAGAGGTCCATGCCTCCCGCTGTGCAAGAACTTTGTGTCCCTCCGCCGTGTGTCGAGCCGTCAGTTCCGTCACCGGGTAGAGCATTTAACTCCCCGGTCGCTGCTCCAGCAGTTCCTGATCTACAGGAAATGGAATCGTCGATTCTCCAGAAGCTTACAGCTTTCCTGGAGTCGCGTCTGCCGCCAGTCACAGCAGCTCCTGTTGTGCGGCCTGCTGCTTCATCCGCAGCTAAAAAGAAGAAGAAGCGGCGAGCCCAGAAGTCTGTGGCTCCGCCCGCTCAAGAAGAGGTGGTTCCAACTCCGTCTGAACCAGCTAACGACGGGTTTACGTTGGTTGCCAAGCGGAAGTCCAGGCCCGCTGAGGTGAAGAAGAAGGCTACGTCGTCGAAGCGCAAAGCACAGCGCAAGCAGAAGATGCAAGTGCCTAAGTCTTCGGCGATTGCACTATCTCTGCCGCAGGAGGCTCTGGAGAAAGGCCTTTCCTACGCAAAGGTGCTGAAGGATGCAGTAGGGAAAGTCTGTCCGGCGGATCACGGAATAGAGCCAGAGAAGCTGCGAATCCGCAAGACGCAATCCGGTGGGCGCGTCCTAGAAGTCTGGGGCGATAAGGGCGAGAAGGCGGATAGTTTCGCCGCTGCTTTGAGAGGGGTTCTGGTCCCCGATGTCGTAGTTTCTAGGCCGATGAAGTGCTCTGAGCTGCGCCTCATCGGCCTCGACGACAGCGTCGATAGGGATCAGGTCGTGTCGTCGGTAGCCCTGAGGGGGGAGTGCCCCGAAGGGAGTGTAAGAGTAGGAGAGATACGTCGCGGCCCTTCTGGGTTGGGTGCCGTTTGGGTGCGCTGTCCAGTGGCCGCGGCTAAAAAGTTGGTCGCTGGTAGGCGGCTGCTCTTAGGGTGGAGCGCTGTTAGCGTTAGACTGTTGGCGGCCAGGCCCCAGAAGTGCTTCAGGTGCTTCGAACCTGGACACCAGCAGTTTAACTGCAAAAGCGACATCGACCGCAGCCGTCTGTGCTATCGTTGTGGTCAGTCAGGTCATAGGGCGGCGGCGTGCACATCTGAGCCGCACTGCCCTGTCTGTGAGGATGCGGGTAGACCTGCCAATCATTTGGTGGGTGCGAAGGGCTGCAAGTGCAGCCCACCCCGTCCGGCGAAGAAGAAGGTTGCCGCAGCTAAGACTTCCTCAGCTGCGGCCCCCGCTGCTCCTCTCCCCACTTCTTCGGGGACTCAGAGTGAGCGGCGTGTGGAGACACCCCCACCGTCCAGCTAGGTGGGTGGCCGAGAGCGCGGGTGAGACACGGGGTCTGTCCTCACCCGTTCTTCAAAGCTCTCGAGAAGGGGAGAGCCCTACCTTTTCAGGGCCTTCCTGCCGGGTTTCCCGCGTTATGCGGGGCGCGCCAGAGGGGTCGCGGCGTCATGCCACAGCTATTCCCGTGTCCCCCTCGAAATGCGCGTGAGGCAAATGGTCTGTTTTTTAGTGGGTATTCCGCCCCGTTGGTTGGTTGGTGGGGGGCGGCGAGTCCCACATATCCCCGTCACGACCCCATTGTGGCGGGGAATGCGTAAATGCATTTTTTGGGACCTTAAAAAAAAAAAAAAAAAAAAAAAAAAAAAAAAAAAAAAAAAAAAAAAAAAAAAAAAAAAAAAAAAGGTTGGTTGGGTTGGATCGTACTAAGAGGGTGTTTGTAGAGGTGTATTTTCGTGGTTTTTTGGTGTTTTGTAGTGTTTTCTGAGGGCTTTCGTTTGGTGTATCACACTTCGCAATCGGTCTTGTACTTTTTCGGCAAATAATATTTTATATTGTTTGTCGAATTTGTATGGGATTTTCGTGTTTTGTGAATACACTATAACATCGTCGACGTAGGGATTTCGACTCCCGAAATCTCTGTTTCGACTGACTTTTGCGTGTTTTTTGGATTGATTCTGCTTTGACTTGACGACATTGGCATTCTGTGGTATTTTGGACTTCGTACGATCTTGGCTTCTGTGGTTTTTGGCGGTTTTTCGCTGGATTTTCGGGACTTTGAAAATTCGGCAAAAACCCCAAATTTTTTGTGTCTTGTGTTTTTGTTCGGTTTTGTTTGTGGTAACTAGTTGTGGTCATCTTGGGTTGTCTCTGAGTGGTCGCGGCTTTGTTTTTCGTGGTTTTCTGGACGTCTGGAGAGGGGCTTTCGCCTCTTTCCCTTGTCTTTTGAGGTTTTTCTCGATTTGAGCTAGTCTTGTCGCATGGCGCCAGACGCGGAGAGCGAGGAATGCTCCTCGTGCTCAGATCAGGAGGAGGAGGAGGAGGAGGTTGAGGTTGCGAGGGATAGGTCCAAGCACTGCAAGAAAGCGGTGAGGCTCTTGAGGCATAATCATGCGGTTTTAGAGCAGATTTTCAAGCGTCATAGTTTGGACGTATGTGATGCTCTGGATTCGGTGAGGGACAAGGAGTATAGGAAGGAAGCCGTACAGTCTGTCATTGAGATGGAGACTGTGGTCGAGGCCTTGGTCATGCGGTACGATGCCGACATGCTGAGAATGAGGACGAGGCTCACAACTCTTTATGAAGAGTTGAAGGAGAAAAATAGGACTAAGACTGCGGATGCTCCGCAGGGTGATTGGGTGGAAAAACTTAAGAGGGACCTTACGGAGTCTATCGTTGATAGGATTGGCACTCGGTTGTCTGCCTTGGAGGAGATTCGTTCGACAGTCGAGGGAACATCGAAAGGGAAGAAGGGGGATGACAGGAGGGTAGTTCAGGCGAAGAAATCGGCTGACAAAGCAGTGGATAAAACGGCTGTGGCTTCTCGAGCTCCTTCTGGGCCCGCTCGAAAAGCCAAGCCTAGTCTTGTTCCGCCACGTTCGGCGGCAGTGATGGTTTCTCTTAAGCCGGAGGCTGTAAAGGAGGGCCTGACATATGCGGGCATGATGAAGAGGGTCAGGGCTGCTATTCCCATTGCGGATATTGGCATTTTGGAGGGGGTAGAGATGCGGCAGTCCGCGACCGGAGCCAGACTCTTAGAGCTCCCAGGTCCGGATGGTGGGGGTCGCGCGGACGCTCTGGCACAGAAGCTACGGGTTGAGCTGGCGTCTGTCGCTACGGTGTCGCGCCCCGAAAAGTTGGTTGAGGTACGAATCTCCGGTCTGGATGATTCGGTGTCGGAGAAGGAATTGGGAGAGGCCCTTTCCGAGAAGGCGGGTTGTTCTGTGGAGGCGATCAGGGTCGGAACTTTGCGCGCCGGCCCTGGTGGGCTAGGATCTGCAGTCGTGCGGTGCCCTGTCGTGGTGGCGAAAGTGTTGGCGGATTCCGGGCGAATTCTCTTGGGATGGAGCTCCGCCCGGATTGAGTTGTTGGGAGAGCGGCCTCTGCGCTGCTATAAATGTATGGGGCTAGGACATACACGTCCTATGTGCCCGTCAGTCGTCGACCGTTCCGGTCTGTGCTTCCGCTGTGGTCTGGCGGGCCACAGGGCAGCTGAGTGTGTAGGCCAGGCTCGATGCGCTGTATGCGCTGAGAGCGGCCGAAATGCGGGTCATGTCATGGGGGGTGATGCTTGCGTCCCCCCAGCGGTTAGGGCGGCAAAAGTCGTCGTTCCAGCGGCCACTCCAGTGGTCGCCCCAGTGGTTGAAAAAGCCAAGACGTCTCGCGGGTCTTCGCGGCGTTCGAAGGCTTCTGATGCGAAACCGATGGAGCAGTGAGGAATGCTCCGTCTTTTCGGGAGGAAGCTGGCGGGTAGAGCAGGAGAGGCCTGTCACTCGCTCGTCAGCATTGTCGGAGGTCGGGAAAGTTCCCTTTAGTGGTGTCAGCGGGGGTGAGTCGGGGGACTTGCCTCTGCATTGCACGATGCCACAGTCGGGGGCGCCTCAATGCGCCCGAGTCTATCGGCCCAGTTCATCGGCCGGCCGCGACGGGTCTTGGTGGGCCATACAAACGTAGATACCACCTTGGCCCAGCGTTTGTGCGGTAAGACAGTCCCTTTTTAGTGGGTATTCCGCCCCATCGGTGGTCATGGTGGGGGGCGGCGAGTCCCACATAACCCCTCTGCTCCCCCGAGCGGAGGGGTATGCGTAAATGCATTTTTGGGGACTTAAAAAAAAAAAAAAAAAAAAAAAAAAAGGTTAGGTTAGGTTAGGTTAGGTTAGGTTAGGTTAGGTTAGGTTAGGTTAGGTTAGGTTAGGTTAGGTTAGGTTTTTTTTTTTTTTTTTTTTTTTTTTTATTAGTGTGAACTATACGTTCCCACCAGCCAGTTTTCCTCTGACATAATCAGAGACCTTGTGTATCATGGGTTCATTCCTGCATTGCTTGTCTAACATTTGAATGATGTACTATAATATAATATATACATATATACAAATATTTACCAATTATCAGGTAATTACAAGTAATTACCAGACAATTTACCGAGTTTACTTTTTACAAAAGACTTCTACATATACTTTTACCGATTAACTAATTTACTTTAACTGCTTATTTTTACCGAGACTGATTTATACTATAATTAAATTCCAAAATTTTTCCTCCTAATTTACTAACTTTATTCTATCCTGTGATTTAAAACTGTACCGAAATATTCATTATCTACAGTGACAATTTTATTATCGCTGTTTCGCTTCCTTTACATTTCCCATGATACACAAGACCTCTTTTTTATCTATACTTTGACCTGAAGGGTCCTTATTTACTTTGTTTAGTCTTTGGACTTTCTTATCGACTTCTCTAGCAATTATATTTTTTACTATTTTCTCTAATCTTTCTTTTCCGTTCCTATTATCCATCCGGAGTATTTCGTCTATGCTTTTTTCCTTAACATCCTTGTATTTACATCCTTTCCATCCAATCGTTTTCTCTCTTTCCACACTGCCATTTGTTTCGTTTACCTTGTCCAACGTCTGCAAATGGTTTATCATCCTCTTTCCTACTGTTCCAAGTTTTATATCTAGTTCCATACTGCTTTCCTCCCCATTTCGTACATCTATATCTCCATCATCTTCTCTGACTTTAAACTTGCATCCCTTTCCTCTACTAATTACTTTTCCTCTTTCCCTAAAGTCTTCGGCTTTGTTAATATCCAATCTTTCCACACTTGTACGTTCTTCATCGCCTTTTCTAACTTTAAACTTGCATCCTTTCCCTCTATTACTTTCCTTTTCCCTTTTCCTGATGTCTTCGGCTTTATTATTTTTATCTGTTTCGTTTTCCGTTTCCAATCCAGAGTCGTGTTCTTTGTCGTTGCTATTTCTTTTTTCATTGTTATTCTTGTATTTGTCAATCTTTAGTTCCATCTCCTTGAAATCCTCTGTCGTTTCCTTGATATCCATGTCTTCTACTACTTGTCCCTTTTCCTCTCTCTCTTCCTTGTCTATCTTCCACTCAATATCCTTTTCCCCCTCTTGTTTTGTCGCAATTGCTGGTTAGGTTAGGTTAGGTTAGGTTAGGTTAGGTTAGGTTAGGTTAGGTTAGGTTAGGTTAGGTTAGGTTAGGTTAGGTTAGGTTAGGTTAGGTTAGGTTAGGTTAGGTTAGGTTAGGTTAGGTTAGGTTAGGTTAGGTTAGGTTAGGTTAGGTTAGGTTAGGTTAGGTTAGGTTAGGTTAGGTTAGGTTAGGTTGTACTGAGGTGGTGTTAGTGGTTTTGTTTTCTCGTGGTTTTTTGGTGACTTTTGGTGCTCGTTGAGACCTATCTTTTGACGTGTCGCTTTCTTCGATCGGCCCTGTACTTTTTCGGCAAATAATATTTTTATTGTTTGTCGAATTTGTATGGGTTTTTCGTTGGCTGCGATACGGCAAAGGAATCGTCCAGATAGGGATTTCGACGTGCGATTTTCCTGTCTGGGCCTACTTCTGCGTGTTTTTCGGACTGATTCGTGTATACTCTGTTGACTTTGGCATTCTGTGGGTTTTTTGGCTTTTTATCGGTTCGGCTTCTTTGAGTTTTTGCGGTTTTTCGTCGGATTTTTGGGTAACTGAAAATTCGGCAGAAACCTCAAATTTTTCTTGTTTGTTTTTCGGGAGGGTTTTTTGTTTATTTTGTGGGGTTTTTTTATTGTGTTTAGTTCGTGTTTCGGGTTGTAGCGTTGTACATCATCGGGTTCGATGATGTACAACGAATTTGAGGATAGATTCTCCAATTCCTCGATGGAGGTGGAGAATATGAGGGGTGCTCGGACGAGCCGAGATGGTCGAGCGGGTTCGTTGGCGGCGTCTGACGAGCGTGCCAGTCAGGAGGCGTCGGAGGCACATGAGAGTTTTGAGGACTATACCAATGACGAGCTGAATAAGATGGTGTTCTCGTTTACCCTGCAGATTTTGGAGGCTGTTGGCGAGACGGGTCATAAGAAGCTTGAAGATCGGGTAGGGAAGAGGACTGACTGGATAGAGCAGATATCCGAGGTTCTCGTGGGGAGGCACAATGCGGATATGCTGAAGCTTGAGCAGAGAATAGAGGTTCTGCAGATGGAGCTCAAGCTCAGCGCGGAGGCACGTATAGAGGAAAGGGCCGAGTATAAAGCCGCTAAGATGGCGGCCGCGGGGCCTCCAAGCGCGGAGTGGGTGGAGGGTCTCAAAAGGGACCTTTTGGTGTCCATTGGCACCATGGTGGACGCCCGCATGGCGGGTATAGAGGCGCGTTTGCCTGCGGAGCCGGTTCTTCGCCCGCCTCTGGCTAAGGGCAAAGCTCCGGCGAAGATTGTGCCGGCGAGGGTTTTTCCGGCGAGTGTTGGTCCGGCGGTGGCAAAGGGGAAGGAGCCTGTTGCTCCCTCCCCAAAGCCTGGCTCTGGGGTTCCCCCAAGGGTGGTTTCGGGGCCCGCTTTGGTTCCTCCGAAACGCCCGAGGGCAAAACTCGAGGTTCCGCGTACGGCCGCTGTGGTTGTGACACTGCGGCCGGACGCCATCGGGAGGGTCTCATACAGTGAGGTCATGCGGAGGGCGAGGGAGGCTGTCCCCATAAAAGATATGGGATTAGAGGATGGACTGGACATCCGGAGGTCGGCAACGGGCGCCAGGCTTTTGGAGGTGTCGGGCCCGGACGGGAGTGGCAAGGCGGATTTGCTCGCGGGCAAATTGAGGGAGGCACTGGCGGAGGTTGCCACGGTCTCCCGCCCCGAGAAGTCGGTGGTCGTGCGGGTGGCGGGCATCGACGAGTCGGTGTCCGCGGAGGAATTAGTGTGGGCTCTGGCCCACAAGGCGGGTTGTCCCACGGGCCAAATCAAGGCGGGGCCAATTAGAGAGGGTCCAGGAGGTGTGGGGCTTGCATTTGTGCGCTGCCCCATTGCAGCGGCCAAAGCTCTTTCGGAGGCTGGGAGGGTCTTGCTCGGGTGGAGCTCTGCTCGGGTGGAGGTGTTGGAGGACCGCCCCATGCGCTGCTTCAAGTGCATGGGGCTGGGGCACACGCGTCAGCGCTGCCCCGCGTCTGTGGACCGCTCCGGACTTTGTTTCCGATGCGGTAAAGAGGGACACAAGGGGTCAGACTGCGGGGCCAAGCCCAAATGCGCAGTCTGCTGCGAGGTCGGCCACGATTCGGGCCATGTGATGGGGGGGGCTTTCTGCAGCCCTCCTCCTGTGAGGGTATCGTACGCGGTGGCGGTTCCCACTGCCGCCGCAAAAGAGGCTGCTCGGCCGGCGCGCGCGGTTGTGGTTGCGCGGCGCAAGGCGTCAGGAGCCAATGCGATGGAGCAGTGAGGGATGCCCATCGCATTGGGAGGAAGGACCGGCAGAATTGGGGAAGTCCTCAATCCTGCCGGCCCGCGGAGGCGGTACAGGGGGGAAATAAGCGGAATGCTGACTCCCCTACGAAACCAGCGAGTGGAGATTGACGGTCTCTGCTTGCATTGCACGGTTTCAGCCG
Source organism: Musotima nitidalis (assembly GCA_949126915.1). Taxonomy (NCBI): domain Eukaryota; kingdom Metazoa; phylum Arthropoda; class Insecta; order Lepidoptera; family Crambidae; genus Musotima; species Musotima nitidalis. Next base: position 20,319,203 of record OX421421.1, read on the forward strand.
TCTGGGGGTATGTCCTAAGTGCGACAGGACACTCTCCCGGGTAGTGAGGTGCCCCGATGTTGGGGCGTGCCGGCGCAGTGCGGTTGAATGCGAAAGCGAGCCCGCGCTGCGTTTTCTTCGGCGTGAGAGGTTGCATCAAGGAGGGTTAGTGGGTATGTCCGCTTGGACGGCATCGGCATCTTCGGAAGCCGGTGCCGTCCGAGCGGAAGAGTCCCACATAACCCCGCCACCCGTCAAGTGGCTGGGTATGCGTAACGCATTACTCCTTGTAAAAAAAAAAAAAAAAAAAAAAAAAAGGTTAGGTTAGGTTAGGTTAGGTTAGGTTAGGTTAGGTTAGGTTAGGTTAGGTTAGGTTAGGTTAGGTTAGGTTGATTCTGGGGACCAGGGGTCTTGCCTTCACCGGCCGGATCGAGAGGAGACAACCTCAATAATAAATCCCTAATCCTAAGCTTTACGCCCGGCGAGAGGATGAATGGCTGGTGGGTGACCAGTCTCAAGGGCGTCACTCGGCCAGGGGATCAGCGGCCCCTCTGGTCGATAAATTCACGCTTACCCGGGTACAGGGGGCACTGCCCGGGTGGACTTTTTATTTCCCCCATACTCGTGGGATTCGTATGGATATTTCTAATAAAATCGTTTCGAAAGATGTTGTGGCGTCTGGTGACGCGGAGTTGGATGCACCTTCGGGTGTTGCTGGTGTGGAGTTGGGTCAAGTTTTGACCAGGGCCGAAGTAGTGATTCGGTACGAGGAGCAAATGCGCGTACTGAATGCGCTAGAGAAGGAAGCGGCCGATATGAGTCTGTCAGATGACGACATGGGTCTGGACAGCGACGATGAATCGGCTTCTGAGTATGAAGAGGAAGTGGTTATACCCTCGGCGCAGGAAACAGCGGACACTGCAAGGAGAGGTCGCGGCAGGCCGCCCACTCATGGGCTCTCTATGGGCCTCGGGAGAGCTCGGTCCGAGCTACAGACTGCGAGAAGGGAGAAAGCCGTTCAGAAGGAGGCTTTGGAGAAGAAGAAGGAGGAGGAAATGGCGGAGCTGGCAAGGGAAGCGCGAGCCCTTCGAAGTGAGCGAGGCTATGAGCCTGCGCTGGCTCAGCCCACATCGCCCTCTGAGCTCTTGAAGAGAGTTACACTGGATGTGGAATTGGTCGAGAGGGTTGCTCAGAAATCAGGCAACCTAAAGGGCACGTACGTAAAGGCGCTCAACGAGGCGGCGAAGTCTATCAAGGATGCTGTGGGGAATTTTTACGAACTCTCCTTCTCATCCCCGGACGCCAAAAGGTTACAGGAAGAAAACGACCGCCTACGGGAGATGGTCGTACAGTTACGCGCTGAAATGACGCAGCTGCGCGAGGACATGGAGATGATGCGGCGGGAGAGGTCCAGGCCTCCCGTCTCCGAGGTAATGGCGCCGCCGAGTCCCCGTTCACCGGGTCTTGGCGTGGTGGCCGATGTCACGGTTTCTTCGCCGTCACGCGGCAGCCCGCAGGAGGATTTGGTCTCCTCAATAATGCGCCAAGTTAGCGCATTATTGGACGAGCGCCTTCGTCCTGTTGTGGCACCGCGTCCGCCTTCAGTACAGGCGACAATAGCTGAGGTTCCGAAGGATACTGCGCCTTCTAAGGCGCCCAAGGGAAAGCGGAAAGCCCCCAAGCGACTGGCTGCCCCTTCTACCACGGCAGAAGTGACCCCCACAACATCTGAGGGCACTACGTATGCGGTTGTAGCGGGAGGAGACGCAAACCCCGCGAGGGAGAAGAAGAAGGCTCAGCCTGCCAAGAATAAGCGGGCTAAAGAGAAGAAGAAGCGGAAACCGCGCAAGATGCACGTCCCCAAGTCTGCGGCTATCATACTGTCGCTGCAGCAGAAATCATTAGATAGGGGCCTCACTTACGCCGGTATCCTGCAAAAGGCGGTGCGAAATATCAGCGTCGATGAGATAGGAATTCAGCACGGAGAACTCAGAATACGGAAGACGCAGTCTGGCGCCCGTATCCTTGAAGTGTCGGGTTCAGAGAATGGCGCGAAGGCCGACCGTCTCTTTGGAGAGATGAGAAAGATTTTCGCTCCGGAGGTTGAGATGTCCCGGCCCGTCAAGTGCGCTGAATTGCGCTTGACCGGTCTGGACGACAGCATAGAGAAGGCTGGCGTGGTTTCCGCGATAGCCCTGAAGGGGGAATGCCCTGAAGGGAGTATTAGGATTGGAGAGATCCGCCGCGGGCGCTCTGGTTCGGGCGCTGTTTGGGTGCGCTGCCCGATTGCTGCGGCGAAGAAGCTGGTTGCCGAGAAGCGGCTCTGCTTAGGATGGAGCGCGGCGCGTGTTACGCTGCTAGAGGCGAGGAAGCCGAAGTGTTTTAGGTGCTTCGAGCCCGGCCATGTACAGATCAACTGTAAGTCGGAGGTGGACCGTAGCGGTCTCTGTTACCGCTGCGGGCAGGCCGGGCATAAAGCGGCGGCGTGCGGAAATAGCCCGCACTGCCCTCTTTGTTCTGCTGCGGGGAAGCCAGCGAGTCATGCGCTGGGAAGCAAGGGGTGCAAGCCAGCCCCCTCGAGGTCGTCTAAGAGGTTGGCACAGACGCAAGTGCGTCGAGTCGCTGCAAGTGCAGCTGCCGCCTCCAGTCCCGGCACCCAAGTCGAGGGCCAGCCGGAAGAATCGCCACCGGCATCTTCTTAGCCGGACGAGAGCCGCGGGTGAGTGACGCGGGGACGTCCTCATCCGCCTTTTCAGCTCAGCTCTCGCGATGGGGGAGGGTCTTGGCTCTCCCGTCGAGTACGCCCGAGTAGCACGGGCCGCGCGTGAGGGACGCGGAGCATCCGTCAGGAATTCCCGCTTCCCCCTCTTTCTTTAGCGCGCGAGATGGCGTTACGGTCCTTTTTTAGTGGGTATTCCGCCCAATTGGTTGGTTGGTGGGGGCGGCGAGTCCCACATATCCCCGTCACTCCCCGTGTGGCGGGGAATGCGTAAATGCATTTTTTGGGACCTTAAAAAAAAAAAAAAAAAAAAAAAAAAAAGGTTAGGTTAGGTTAGGTTAGGTTAGGTTAGGTTAGGTTAGGTTAGGTTAGGTTAGGTTAGGTTAGGTTAGGTTAGGTTAGGTTAGGTTAGGTTCCCGTGTGGAGTTGCCAGACTCCCATCGGGCGCGTCCCCGGGTGGCGGATAGGGGCATGCCACACATTGTGGTACCGGCTTTTAAATAATGTAATGTAAGTCCGGCGCGGACCAAAACTGGCGGGTTTTGTGGGGCGCACCCCCGGTCGCATTTCGCGGCTGGAAAGCGGCCCAGGGGTGGGGAGCCGCGTTCTGTGTCGCGGCTTTTTCGGGGTGGCGAGCCTTCCCGGCTCTGGTTTTCTGTCTCTCCCCTCTGTTTTGCCAGGGGGTTTAGAGACAGGATCTCGCGCGGCGGGCTGGGTTTCATCCCCACCCGTCGGGCAAACTGTTACCCCCATTCTGGGGACCAGGGGTCTTGCCTTCACCGGCCGGACCGAGAGGAGACAACCTCAATAATAAATCCCCAATCCTAAGCTTTACGCCCGGCGAGAGGATGAATGGCTGGTGGGTGACCAGTCTTTAGGGCGTCACTCGGCCAGGGGATCAGCGGCCCCTCTGGTCGATAAATTTACGCTTACCCGGGTACAGGGGGCACTGCCCGGGTGGACTTTTTGTATCCCCCATACTCGTGGGAATTGTATGGCAAATTCAAATTTAAAAATCGTTTTGGAGGATATTTTGGCGTCGAAAGACGTGGAGTTGGTTTCGCCTTCGGGCTCAGATGACGAGGGTGCTCATAGCTCGGGCTTGTCTCGACAGGAGCGTATTGCGATTCGCAGATATCGCGATCAAAAGAGGCAGTTGGACCTCATCGAGGAGGAGTGCAACAGGCCTATTTCGGAGGAGGATGAGTCGCTTGACAGTGATGACCACCTCACTGGAGAAGAGGATGCGGTTCAACCGCTGAATACTGTCAGTAGTGAAGTGTCTACTGGGGTAGCGACAAAGAGAGGGCGCGGTCGGCCGGCTTCTCATGGCCGCTACGTAGGTTTAGGGAGAGCTAGGGCCGAATTGCAGGCCGCAAAAAGGTTGAGGGCACAGTCCTCTCTAGAAGAGCAGTGTGAGGCCGAAGTCGAGGAGGTGATTAAGAATGCGCGAGCCCTCCGAGTGGAGCGAGGCTATGCCCCAAAGCCGTCTCAGGCGATGCCTCTAGCTTATATTCTAGAGAGAATTACGACGGATATTGGTGTAGTCGAGTTTGTCGCCAAGAAGTCGAAGCATCTGAAGGGCACCTTTGTCAAGGCTCTTAAGGAAGCTGCGCAGTCGATAAAGGATGCCACTATGGAGGTTGGTGAGCTTTCCATGACAGAGGAAACAAGGAAACTGCAGGAGGACAATGCCCGCCTGCAGTCAGAGGTGGTAGAGCTGCGTACCCAGATGTCGCAGCTAAAATTGGATATGGAGTTGATGCGACAGCGGGAGAGGTCCAGGCCTCCCGCATTTGAAGAAACGGTGCCTCCTAGCCCCCGCTTATCGGGCCCTGGAGTGGCGACCGATTTCCCACTTTCTTCGTCGCCGCGCGGCGTTCCACAGGAGGATTGGTCTGCTTCAATAATGCGCCAAGTTAGCGCATTGTTGGATGAGCGCCTGCCTCCTGTGGTGACGCTGCCCCCGCCAATGTCGGCGGATATCGAGATGGCAGTGAAGGAGCTTCCCAAGGCCCCCAAGAAAAAGACGGCGAAGCGACGCGTGAAGACGACAGAGAGCCCTTCCGACATACCGGAGGAGTCCCCGGCACCTGCTGAATGTGCGGGTCCCAGTTTCTCGGCAGTCGCTAAAAAGAGATCGGCGCCTGCTCAAAGGCCGGCGCCTAAGGAAAGCGCGAGACCTGCAAAGGGCAAGCAGGCTAAACAGAAGAGAGGAAAACGGCCACGCAAATTACGCGAGCCCAAGTCTGCGGCTATAGTTTTATCCTTGCCGCAGGAGTCGCTAAAAAGGGGAATAACATACGCAGGTATCCTGCAAAAGGCAGTTCGGAATATCCCTCTAGAAGAGATAGGAATTTCGCATGGCGAGCTTAAAATACGGCAAGCACAGTCTGGTGCCCGTATTCTAGAGGTGTCTGGCTCGGATGGCAGTACGAAGGCTGATCGTCTAGCCGGGGAGATGCGTAAAATCTTCGCCCCCGAAGTTGGCATTGGCAGGCCTGTTAAACACGCAGAGCTACGCATCACTGGGCTGGATGACAGCGTCGATAGCAGGCAGGTTCTTGACGCCATAGCCCTGAAGGGATCATGCCCTGAAGGGATGGTGAAGGTCGGAGAGATCCGCCGCGGCCGCTCCGGCATCGGAGCCGTATGGGTGAGGTGCCCTATCGCCGCGGCGAAGAAGCTCGTCGCAGAGGGACGACTTTGTTTGGGGTGGAGCGCGGCGCGCGTAACTCTTTTGGAAGTTAGGCCGCAAAAATGTTACAAATGTTTGGAACAAGGCCACACGCAGTTCAACTGCAAGTCAGAGGTGGATCGCAGCGGTTTATGTTACCGTTGTGGACAGGCTGGGCATATCGCGGCGGCGTGTGGAAATAATCCGCACTGCCCTATTTGCTCTGCCGCGGGGAAATCGGCGGGTCACTCGCTAGGAGGGAGGGGGTGCAAATCAGGCCCCTCGCGCTCGAAGAAGAGGTCGGCTAAGACGCAAGTGCGTCCAACTGCTGCAAGTGCAGCTGCCGCCTCCAGTTCCGGTACCCAAGAAGAGGGACAGCCGGAAGAAATGCCATCGACAACATAGTCGAAAGAGGGCCGCGGGTGAGCGACACGGGGTCGTCTTCACCCGCCTTTTCGTACAGCTCTCGCGATGGGGGAAGGTCTCTAGGGTCTCCCGTCGATTTTGCCTGCGTATTTCAGCGTGGGCAGCGCGCGAGGGGACGCGGATGATTGTCAACACGTTCCCGCGTTCCCCTCTCTCCAGCGCGCGCGATGGCACGTAGTCCATTTTTTAGTGGGTATTCCGCCCCCGCTTCCATCTTTCGGGGCGGCGAGTCCCACATATCCCCGTCACTCCCCGTGTGGCGGGGAATGCGTAAAAGTCATTTTTTAGGACGGTAAAAAAAAAAAAAAAAAAAAAAAAAAAAAAAAAAAAAAAAAAAAAAAAAAAAAAAAAAAAAAAAAAAAAAAAAAAAAAAAAAAAAAAAAAAAAAAAAAAAAAAAAAAAAAAAAAAAAAAAGTTAGGTTAGGTTAGGTTAGGTTAGGTTAGGTTAGGTTAGGTTAGGTTAGGTTAGGTTAGGTTAGGTTAGGTTAGGTTAGGTTAGGTTAGGTTAGGTTAGGTTAGGTTAGGTTAGGTTAGGTTAGGTTAGGTTAGGTTAGGTTAGGTTAGGTTAGGTTAGGTTAGGTTAGGTTAGGTTAGGTTAGGTTAGGTTAGGTTAGGTTAGGTTAGGTTAGGTTAGGTTAGGTTAGGTTAGGTTAGGTTAGGTTAGGTTAGGTTAGGTTAGGTTAGGTTAGGTTAGGTTAGGTTAGGTTAGGTTAGGTTAGGTTAGGTTAGGTTAGGTTAGGTTAGGTTAGGTTAGGTTAGGTTAGGTTAGGTTAGGTTAGGTTAGGTTAGGTTAGGTTAGGTTAGGTTAGGTTAGGTTAGGTTAGGTTAGGTTAGGTTAGGTTAGGTTAGGTTAGGTTAGGTTAGGTTAGGTTAGGTTAGGTTAGGTTAGGTTAGGTTAGGTTAGGTTAGGTTAGGTTAGGTTAGGTTAGGTTAGGTTAGGTTAGGTTAGGTTAGGTTAGGTTAGGTTAGGTTAGGTTAGGTTAGGTTAGGTTAGGTTAGGTTAGGTTAGGTTAGGTTAGGTTAGGTTAGGTTAGGTTAGGTTGGGGTGTTTGTAGAGGTGTATTTTCGTGGTTTTTTGGTGTTTTGTAGTGTTTTCTGAGGGCTTTCGTTTGGTGTATCACACTTCGCAATCGGTCTTGTACTTTTTCGGCAAATAATATTTTATATTGTTTGTCGAATTTGTATGGGATTTTCGTGTTTTGTGAATACACTATAACATCGTCGACGTAGGGATTTCGACTCCCGAAATCTCTGTTTCGACTGACTTTTGCGTGTTTTTTGGATTGATTCTGCTTTGACTTGACGACATTGGCATTCTGTGGTATTTTGGACTTCGTACGATCTTGGCTTCTGTGGTTTTTGGCGGTTTTTCGTTGGATTTTCGGGACTTTGAAAATTCGGCAAAAACCCCAAATTTTTTGTGTCTTGTGTTTTTGTTCGGTTTTGTTTGTGGTAACTAGTTGTGGTCATCTTGGGTTGTCTCTGAGTGGTCGCGGCTTTGTTTTTTGTGGTTTTCTGGACGTCTGGAGAGGGACTTTCGCCTCTTTCCCTTGTCTTTTGAGGTTTTTCTCGATTTGAGCTAGTCTTGTCGCATGGCGCCAGACGCGGAGAGCGAGGAATGCTCCTCGTGCTCAGATCAGGAGGAGGAGGAGGAGGAGGTTGAGGTTGCGAGGGATAGGTCCAAGCACTGCAAGAAAGCGGTGAGGCTCTTGAGGCATAATCATGCGGTTTTAGAGCAGATTTTCAAGCGTCATAGTTTGGACGTATGTGATGCTCTGGATTCGGTGAGGGACAAGGAGTATAGGAAGGAAGCCGTACAGTCTGTCATTGAGATGGAGACTGTGGTCGAGGCCTTGGTCATGCGGTACGATGCCGACATGCTGAGAATGAGGACGAGGCTCACAACTCTTTATGAAGAGTTGAAGGAGAAAAATAGGACTAAGACTGCGGATGCTCCGCAGGGTGATTGGGTGGAAAAACTTAAGAGGGACCTTACGGAGTCTATCGTTGATAGGATTGGCACTCGGTTGTCTGCCTTGGAGGAGCGCCTTCCGCCTGCGTCTGTCGGCCGTCTGCCTCCGGCAGCGGCCAAAAAAGTGGTTGTGGAGGGAAGTGGTGCGGGAATTGTTCGTCAGAGTGAGGAGATTCGTTCGACAGTCGAGGGAACATCGAAAGGGAAGAAGGGGGATGACAGGAGGGTAGTTCAGGCGAAGAAATCGGCTGACAAAGCAGTGGTTAAAACGGCTGTGGCTTCTCGAGCTCCTTCTGGGCCCGCTCGAAAAGCCAAGCCTAGTCTTGTTCCGCCACGTTCGGCGGCAGTGATGGTTTCTCTTAAGCCGGAGGCTGTAAAGGAGGGCCTGACCGGAGGCTGTAAAGGAGGGCCTGACATATGCGGGCATGATGAAGAGGGTCAGGGCTGCTATTCCCATTGCGGATATTGGCATTTTGGAGGGGGTAGAGATGCGGCAGTCCGCGACCGGAGCCAGACTCTTAGAGCTCCCAGGTCCGGATGGTGGGGGTCGCGCGGACGCTCTGGCACAGAAGCTACGGGTTGAGCTGGCGTCTGTCGCTACGGTGTCGCGCCCCGAAAAGTTGGTTGAGGTACGAATCACCGGTTTGGATGATTCGGTGTCGGAGAAGGAATTGGGAGAGGCCCTTTCCGAGAAGGCGGGTTGTTCTGTGGAGGCGATCAGGGTCGGAACTTTGCGCGCCGGCCCTGGTGGGCTAGGATCTGCAGTCGTGCGGTGCCCTGTCGTGGTGGCGAAAGTGTTGGCGGATTCCGGGCGAATTCTCTTGGGATGGAGCTCCGCCCGGATTGAGTTGTTGGGAGAGCGGCCTCTGCGCTGCTATAAGTGTATGGGGCTAGGACATACACGTCCTATGTGCCCGTCAGTCGTCGACCGTTCCGGTCTGTGCTTCCGCTGTGGTCTGGCGGGCCACAGGGCAGCTGAGTGTGTAGGCCAGGCTCGATGCGCTGTGTGCGCTGAGAGCGGCCGAAATGCGGGTCATGTCATGGGGGGTGATGCTTGCGTCCCCCCAGCGGTTAGGGCGGCAAAAGTCGTCGTTCCAGCGGCCACTCCAGTGGTCGCCCCAGTGGTTGAAAAAGCCAAGACGTCTCGCGGGTCTTCGCGGCGTTCGAAGGCTTCTGATGCGAAACCGATGGAGCAGTGAGGAATGCTCCGTCTTTTCGGGAGGAAGCTGGCGGGTAGAGCAGGAGAGGCCTGTCACTCGCTCGTCAGCATTGTCGGAGGTCGGGAAAGTTCCCTTTAGTGGTGTCAGCGGGGGTGAGTCGGGGGACTTGCCTCTGCATTGCACGATGCCACAGTCGGGGGCGCCTCAATGCGCCCGAGTCTATCGGCCCAGTTCATCGGCCGGCCGCGATGGGTCTTGGTGGGCCATACAAACGTAGATACCACCTTGGCCCAGCGTTTGTGCGGTAAGACAGTCCCTTTTTAGTGGGTATTCCGCCCCATCGGTGGTCATGGTGGGGGGCGGCGAGTCCCACATAACCCCTCTGCTCCCCCGAGCGGAGGGGTATGCGTAAATGCATTTTTGGGGACTTAAAAAAAAAAAAAAAAAAAAAAAAAAAAAAAAAAAAAAAAAAAAAAAAAAAAAAAAAAAAAAAAAAAAAAGGTTAGGTTAGGTTAGGTTAGGTTAGGTTAGGTTAGGTTAGGTTAGGTTAGGTTAGGTTAGGTTAGGTTCCCGTCCCGTCCCGTGTGGAGTTGCCAGACTCCCATCGGGCGCGTCCCCGGGTGGCGGATAGGGGCATGCCACACATTGTGGTACCGGCTTTTATATAATGTAATGTAAGTCCGGCGCGGACCAAAACTGGCGGGTTTTGTGGGGCGCACCCCCGGTCGCACTTCGCGGCTGGAAAGCGGCCCTGGGGTGGGGAGCCGCGTTCTGCGTCGTGGCTTTTTTGGGGTGGCGAGCCTTCCCGGCTCTGGTTTTCCTGTCTCCCCCCTCTGTTCTGTCAGGGGGCTTGGAGATGGGATCGCGCGGCGGGCAGGGTTTCATTCCCACCCGTCGGGCAAACTGTTACCCCCATTCTGGGGACCAGGGGTCTTGCCTTCACCGGCCGGACCGAGAGGAGACAACCTCAATAATAAATTCCCAATCCTAAGCTTTACGCCCGGCGAGAGGATGAATGGCTGGTGGGTGACCAGTCTTTAGGGCGTCACTCGGCCAGGGGATCAGCGGCCCCTCTGGTCGATAAATTTACGCTTACCCGGGTACAGGGGGCACTGCCCGGGTGGACTTTTTATATCCCCCATACTCGTGGGACTCATATGGATTCTTTTAACAAAAATTTCGTTTCGTCGGAGGGTGTGGCGTCGCAAGACGCGGAGGAAGGTGCGCTTTCAAGCGCGGAGAGTGAGGGGGTGAGTCGCATCCCGGGCCAGATGTTGTCGAGGGCCGAGGTAGTCATTAGATACCGCGACCAAATGCGGGTCTTAGAGGCGTTGGAGAGGGAGGCAAACCGGTCTCTCTCTGATTTGAGTGAGGGAGATTCAGAGGGTGTCTTGTCTGAGGTGGAGCTAGACAGTGACGACCATTCAGAGGTCGAAGAAGAGATGGAAGCCGATGTTTCGGCTAAAGGTCCAGCGGATGCCGTGAAGAAGGGGCGCGGTAGACCCCCTACGCATGGTCTCTGTATGGGGCTAGGGAAGGCGCGTTCATTTCTCCAGACGGCGAAGAGAGCGAAGGCGGATGAGCAAGCTCGTCTCGCTGCGCAGAAAGAGGCTGAGGTTTTGGAGATGGCCAACGCAGCGCGTGCTCTGAGAAGCGAGCGTGGCCATGTGGAGAGACCGATCGAACGGGTCCCAGTTTCGGAACTGGTGAAGGGGGTGGAAGTCGACCTGACAGTGGTCGAAAACGTGGCGAAGAAGTCAGGAAACCTGAAGGGCACCTACGTCAAAGCCCTGAACGCCGCTGTCATATCGATAAGAGGAGCGGTCGGCGACATCTATGACCGCTCTTTCTCTTCGGTCGAGTCCAAGCAGCTGCAGGAGGATAATGACCGCCTGCGGACCAAGGTGGCCGAGCTAAGCGTCCAGATGATGAAGCTTGGAGATGAAGTAGATGTGCTGAAAGAGCAGCTGCGCAGCGAGAAGTCGTCACGGCGGAACCAGCGGGAGAGGTCCATGCCTCCCGTTGTTGAAGATTCCGTCGCGCCGTCTTTTCCTTCACCGGGTAGAGCGAGCTCCCCGGTAGCTGCCCCAGCAGTTCCTCCTCCATTGGAGGACTTAGAGGCGTCCATCCTCCGTAAAGTTACGGCTCTTTTGGACGCGCGTTTGCCGCCAGCAACAGTAGCTTCTACTGTGCGGCCTGCTGCACCATCTGCAGCGAAAAAGAAGAAGGAGAAGCGGCGAGCCCCAAAACCTGTGGCTCTTCCCGCTCAAGAGGTGGTTATTCCAGCGCCAGCAGAGGCAGCTGACGGCGGTTTTACCGTAGTCGCCAAGCGGAGGTCCAGGCCCGCTGCGAAACAGCCCGCTGAGAAACAGCCCGCGAAGAAGGTTGCGAAGCCCAAGCGCAAGAAAAAGCCTCGCAAGCAGAAGATGCAAGAGCCCAAATCATCGGCGATTGCTCTGTCTCTGCCGCAGGAGGCATTGGAGAAAGGCCTTACGTACGCGAATGTACTTAGAGAAGTGATAGGGAAAGTCTGTCCGGCGGATCATGGCATAGAGCCAGACAATCTGAGGATTCGTAAGACGCAATCCGGTGGGCGCGTCCTAGAAGTTCGGGGCGATAAGGGCGAGAAGGCGGATAGTTTTGCCGCTGCCTTGAGAGGGGTTCTGGTCCCCGATGTCGTAGTTTCTAGGCCGATGAGGTGCTCTGAACTGCGCCTCATCGGCCTCGACGACAGCGTCGATAGGGATCAGGTCGTGTCTTCCGTAGCCCTGAGGGGGGAGTGCCCCGAAGGGAGTGTGAGGGTAGGTGAGATTCGCCGCGGCCCGTCTGGGCTGGGTGCCGTCTGGGTGCGTTGCCCAGTGGCAGCGGCTAAAAAGTTGGTTGCTGGTAGGCGGCTGCTTTTAGGGTGGAGCGCTGTTAGCGTTAGACTGTTGGCGGCCAGGCCCCAGAAGTGCTTCAGGTGCTTCGAACCTGGACACCAGCAGTTTAACTGCAAAAGCGATATCGACCGCAGCCGTCTGTGCTATCGCTGTGGTCAATCGGGTCATAGGGCGGCGGCGTGCACATCTGAGCCGCACTGCCCTGTCTGTGGGGATGTAGGTAGACCTGCCAGTCATCTGGTGGGTGCGAAGGGCTGCAAGTGCAGCCCACCCCGTCCGGCGAAGAAGAAGGTTGCCGCAGCTAAGACTTCCTCAGCTGCGGCCCCCGCCGCTCCTCTCCCCACTGCTTCGGGGACTCAGAGTGAGCGGCGTGTGGAGATACCCCCACCGTCCAGCTAGGTGGGTGGCCGAGAGCGCGGGTGAGACTAGGGGTCTGTCCTCACCCGCTCTTCAAAGCTCTCGAGAAGGGGAGAGCCCAACGTTTTCAGGGCCTTCCTGCCGAGTTTCCTGCGTTATGCGGGGCGCGCCAGAGGGGACGCGGTGTCATGCCACCGCAATTCCCGTGTCCCCCTCGAAATGCGCGTGAGGCAAATGGTCTGTTTTTTAGTGGGTATTCCGCCCCGTTGGTTGGTTGGTGGGGGGCGGCGAGTCCCACATATCCCCGTCACGACCCCATTGTGGCGGGGAATGCGTAAATGCATTTTTTGGGACCTTAAAAAAAAAAAAAAAAAAAAAAAAAAAAAAAAAAAAAAAAAAAAAAAGGTTCCCGTCCCGTGTGGAGTTGCCAGACTCCCATCAGGCGCGTCCCCGGGTGGCGGATAGGGGAAGCCACTCCGGCGTGGGTGGTCCCGGCTTCGGCTGGCGTGGACCAAAACTGGCGGGTTCTGGGCGCACCCCTGGCTGCGTCTCGGCGCAGCCGGAAAGCGGCCGTGTGGAAGGAGTCGCGACTCGGTCTCGCGGCTCTCGGGGAGGAGATCTCCCGGGAGGTTCCGTCTCGCCCCTCTGTTCTAACAGTCGGGTGGGATGGGGTCGCGCGGTGGGTCCGGCGGTTGCAGTTTTGTGATCGCCGGGTGGGCCTTGCCGATTGGCTACGGTCCCCCTTCGGGCAGCCTGTTACCCCCAGGGTTGGGGCCAGGGGTCTTGCCTTAGCGGCTGGGCCGAGAGGAACGCGAACCTCAATAATAAATCTGCGAAAAAGCCCGCAGCGGCGTCGCTTGTTCGGCGCTGCAGCGGCCCCATGCCGCAGCCGGCCTCGCGGAGAGGTTCGGTGGGCGCGGCGAGAGGACGCAGCCGCCTTCATGGCGGTGGGCGTGAGAGGATGCAAACCTCTATAAAAAATGCCCCTGCCGCAGCTGTGTGCCCCTAGGGTGGGGCCCAGTGGTCGCGGCGCGTGGACGCCTCGGGGTGTGACCCCGCCCTGAGCGCGGAAAGAGGAAGCCAACCTCTCTAAAATAATGGCACGGGGACGCCGTGGCCGGGAGGGCCGGACGGCGGTAAGAGGAAGTCAACCTCTATAAAAAATGACGCCAAGTCCGCAGCGGCGTCGCATTTAGTGATGCCGCAGCGGCCCCTGCCGCAGCTGGCCCGAGGTGTAGGGCTCAGTGGGCGCGGCGCGAGGTGGCCGCCGCCCTCTCACGAGGTGTGGTGGCTGGGAGCTGCGGGCGAATAACGGGGAAGTTTTCGCCCGCCTTGTACGGCTCCGGGACGGGGAGTGGCCCTTAACCCAGGTCCCTCCGTTGCGAGTGAGCCTGCCTCACGGCGGGCTGCGCGGAGGGCGGACATGTGTGTAATCCGAAAGGTGGTCCCTTGTCCGCTCTGTCCGACCGCGCGAGTAGGTGTTCCTTTGTTTTTTAGTCGGTGCGAGTCCGACATAACCCAGTGAGCCTCCCCGTGGCCTCTGGGTATGCATAAGGCATTTTTCAAAGGTTAAAAAAAAAAAAAAAAAAAAAAAAAAAAAAAAAAAAAAAAAAAAGGTTAGGTTCCCGTGTGGAGTTGCCAGACTCCCATCAGGCGCGTCCCCGGGTGGCGGATAGGGGAAGCCACTCCGGCGTGGGTGGTCCCGGCTTCGGCTGGCGTGGACCAAAACTGGCGGGTTCTGGGCGCACCCCTGGCTGCGTCTCGGCGCAGCCGGAAAGCGGCCGTGTGGAGGGAGTCGCGACTCGGTCTCGCGGCTCTCGGGGAGGAGATCTCCCGGGAGGTTCCGTCTCGCCCCTCTGTTCTGACAGTCGGGTGGGATGGGGTCGCGCGGTGGGTCCGGCGGTTGCAGTTTTGTGATCGCCGGGTGGGCCTCGCCGATTGGCTAAGGTCCCCCTTCGGGCAGCCTGTTACCCCCAGGGTTGGGGCCAGGGGTCTTGCCTTAGCGGCTGGGCCGAGAGGAACGCGAACCTCAATAATAAATCGGCGAAAAAGCCCGCAGCGGCGTCGCTTGTTCGGCGCTGCAGCGGCCCCTGCCGCAGCTGGCCTCGCGGAGAGGTTCGGTGGGCGCGGCGAGAGGACGCAGCCGCCTTTATGGCGGTGGGCGTGCGAGGAGGCAAACCTCGGTAAAAAATGCCCCTGCCGCAGCTGTGTGCCCCTAGGGTGGGGCCCAGTGGGCGCGGCGCGTGGACGCCTCGGGGTGTGACCCCGCCCTGAGCGCGGAAAGAGGAAGCCAACCTCTCTAAAATAATGGCACGGGGACACCGTGGCCGGGAGGGCCGGACGGCGGAAAGAGGAAGTCAACCTCTATAAAAAATGACGCCAAGTCCGCAGCGGCGTCGCTTTTAGTGATGCCGCAGCGGCCCCTGCCGCAGCTGGCCCGAGGTGTAGGGCTCAGTGGGCGCGGCGCGAGGTAACCGCCGCCCTCTCACGAGGTGTGGTGGCTGGGAGCTGCGGGCGAATAACGGGGAAGTTTTCGCCCGCCTCGTACAGCTCCGGGACGGGGAGTGGCCCTTAACACAGGTCCCTCCGTTGCGAGTGAGCCTGCCTCACGGCGGGCTGCGCGGAGGGCGGACATGTGTGGAATCCGAAAGGTGGTCCCTTGTCCGCTCTGTCCGACCGCGCGAGTAGGTGTTCCTTTGTTTTTTAGTCGGTGCGAGTCCGACATAACCCAGTGAGCCTCCCCGTGGCCTCTGGGTATGCATAATGCATTTTTCAAAGGTTAAAAAAAAAAAAAAAAAAAAAAAAAGGTTAGGTTAGGTTAGGTTAGGTTAGGTTAGGTTAGGTTAGGTTAGGTTAGGTTAGGTTTTTTTTTTTTTTTTTTTTTTTTTTTTTTTTTTTTTTTTTTTTTTTTTTTTTTTTTTTTTTTTTTTTTTGAAATAAAAATTCAGGTTTCCACAGACATGTTGTCCGTGCTCTTTTAATGTTAATGTTCTTTATTGTATTTATTAATTTATTACATTTCTACGTCATTCCACTGCTCATGCTTGCAGGAAGTTCACTTCTTACTTATTGAGTTCCTTAAATAACTATAGATTACAACTATTTGAATTACTTATACAACTAAAGATTACGTTTTTGTTGGAGTTACATTGATTGTGTTTAGGTTTTACATGCTATCAGTGATTGAATACCTGTCCATCAATGTGTTACATTTTATCACTTATATATCTACAAATTACATTTCTATGAATATGTCTACAGTTTTTTCCTTTTTGTTTGAGATACATCGATTGTGTTTAGGTTTTACATGCTATCAGTGATTGAATACCTGTCTATCGACATGTTACAGTACAAACAAAAATTTCTTTTATTTAATTCTAACTTATTGTGTACATATATATCCTCTTTTTTTTTTTTTTTTTTGTATTATAGTCATACTCATTAGATTGTCATTCTCTTTTTTTTTTTTTTTTTTTTTTTTTTTGTCTTACACATTTTTTTTTTTTTTTTTTTTTTTTTTTTTCTTTGTCATGCATGATGTTTATTGTTTTTTTTTTTTTTTGTATATATAATTCATGCGTCTTATGTTATTTTTATTATTATAATTTTTTTTTTTTTTTTTTTGTTATTACTCTATACATACTATTTCATTGTTTGTTACATTACATTCTAATTCTTACGTTAGTGTTAGTTAAGTTTTTATGGCTTTCTCATCCGGGTGTTTTATCAATGTTACTAGTCGCGTGCTCCACATGTTTTAGGTGCCCGCGTGTCCCTGTAGCATTGACAACGTTTTATCCATGACCGCCTCGTCTCGATTTTTCATCGCCATTTTTAGATTGTGGTTGATTATGTCCCTCTCCGTTGCACCTCTCGCTCGACTTATAAATCGGCCTATCGCGTCGTTACCATTATCTGTGTGGTAGACGCAGCTGATTGTGTGGCGCGAAATAGCTACAACCGCGTGTGGGACACTATCATGAATCTGTTTGTGCTCAGGGGCCGTGTTGATGATGATTACGTGTGGGTACGTAAGGCCTTGCGCTTCGTGAATCGTCAAAACCCTTGATCCTTTACCCGATCCATAACCTTGGGAGATAAGGGATTCTTTCTCAACCTGTGTATGGACTAGGTATAGGGTGTCTGGAGGGGTTTTTGGTATTTGCGCACCTGAGTATTGTTTACGGGATAGAGACGAAACTTGCGGTTTAGACGAGTATATACCGCCATAGACCTCGTCAAGGGCATACGCTACGTCAATCGGGTTTCGGTGAGTACATAACAGTTGGTCGGTTATGTTCACCACGTGGTTGGGGCGATGGTATACCATGGGGAAAAGGTTCTCTCTGTCGATGAAGGGCAGCTGGTTGTTGTCACCTATTAGGAGGACGTGTTTCGCCTCAGCAATCCGGGCCGCCATCACTATGGATCCGAAATGGTTCATGAGCGCCTCATCCACCATCAGCCGATGACATCGCTGAACTGGCTTCTTGAACCCATTTACCAGCACTGAAGCTAGTGTTCGAACCCTCGTGTTGGCTTCTCGCCCTATTCGACTTGTGAGCTTCTCCTTTAGGTCTTTAGCCGCCTCTCTGGTTGTTGTTACAACAATGTCATTTTGTTCGTCAAAGTTTTTCACCACCCAAGTAGTTTTCCCGCACCCCGGTACTCCGTTCACCCATGACATTTCAGGCATTTCCCAGTTTCCGAAGTCCACGCCGTCCTCTCGGACTTTGGAGATTGTATTTGCCATCTCCAGCATCCGGTCGTCCAGCATGACCTTCGTGCACCGTGCCGTCAGTACTATGGGGTCATTACTTGGGGTGATGAATTTGATTTCGTTGGGGTTTGTTTCATCCTGTTCTACAAATCCTCCAGATCCGCTTGCACTGTACGCGGCCATGGATTTGCAGATTGGACCTCCTCTTATTACCTCCCCGGTGTCGTTGTTGTATATGGTGGCGTCGTTCTCTTTGAGCTTCGCGTCCAAAAGACCCATGTAGCCTGATTGATAATATTCCATTATCTCTTTACACGTGATCAGACTTACCTTCCTTGCGGCTTTGGTGACTGCCAGGAATTCGAGGAAGGCGTTTTTCATGTGGTCCATTGGGCACGAAGCCTTTAGGTATGTCGGAAGTGCCACTTGGCCTTTAGCAGCTCGTGATGGTTTTATAGCTGTAGTTCTTATTGAGGCCTCGTCCGGGGCGACTTCCTTCTGGGGTTTGATCTTTTCGCCCATGAAGATCTGACCGAGAGCACTGGCCAGACCCCTCATCGTCGTGGTTTTCCTTGCTCTCTCGATGTTTTCCTCTCTCTGTCTTGCGAGGTCCTTTTCCATGCGCTCCTTCGTTCCTATCTGTTGGAGCCTTTCTGATCCACTGGGTGTTTCCGTTTCTGATGTTTGCGCTTTTTTGGGGCTGTCGCCTCTGAGGAAACTCAGGTTTTCGCCACGGCCCTCGTACACTATAACCTCATGGTATTTTGAGATTTTGAGGCCTCCAATGTGTTCTTGGGTTTCGCCTTTTGTGTAGCCGACAGCCATGGCGTCTACGCTTATGGTTTTTGGAGATATCTTCTCTTCGTCCCCTTTGTTCGCGATTGCGGTAAGTAATGAACAGGCTTGTTGGAACTGGCTTGTATTGTGGTCTCCCGCAAACAAAATGATTGTTTTGTTTTGTGTGCGGAGTAACCTACACTTTTGTCCAGCCAGTTCGACCACACTGAGCGCATCGTAGGTTTTACGTCGCACACTGACTTTAGCCGTACTACCGTTCATTAACACCGCTAGCCCTGGGGAGATGGTTACCCATTTTTT
Source organism: Musotima nitidalis (assembly GCA_949126915.1). NCBI lineage: Eukaryota > Metazoa > Arthropoda > Insecta > Lepidoptera > Crambidae > Musotima > Musotima nitidalis. Next base: position 20,337,190 of record OX421421.1, read on the forward strand.
CGCGTGATCGTTACAGAAACAGATACCCAGTCTCTCTTTATTGTTGTCCATAAACGTGGCCACCCCCCTAATCCTTATACCCGGCTGTCCGCTTTCCCCACAGCGAAGTAACTGTTGGGTTGTCATTCCCTGCGGGGTGGCGGTCTTCGGAGCCGGAGCGTGGGTTTGGGTGGCGACCACTGGTGTTGGTACGGACGTTATGGTTTGGGATTCGGTTGTCGCGTTTCTTTTCGACGCGGATTTGATGATAGTTTCCGCGTACTTCAGGAAAGTGTCTCTGGTCCCCTTGTCCTCAATTATTTTTGGGAGGTTGTCCCTGCGGAGGTCAACGTCGGTCTGGAGTTCAAAGTTCAGTCGAATTTCGCCGAAACGAGGGCAGTCCAGGAGTAGATGCCATATTGACTCACTGATTTGGTCGTCGCACTCGCATCCCGGACTGTCTTTCAACTTGAACTTATGCAGGTATTCAGCTATTCCCCCGTGTCCCGTTAGTACCTGTACCTGTGACGGTGTCAGTTTTGTGGATCTCACTATCCGATATGCTGTGTTAACATTCGGTAGGAAATCCTTCGTGACTTGTCCGGTAGTGGAGTTCGCGTATCTGTCTTGCCATTTACGGACAGTTTCTTCGCGTATTTTTCTCCTTACGTACGATAGGGGGGTTTTGCTGTACTCCGCTCCAGTGGTTGAACTCAGGGCCGCTTGCTTTGCAAGCTCATCCGCCCTTTCGTTTCCAGCCGTACCGACATGAGCCCTCAGCCAGAACAACCTCAGCTCTCTTCCTTCTTCTTTTATCCTCCCGATGTTTTCCCTTACCGCCTTCGCCAGAGGATGGCTCACTCTTGGGTTTTTCAATAGCTCTAGCGATGATCTTGAGTCACTCATTATATTCAGAGGACTTTTTTCGCTATTTAGAGCCATTTCTGTCGCCCTGAGCAAAGCGTACATTTCCGACTGGAAGACGGTGCAGGTCTCATCGAGGCGGAAAGTGGATGACGCGATCTCCTCTCCTCCCTCCCACCACGTTAGGGCAGCTCCTACCTTTTCATCTATCTTGCTGCCGTCTGTATAGATGTGGGGTCCGGTAACATGGTGGGACTTTATGGTTTCGGGATCAACGTCCTCCAGGAGCTCGAAGTCTACTGATGTTTGTGTAGATGGGTGTGGATGGTCTAGGTAGTGTACCACTCCTTCGAGCTCCTTCCCGGGTGGTATGTACTGTGTTGTGAGGCCCTTTTTGGTCATATATAGACTCCTCGCCTCAGAAACTCTCAGGTCTATTGGTAAGACACCAGAAAGTACCGTCGCCGATGTCAGTGATACCGTGCGATATGCCTTGCAGATTTTTTGAGCGAAGCCTCTTTGTAGGCTGTTAAGTTGGCTCTGTATCATCTGTTGCTGCGCGGCTGGGGCCCAGCAGCTTGAGGCATAAAGCACAATTGGTTCTATCACCGCGACGTATATCGTTCTGATTATCTCTCCATTCAACCCCCACGTCACTTTCGCCGCGCACGCTAGTTTTTTATAAATGTCCGCGGCCTTTTTACATGTGGCGGTTACGTGCGCATTGAAATTGAGGTGATGATCGATTACGAGACCGAGTAGTTTCATTTCACTCACGAGTTTAATGGTCTTCCCCGACATGAGGAGATTGGGTGTGTCGTACTTGATTTTTTTCGTTATAAGCATCGCTAGCGTCTTGTGCGCCGCGAAGTTTAGCTTATTACGACAACCCCAATCCACTACACGCGCGAGAATCGCATTCGCTTGTTCCTCGAGTGAGCTTATTGATTTCCCAGAGAAAACAAGTGTGACGTCGTCAGCGAATGCTTGACAGTGCACTTGTTCCTCCGAGAGTTGTTGAAGGAGTGAGTCCAGAATGATGTTCCAGAACGTTGGACCCCCTATTGACCCCTGCACGCAGCCCTTCGTTGTTAATCGTTCGCTCGTTGACCTGGCGTAGTTCACTCTAACCTTGCGGTTGCTGAGGTATGAGTTCACCATAGCGTACAGGTTTTTCGGGCAGTGTCGATCGATGAGCTGCTGCTTTAGGCCTGGCCACCATGCGTTATCAAAGGCCCCCTCTATGTCCAGCGAGACTATTAGTACCGTGTTTTTCTTTTCCTGTTCGGTTCTAATCTTCTCCAGTAGATCAAAGAGGGCGTCCTCGGTTCCGCGTTGTGGCAGGAAGCCGTATTGTTTTTTATTCAGGGTTGGTAGGAGATGCCAATGAATTCTGTTGATCATTAGTTTCTCTAGTATCTTTCCGAGAACTGAAAGGAGACCGATTGGTCTGTACGATTTGGGTTGGGTATAATCGTCCTTTCCGGGTTTCCTGAGAATTATAACGTGGGCCATTTTCCACTGTTCCGGGAAGTATGCGAGTTCCATGCACTTGTTGGCTATGGCAAGGAACGTCTTCACCTCACAGTAAATGGCTGTCGAGCAGATATCCGCCGTCAATCCGTCCGGACCAGGCGCTTTCTTCGGGTTTACCGCGTTAAGCACCGTGTTTAGTTCGGCCGAGGTAAACGGCGGATCGTCTGCTGATAGCCCCATTATATCCTCTGGGCGGTTCCTGTCTACCCGTTCTCGGAGTGTGGTGTGTTCTGTGGTGTCCGTGTCTAACTGATCCACAGGGTAGAAAGTACTGGCGAGGAGGTCCGCGGATTTCTCTGGACTTAACGTGTTTCCTTGTAAGTCCCTGAGAAGCATGTCCTCGTTCCTCCTGCCCGTTCCCCTTAATACCCTGTAGATCCCGTCCCAGACACTCTCCCTGTCCTGTTTTGTACAGAACTCCTTCCAGCTTTGTGTTTGGTGTTCTTCCGCTGTACTGGAGTATTTCTGTTTCGCCTCTTGGTAGTCCTTTATGACGAACTCTAAACGCGATGGGGCTGCGTTCCTAATTCGTCTCTTTTTACGAAGGACATCCTTCCTACATTCGTCTAGGGTGGTGGACCACCAGGGGGGCCTCGCCTTCCCCTTCCAGATTCCTATCCTCGGGATGAAACTGTTACACACGTCCTGAATTGTTTCCACATATGATGTTATTGTGGATTCAAGATCTTCATGGGTTTTCAGCGCTGTTATTGTAGTTGGTGTGAGTTGTTTACTAACTAGGGAGATTGGGAGTTGGGTACGAAACTCTTGCCACTTTGCCTTCTTGGTGTTGTACCTCCGAGTTGAAATTGGCTCCAGTTGAGTCGGAGCCTTTTCCAGCTGGAGGTCAAACGTTATGGCGTTGTGGTCAGATGTTATAAGGTTTCGGTTTACTCTCCAGTTGTTGATCTTTCCTAGCAGTGACTCACTACAGGCTGTTACGTCCACTATGCTCGTGTGTAACCTACTTCCTCTCAGGGCCTCGAAAGTTGGGGTGTCTCCCATGTTGAGGATTTGTAGGTTCATCTCGTCCAGAAAGGAATTGTACGCCGCCCCTCTGCGATCCTCCGTCCTGCTACCCCACCAGTGACTCCATGCGTTAACATCTCCGCCCACGATTGTGTGCGGTGTCTCCAGTGTTAAGATGGTTTTCCTGATGCGGTGCAGGTATGTGTCTATTTCTTGGTCCCCTTCAAGGTAAACCGATACGACGCCGAACTTGAAGTTGTTGGTTCTCAGCTGTACTGATGCCTCCGTCTCCGTTACCAGCTGCGGGTCATGAATGACCTCTAGCCGGTCCCCGAAGACGATGACAGCAGCCTTCACTGGCTTCACCCTGCCCAGGGTGCACTGGATCACTCTCGTGCCTGGGTATTCCTTTAGTACCCCCGCGCTTCCTACATAGGGTTCTTGCACGAGGGCTACTGATATTCCCAGCTCCTGGGCGACCTGAAGAAGCTCGGCTGTGGCGATCTTTGATCTTTGTAGATTCGCCTGTATCAGTTTGATTTGTTTGTTTGAAGGGGGTGAGTTGGTGTTCCGGGACTCAATTTTAGCAGTAGGATATTCTTGATCTTGCTATTGAGTCCCATTTTTTCTTTATTATGCATTCATCGCTGAACGCGTTGTGGTCGCAATCGACCTTTTCTCCGAATTCTGCGCTACAGTTTTTGCACTTAGGAAAAGCGCCGCTCAGTCGTTTGGGGCACTTCTCCCATGTGTGTGGGTCACCGCAGAAGCTACATAGTTGCTGCTTTTCTTTGCAGACAGTTTTTGTGTGACCGTATCCCAAGCATTTGATGCATTGCACCAGGGGGGATTGGTCCACTACTTGTCTGCGTTGCAAACCTATGTATATTCTGCCGGCCTCCAGTATTTTTCTGTGTATGTGTGGAGACACTTCTAATACCGGGTGGCACTCTAGGTTGTTCCGTGCCCGTTTCCTGTAGCGCACCTTCATCACATCGGTCATTGGGTTCACGATCCCAAGCACGTCCTTGTTTTGTGCTCGAATCAACTCGACCAGTTCTTCGTCGGTGTGGTATTCGAGCACGTCTTTCACTCTTATGAGTGGGTTGCCACTCCTAGCAACCTCCACTTTCAGAGTCTTGTTCCTGGTGACCTGAGATTGTACGAGGGTCAGGTCTTCCCTCGTGTGGCAGCTTAGAACCACCCTTTGGTTTCGCGCCTTTCTTACTCTTTCCACCTTGGCTCCGGTCTTCTTACAGTCCAGAGCCTCCCTTATTCTATCTATCACGTTGTCCCCGGTGTTTTTGGGGTCAGTGGACGATATGATCAGGGTGTGGTTGGGGCGCGCCTCGGGTGGTTTCGATGTGACCGCTGCGTATGTGGGTTTCGTTTGGGGGGGTTTCGTTGTCGGCCGGTTTTCGAGTATGCCCAGCTCTGCGCCTAAGCTCATCCTGGGGGGTGGTGATCGCTCCTTGAGTTGCCTCATGGTGCGTAATTCCGATGCCACCGCTTCCAGACGCTCATTTATGGGCTGCAGCTGCTCTTCCATACTGACAACCGGCTCTCGGGGTTTCGGCGTGAGCTTGATGTTATCGCCTAATTTCGTTACAGTTGTTTTGAGGCTTGCTAGTTCCTCACTAACTTTGTCATATCCGGGTTGGGGGGGGGGAGTATTTTTTTGGCTCTCTAGTTGGGCCATTGTTGTCCCCGTGTTCCAGACCAAGGTGTTTGTCGCCTCGTGTATCTGGTCGATGCTCCGTCTTAGCTCATCCATTTGTTTGGAGAGCGTTCGGAGCATCGTCTCATTTACACTGGGCGATTGCACCTTAGTGTGCTCTGCCGTTTTATTGTGGCCCTTCGCACCTTCGGACAGAGTGTGGAGCGTGTCCTGGATTTGGGTGATGGTTTTCTCCATACCCAGGATTTTCTTTGCGCTCCTCTCTATCTGTTGGTACGGCTCTATGGTTTCGTAGCCGAGCCAGCTACGAATGGCCTTAGTCTCGTCCAGGTTTGTTCGTATTGTGTTTTGGGTTTCCTTGAGGGCCAAGTGCAGCTCGTTGGTTAGGAGCGACACTCTTTTGTTGTGGGCCCTCTCTGCCCGCACTATTTCACAGGCGTGCCTCGCTCTCTCTTTCTCCAGGTTTAGCCGATGGCGCGATCTAGAGTCGGAGAGTGCGAGGCACGTCTCGTACAGTGTTTGCAAGCACTCCATTGTTTTGAGCTTGCACTCCTTTTTCATATTACCCGCCTCTTCGAGAGCTGTTTTGCCTGTCTGCAGCATCTCGTTCGCCAGTTTTGTCGCCATGTCCATGTGGACCCCGGGTCTTTTGGTAGACAGAGGGATTATGCTCTGCCTTCCGTGGGGTTGAATTTGGCTCGACGCTATCGACTCCAGATCGCTCGCCGAGTCTTCGTCGTCCGAAGCTATGGGTCGCGGAGGAAGGTCTTCTTGACTCCATTCCTCTACCCTTTTTATTGCTTCCTTCGTGACTTCGACTGCGGAGCCGGTGGAGTCGTCGCTGGCTACTGATCTGGCCGCGGTTGATTTTGTTAGAACCTTTTCCCTTAGCGACTTGGTCTTTGTAGTCGCCACAGGGCGTGACGCGGGCACCTGTTTACGTGGGAGCGGTGGTGATGTTGAGGTTTCAGTGGGCTCCGTGCCTTTCTGCTTCCTGGATGTGGATGAGGAAGACATGATCACGAGGTTTTGTTTTTAGGGGGGTTAAATTTACTAGTTTAATTAAAATTAATCTAAAAAGAAACGGTTAAACAAAAGTTAAACAAGTTAAACAAAACAATAAAAAATAAAAATCTACTGCTAATTGTGAACCTCCTGCTGATGTTAAATAGCAGTGGAGTACGTTTTATCGCGCGTACGAAGCAGATGTTTTTAGCCTCGCGAGATGGGTGTGCGCAGTGTTTTGGCCTCTCTTTTTCGACGGTCCGTTGATGATGACTGGATTGGTGATGTGGAGAAGGCTCAATTGAAATTCCGAAGGAACACGACGATTGCTCGCTGTTGTATCTTTCAATTGAGCCCTTTCTCGGTCTTCTAGCTCTTAAGATGACCGAGTTGAGTTGAGGGGGGGTGAAGTGGGTTTGTGAAGGGGGGGGGAGACAAGAAATGTTAATTTGAAAGAGCAGGAAAATAGTTTTCTGCGTTACCTTTCGAGGGAGCCCTTTCTCGGTCCTCTAGCTAGAAAGATGGCAGAGTTGAGTCGAGGGGGGGTGAAGAAAATTATCCTGAGAGGGGAAAACCCGATCGGTCTGAAAGTGATGGGGCCACTGGGTTAAGCCGCTGTTCCCCTTTTGAATGAGCCTTTTCTCGGTCTTCTGGCTCTAAAGATGGCCGAGTTGAGGCGAGGGGGGTTGAGGAAATTTTCTAAGGGGGGGGGAAATTCAGTTTATTTAAAACTGGTGGGGCCAGTGGGTAGAGCCGCTGTTCCCCTTTCGAATAAGCCCTTACTCGGGTTTGTAGCCTCAAAGATGAGGGAGTTCGTGTGAGGGGGGGTGCGGTAATTTGCCCCGAGGGGGGAGGGGGGGTGAGGGGTGAGGGGGGGAGGTTTCGTGGGGAGTCGATTTCAGGGGTAAAAATTTAGGGGTTGTGGGGGTGGTAGCGGGATTTTTAACCCTTAATATCTCCTTATAGGGGGGGGTTATCTGAAATCTGGTGGGGCCAGATTTTGGGAAATAGAGCGCCCCTTCGAGGGAGTGGTCGTTGGGGGTTGTAACCCTAGTGGTTTCAGAGATATTGAGAGGGGGGAAATTTGCGGGGTTCAGGGGGGGGGGAGGTCTCGTGTGTGGTTGATATATGGAGGAGTTGGTAGAGGGGGGAGTAGCGAGGTTTCGTGTGGTGAGGGTTGGTGAGGTTTAGAATTTAAGGGTTGAGGGTGAAGGGTGTATCGCCAGTGACGTCAATATTAGCTCGGTGATGGATGCTCTGACGTAGTATCGTCTACCAGTCGTACCAAGTGACAGTGTCAGGTGGCAGGTTGACCGATGACAGATGACGAGCTCTGGTAGGTGACAGCCTTACTGATGACAGGTGACAGCTGGTTGTGTATCGTTGGAGCTGTCAGTCAGTGTTCGTGGCGTTTCGCTTCCAGCGTGGATGTCAATATTGACGTTTGACTGACGTGTAGGTGTGAAAATGTCTTGCGTGGAAGGTGTGACGTCAAACTATGAAATCCTTTGTTCTAAAATGATGTTATAACTTCGGAGATCCTTCATGGATTTTGACGAAAGTTTTTTAGACAAGTAGAGTTCCACAGTACCTTCTTTTTGGTGTTATTCCAGTAACGTTCCGTTGAGTAGCCTCGGTGTTATTAAGGTACAAAGTCTCCTTGATCCTGGCGCTGATCCTGATGAGTTACAGATCTGCGCACATAAATCCTGGCGAGTTGCACAACACTTTATCACTGCACAAAGTTTCACGCGCGTAGCTCAAAAAAAACCTATTTTTAGGAATTTTTTTCACGGAGCTATATGTTTATCGTGTCTTGTAAGAGGGCGTACTGGGTTAGGTTAGGTTAGGTTAGGTTAGGTTAGGTTAGGTTAGGTTAGGTTAGGTTAGGTTAGGTTAGGTTAGGTTAGGTTAGGTTAGGTTAGGTTAGGTTAGGTTAGGTTAGGTTAGGTTAGGTTAGGTTAGGTTAGGTTAGGTTAGGTTAGGTTAGGTTAGGTTAGGTTAGGTTAGGTTAGGTTAGGTTAGGTTAGGTTAGGTTAGGTTAGGTTAGGTTAGGTTAGGTTAGGTTAGGTTAGGTTAGGTTAGGTTAGGTTAGGTTAGGTTAGGTTAGGTTAGGTTAGGTTAGGTTAGGTTAGGTTAGGTTAGGTTAGGTTAGGTTAGGTTAGGTTAGGTTAGGTTAGGTTAGGTTAGGTTAGGTTAGGTTAGGTTAGGTTAGGTTAGGTTAGGTTAGGTTAGGTTAGGTTAGGTTAGGTTAGGTTAGGTTAGGTTAGGTTAGGTTAGGTTAGGTTAGGTTAGGTTAGGTTAGGTTAGGTTAGGTTAGGTTAGGTTAGGTTAGGTTAGGTTAGGTTAGGTTAGGTTAGGTTAGGTTAGGTTAGGTTAGGTTAGGTTAGGTTAGGTTAGGTTAGGTTAGGTTAGGTTAGGTTAGGTTAGGTTAGGTTAGGTTAGGTTAGGTTAGGTTAGGTTAGGTTAGGTTAGGTTAGGTTAGGTTAGGTTAGGTTAGGTTAGGTTAGGTTAGGTTAGGTTAGGTTAGGTTAGGTTAGGTTAGGTTAGGTTAGGTTAGGTTAGGTTAGGTTAGGTTAGGTTAGGTTAGGTTAGGTTAGGTTAGGTTAGGTTAGGTTAGGTTAGGTTAGGTTAGGTTAGGTTAGGTTAGGTTAGGTTAGGTTAGGTTAGGTTAGGTTAGGTTAGGTTAGGTTAGGTTAGGTTTTTTTTTTTTTTTTTTTTAATGCCGCCCATTCTGCTGCTATTTTTGCAGCACCCTTAATATCTATTAGTAAAAGTCTTGGTTGTTTGTTCTGTGTTTTTTTTTTTTTTTTTTTTGTAGTTATATATATTTTTTTTTTTTTTTTTTTTTTTTTTTCGGGTGTATATTTTTTTTTTTTTTTTTTTTGGATGGGTCGGCTTACATTGCTTTTCCATATTGGTTTACAATTGTTAACTTAGTCAATAAAAATTAGACAGATTATAATTACCACTTAATACGATACAAGAAAATGACTTAATTTAAAAGCAGTTAAAATTCAGAAATACATTGTCAAACATAATAATCAAGATTAAAAAATATATAGTCAAAAATTAATTAAGATTCATTACACTCAAATCAATATACACAATAAAATCAAATAAAAAATGCGGCAAAAGCCTAAAATACAATATGAATAATTACAGATAGAGAAAATAATTTAATTTAAACAACATAAATAATAAACCAAAATTCCACAAATTAATTACAATCATAATAGTTAATGTCAGATCCTAAAATTACAAATTTAAATAAATAATGTGGCAAAAGCCTAAAAATTGGAATTAATAACAATAATAAAAAATAAAATAGATCATATAATTAAAAATGTCAAAATTATTCTACAAACATAAATGCGGCAAAAGCCCAAAATTACTTAATATTAACTACACAAACAATAAAATACAAATTAGAAATAATTACAAACATTAATGTCAAAACCCTAAAATTACAAATTAAAATACATTATGTGGCAAAAGCCTAAAACTTAAAATCTATAAAAACAATAATAATAATAAAATAAATCACATAATCAAAAATGTCATAATTAGCCTACGTGACCTGCTGCGTGTAGCCGACCCCAGTAGCGCTCATAAGCTACGGGCGCCTTACGTCCCCCAGCGTCGACCCATTCTCCTTAACCGCCCTCATATAGACAGTCCCCGCATAATCCCAGAAGGCCTTTCTCACGTCCGGTGACGCCACCAAGTCCGGCGCGTTTTCTACACACAACCGAAGACCCGTCCTGTGCTCGCAGTCCACTCTGAGCGCACCATACCTGGAGCACTCAAAGAGGACATGAGGAACAGTCTCTTCAGATCCATCCCCGCAAGCACAGGAGGGGTCCTCAGTCAGTTTGAACCGATTTAAGTAGGACCTGAGCCCCCCGTGTCCAGAAACAATCTGCGTTAGGAGGGGCCCACTCTCAAGCTTACCGAGCGTACCGTACGCGGCCCCGACCTCCGGGAAAAACATTTTGGTGACAGCGCCTGTTGGAGCCTCCTCATATCTCGCCTGCCATCTCTCCAGGGTCTCCCCGCGCAGAATCTTTTTTGCATACGATAGGGGAAATCGGTCATAATGTGGGGACATCTTACTCTTAAGGGCGGCATTTTTAGCTACTTCGTCCGCCCTCTCATTTCCGATTATCCCCACATGCGCCTTAACCCAATAGAGCTGCGCACCGATTTCCCCCTCCTCCAATTCGCGCAGAGAGGCCCTGATTTCAAATGCTATGGGATTCTCCGTGGCTGGATCGCTAATCGACTCAAGCGCAGAGCGCGAGTCGCTCACGATGCAGCCACGGACCCCGCGAGACACCAGATAATTCGCCGCCTTTCTGATAGCCACCAGCTCCGCCTGGAACACCGAACAGTAGTCCGCCAAGGGGAGCGCAAACTTCTTCACCTCTCTACCCCGATCAAAACAGATCAACCCCGCCCCCACCTTCCCCTGGATCTTACTGCCATCCGTGTATATCTGGAGCAGGTCGGCGTCCAGGGCATCTGCCTGACACTGATCTTCTATATGCCCGAAGGGCAGGCGCCGTCTGAGCGCCGGGTGGGGATGCTGGTACGGCTCCACTCTCCTCTCCAGCTCCCTCCCAGGCAGGTCATCCAGGCCCCTACCCCTCTTAACGTCGTATAGCGCCGCCCGCTCCAATGCCCTAAGATCCAGGGGAATGATCCTGGCCAGAAGAACTGCCGAGGTGTAGGAGGTGGTTCTGTGTGCCCTACAAATCTTTATTGCGAACATTCTGGTCACTCTGTCCAGTCTCTCACGCACGTATCGCCTACCCAAAACTGAACGCCAGGCGCAAGCAGCATACAAGACTGTGGGTTCAATGGTCGCCGTGTAGAGCAGCCGGGTGATCTCAGGGTTGAGACCCCAATGGACCTTGACCGCTCTAGACAGCGACCTATAGAGTACCACAGCCCTGTTATAAGCGTGGGTGAGGTGCTCCCTAAACGAAAGCCCCCTGTCAATGGTGAGACCAAGAAGCCTAAGGGACTCGCCTGGCGTAATCTGGACCCCCTGCATATTAAATACAGGGGGTCTATACTTAAGCCTCTTGGTCACCACAATAGACTGGGTCTTATGGGCAGCGAACCTCATCCTCGCCGCAGCGCCCCAGTCCGCTATCACCCCCAGCGCCTCATTCACCGCCTCTTCCAGTCCATCCTCAGTCCTCTCGGAAGCCACCAGCACAATATCGTCCGCGAACGCTTGCACGTGCGCCCTCAGCCCTTCTACCCTTTTTAGTAGTGGGTCAAGTTGCAGGTTCCACAGGAGAGGGCCGCAGATTGATCCCTGCACACATCCCATGTTTGTGGCCCTCTCAACTGCTTCACCCGCATATCTGACCACCACACTACGTTCGGTTAGGTTAGGTTAGGTTAGGTTAGGTTAGGTTAGGTTAGGTTAGGTTAGGTTAGGTTAGGTTAGGTTAGGTTAGGTTAGGTTAGGTTAGGTTAGGTTAGGTTAGGTTAGGTTAGGTTAGGTTAGGTTAGGTTAGGTTAGGTTAGGTTAGGTTAGGTTAGGTTAGGTTAGGTTAGGTTAGGTTAGGTTAGGTTAGGTTAGGTTAGGTTAGGTTAGGTTAGGTTAGGTTAGGTTAGGTTAGGTTAGGTTAGGTTAGGTTAGGTTAGGTTAGGTTAGGTTAGGTTAGGTTAGGTTAGGTTAGGTTAGGTTAGGTTAGGTTAGGTTAGGTTAGGTTAGGTTAGGTTAGGTTAGGTTAGGTTAGGTTAGGTTAGGTTAGGTTAGGTTAGGTTAGGTTAGGTTAGGTTAGGTTAGGTTAGGTTAGGTTAGGTTAGGTTAGGTTAGGTTAGGTTAGGTTAGGTTAGGTTAGGTTAGGTTAGGTTAGGTTAGGTTAGGTTAGGTTAGGTTAGGTTAGGTTAGGTTAGGTTAGGTTAGGTTAGGTTAGGTTAGGTTAGGTTAGGTTAGGTTAGGTTAGGTTAGGTTAGGTTAGGTTAGGTTAGGTTAGGTTAGGTTAGGTTAGGTTAGGTTAGGTTAGGTTAGGTTAGGTTAGGTTAGGTTAGGTTAGGTTAGGTTAGGTTAGGTTAGGTTAGGTTAGGTTAGGTTAGGTTAGGTTAGGTTAGGTTAGGTTAGGTTAGGTTAGGTTAGGTTAGGTTAGGTTAGGTTAGGTTAGGTTAGGTTAGGTTAGGTTAGGTTAGGTTAGGTTAGGTTAGGTTAGGTTAGGTTAGGTTAGGTTAGGTTAGGTTAGGTTAGGTTAGGTTAGGTTAGGTTAGGTTAGGTTAGGTTAGGTTAGGTTAGGTTAGGTTAGGTTAGGTTAGGTTAGGTTAGGTTAGGTTAGGTTAGGTTAGGTTAGGTTAGGTTAGGTTAGGTTAGGTTAGGTTAGGTTAGGTTAGGTTAGGTTAGGTTAGGTTAGGTTAGGTTAGGTTAGGTTAGGTTAGGTTAGGTTAGGTTAGGTTAGGTTAGGTTAGGTTAGGTTAGGTTAGGTTAGGTTAGGTTGGAGGTTGGGATCGTACTAAGAGGGTGTTTGTAGAGGTGTATTTTCGTGGTTTTTTGGTGTTTTGTAGTGTTTTCTGAGGGCTTTCGTTTGGTGTATCACACTTCGCAATCGGTCTTGTACTTTTTCGGCAAAAAATATTTTATATTGTTTGTCGAATTTGTATGGGATTTTCGTGTTTTGTGAATACACTATAACATCGTCGACGTAGGTATTTCGACTCCCGAAATCTCTGTTTCGACTGACTTTTGCGTGTTTTTTGGATTGATTCTGCTTTGACTTGACGACATTGGCATTCTGTGGTATTTTGGACTTCGTACGATCTTGGCTTCTGTGGTTTTTGGCGGTTTTTCGTTGGATTTTCGGGACTTTGAAAATTCGGCAAAAACCCCAAATTTTTTGTGTCTTGTGTTTTTGTTTGGTTTTGTTTGTGGTAACTGGTTGTGGTCATCTTGGGTTGTCTCTGGGTGGTCGCGGCTTTGTTTTTCGTGGTTTTCTGGACGTCTGGAGAGGGGCTTTCGCCTCTTTCCCTTGTCTTTTGAGGTTTTTCTCGATTTGAGTTAGTCTTGTCGCATGGCGCCAGACGCGGAGAGCGAGGAATGCTCCTCGTGCTCAGATCAAGAGGAGGAGGAGGAGGAGGAGGAGGTTGAGGTTACGAGGGATAGGTCCAAGCACTGCAAGAAAGCGGTGAGGCTCTTGAGGCATAATCATGCGGTTTTAGAGCAGATTTTCAAGCGTCATAGTATGGACGTATATGATGCTCTGGATTCGGTGAGGGACAAGGAGTATAGGAAGGAGGCCGTACAGTCTGTCATTGAGATGGAGACTGTGGTCGAGGCCTTGGTCATGCGGTACGATGCCGACATGCTGAGAATGAGGACGAGGCTTACAACTGTTTATGAAGAGTTGAAAGAAAAGAATAGGGCTAAAACTGCGGATGCTCCGCAGGGTGATTGGGTGGAAAAACTAAAGAGGGAACTTACGGAGTCTATCGTTGATAGGATTGGCACTCGGTTGTCTGCCTTGGAGGAGCGCCTTCCGCCTGCGTCTGTCGGCCGTCTGCCTCCGGCAGCGGCCAAAAAAGGGGTTGTGGAGGGAAGTGGTGCGGGAATTATTGGTCAGAGTGAGGAGAATCGTTCGACAGTCGAGGGAACTTCGAAAGGGAAAAAGGGGGATGACAGGAGGGTAATTCAGGCGAAGAAATCGGCTGATAAAGCAGCGGTTAAACCGGCTGTAGCTTCTCGAGCTCCTTCTGGGCCCGCTCGAAAAGCCAAGCCTAGTCTTGTTCCGCCACGTTCGGCGGCAGTGATGGTTTCTCTTAAACCGGAGGCTGTAAAGGAGGGCCTGACATATGCGGGCATGATGAAGAGGGTCAGGGCTGCTATTCCCATTGCGGATATTGGCATTTTGGAGGGGGTAGAGATGCGGCAGTCCGCGACCGGAGCCAGACTTTTAGAGCTCCCAGGTCCGGATGGTGGAAATCGCGCAGACGCTCTGGCACAGAAGCTGCGGGTTGAGCTGGCGGCGGTCGCTACGGTGTCCCGCCCCGAAAAGTTGGTTGAGGTACGAATCACCGGTTTGGATGATTCGGTGACGGAGAAGGAATTGGGAGAGGCCCTTTCCGAAAAGGCGGGTTGTTCTGTGGAGGCAATCAGGGTCGGAACTTTGCGGGCCGGCCCTGGTGGGGTTGGATCCACAGTCGTGCGGTGCCCTGTCGTGGTGGCGAAAGTGTTGGCGGATATCGGGCGGATTCTCTTGGGATGGAGCTCCGCCCGTATTGAGTTGTTGGGAGAGCGGCCTCTGCGCTGCTATAAGTGTATGGGGCTAGGACATACACGTCCTATGTGCCCGTCAGTCGTCGACCGTTCCGGTCTGTGCTTCCGCTGTGGTCTGGCGGGCCACAGGGCAGCTGAGTGTGTAGGCCAGGCTCGATGCGCTGTGTGCGCTGAGAGCGGCCGAAATGCGGGTCATGTCATGGGGGGTGATGCGTGCGTCCCCCCAGCGGTTAGGGCGGCAAAAGTCGTCGTTCCAGCGGCCACTCCAGTGGTCGCCCCAGCGGTCGAAAAAGCCAAGACGTCTCGCGGGTCATCGCGGCGAAAGGCTTCTGAAGCGAAACCGATGGAGCAGTGAGGAATGCTCCGTCTTTTCGGGAGGAAGCTGGCGGGTAGAGCAGGAGAGGCCTGTCACTCGCTCGTCAGCATTGTTTGGAGGTCGGGAAAGTTCCCTTTTAGTGGTGTCAGCGGGGGTGAGTCGGGGGACTTGCCTCTGCATTGCACGATGCCACAGTCGGGGGCGCCTCAATGCGCCCGAGTCTATTGGCCCAGTTCATCGGCCGGCCGCGATGGGTCTTGGTGGGCCATACAAACGTAGATACCACCTTGGCCCAGCGTTTGTGCGGTAAGACAGTCCCTTTTTAGTGGGTATTCCGCCCCATCGGTGGTCATGGTGGGGGGCGGCGAGTCCCACATAACCCCTCTGCTCCCCCGAGCGGAGGGGTATGCGTAAATGCATTTTTGGGGACTTAAAAAAAAAAAAAAAAAAAAAAAAAAAAAAAAAAAAAAAAAAAAAAAAAAAAAAAGGTTAGGTTAGGTTAGGTTAGGTTAGGTTAGGTTAGGTTAGGTTAGGTTAGGTTAGGTTAGGTTAGGTTAGGTTAGGTTAGGTTAGGTTAGGTTAGGTTAGGTTAGGTTCCCGTGTGGAGTTGCCAGACTCCCATCAGGCGCGTCCCCGGGTGGCGGATAGGGGAAGCCACTCCGGCGTGGGTGGTCCCGGCTTCGGCTGGCGTGGACCAAAACTGGCGGGTTCTGGGCGCACCCCTGGCTGCGTCTCGGCGCAGCCGGAAAGCGGCCGTGTGGAAGGAGTCGCGACTCGGTCTCGCGGCTCTCGGGGAGGAGATCTCCCGGGAGGTTCCGTCTCGCCCCTCTGTTCTAACAGTCGGGTGGGATGGGGTCGCGCGGTGGGTCCGGCGGTTGCAGTTTTGTGATCGCTGGGTGGGCCTTGCCGATTGGCTACGGTCCCCCTTCGGGCAGCCTGTTACCCCCAGGGTTGGGGCCAGGGGTCTTGCCTTAGCGGCTGGGCCGAGAGGAACGCGAACCTCAATAATAAATCTGCGAAAAAGCCCGCAGCGGCGTCGCTTGTTCGGCGCTGCAGCGGCCCCTGCCGCAGCCGGCCTCGCGGAGAGGTTCGGTGGGCGCGGCGAGAGGACGCAGCCGCCTTCATGGCGGTGGGCGTGAGAGGATGCAAACCTCTATAAAAAATGCCCCTGCCGCAGCTGTGTGCCCCTAGGGTGGGGCCCAGTGGGCGCGGCGCGTGGACGCCTCGGGGTGTGACCCCGCCCTGAGCGCGGAAAGAGGAAGCCAACCTCTCTAAAATAATGGCACGGGGACGCCGTGGCCGGGAGGGCCGGACGGCGGTAAGAGGAAGTCAACCTCTATAAAAAATGACGCCAAGTCCGCAGCGGCGTCGCATTTAGTGATGCCGCAGCGGCCCCTGCCGCAGCTGGCCCGAGGTGTAGGGCTCAGTGGGCGCGGCGCGAGGTGGCCGCCGCCCTCTCACGAGGTGTGGTGGCTGGGAGCTGCGGGCGAATAACGGGGAAGTTTTCGCCCGCCTTGTACGGCTCCGGGACGGGGAGTGGCCCTTAACACAGGTCCCTCCGTTGCGAGTGAGCCTGCCTCACGGCGGGCTGCGCGGAGGGCGGACATGTGTGTAATCCGAAAGGTGGTCCCTTGTCCGCTCTGTCCGACCGCGCGAGTAGGTGTTCCTTTGTTTTTTAGTCGGTGCGAGTCCGACATAACCCAGTGAGCCTCCCCGTGGCCTCTGGGTATGCATAAGGCATTTTTCAAAGGTTAAAAAAAAAAAAAAAAAAAAAAAAAAAAAAAAAAAAAAAAAAAAAAAGGTTAGGTTAGGTTAGGTTAGGTTAGGTTAGGTTAGGTTAGGTTAGGTTAGGTTAGGTTAGGTTAGGTTAGGTTAGGTTAGGTTAGGTTAGGTTAGGTTAGGTTAGGTTAGGTTAGGTTAGGTTAGGTTAGGTTAGGTTAGGTTAGGTTAGGTTAGGTTAGGTTAGGTTAGGTTAGGTTAGGTTAGGTTAGGTTAGGTTAGGTTAGGTTAGGTTAGGTTAGGTTAGGTTAGGTTAGGTTAGGTTAGGTTAGGTTAGGTTAGGTTAGGTTAGGTTAGGTTAGGTTAGGTTAGGTTAGGTTAGGTTAGGTTAGGTTAGGTTAGGTTAGGTTAGGTTAGGTTAGGTTAGGTTAGGTTAGGTTAGGTTAGGTTAGGTTAGGTTAGGTTAGGTTAGGTTAGGTTAGGTTAGGTTAGGTTAGGTTAGGTTAGGTTAGGTTAGGTTAGGTTAGGTTAGGTTAGGTTAGGTTAGGTTAGGTTAGGTTAGGTTAGGTTAGGTTAGGTTAGGTTAGGTTAGGTTAGGTTAGGTTAGGTTAGGTTAGGTTAGGTTAGGTTAGGTTAGGTTAGGTTAGGTTAGGTTAGGTTAGGTTAGGTTAGGTTAGGTTAGGTTAGGTTAGGTTAGGTTAGGTTAGGTTAGGTTAGGTTAGGTTAGGTTAGGTTAGGTTAGGTTAGGTTAGGTTAGGTTAGGTTAGGTTAGGTTAGGTTAGGTTAGGTTAGGTTAGGTTAGGTTAGGTTAGGTTAGGTTAGGTTAGGTTAGGTTAGGTTAGGTTAGGTTAGGTTAGGTTAGGTTAGGTTAGGTTAGGTTAGGTTAGGTTAGGTTAGGTTAGGTTAGGTTAGGTTAGGTTAGGTTAGGTTAGGTTAGGTTAGGTTAGGTTAGGTTAGGTTAGGTTAGGTTAGGTTAGGTTAGGTTAGGTTAGGTTAGGTTAGGTTAGGTTAGGTTAGGTTAGGTTAGGTTAGGTTAGGTTAGGTTAGGTTAGGTTAGGTTAGGTTAGGTTAGGTTAGGTTAGGTTAGGTTAGGTTAGGTTAGGTTAGGTTAGGTTAGGTTAGGTTAGGTTAGGTTAGGTTAGGTTAGGTTAGGTTAGGTTAGGTTAGGTTAGGTTAGGTTAGGTTAGGTTAGGTTAGGTTAGGTTAGGTTAGGTTAGGTTAGGTTAGGTTAGGTTAGGTTAGGTTAGGTTAGGTTAGGTTAGGTTAGGTTAGGTTAGGTTAGGTTAGGTTAGGTTAGGTTAGGTTAGGTTAGGTTAGGTTAGGTTAGGTTAGGTTAGGTTAGGTTAGGTTAGGTTAGGTTAGGTTAGGTTAGGTTAGGTTAGGTTAGGTTAGGTTAGGTTAGGTTAGGTTAGGTTAGGTTAGGTTAGGTTAGGTTAGGTTAGGTTAGGTTAGGTTAGGTTAGGTTAGGTTAGGTTAGGTTAGGTTAGGTTAGGTTAGGTTAGGTTAGGTTAGGTTAGGTTAGGTTAGGTTAGGTTAGGTTAGGTTAGGTTAGGTTAGGTTGGAGGTTAGGTTGGAGGTGTTTCGTGAGGTGTTAGTAGTGAGGGTTTTTTGTGATTTTTGGAGGTTTTATAGTGTTTTGTGAGGGCTTTCGATTGGTGCTAAGTTGGATTTGATCGGAGCTATACTTTTTCGAAAATTCAATTTTCGGAAATTTATGGTTTCCCATTGAAAACTTGGCAACAATCCGATCGTCGAGGTAAAAATTTCGACGGGCGAAATTTTTACCAATAACGACTTGGCTGTGTTTTTTCGGAGGGATTCTGGTGTGACTTGACGACTTTGGCAGTATACTGGATTTTGAGGTATTTACCATACGATTTGGCTTTGTTTTTGCGGGATTTTCTTTGGCTTTTCGGGAATTGTAAAATTCGTTGAAAGGCCGAAAAACTTTGTGGGGTTTGTGTTTGTTGGGGGATTTTTGTGTGGCTGCTCTGGGGTTCCCTGGGGTGGCTGCGTGGGGTCCTCCTTCGTTCGGAGGGCGTACTTAACCTCAATTCGGCGGGTTTTTGGCCCATTTAAGGGTGTTTGGAGGTTTTTAAGATGGGAGGGAAAAAGAAAAAGTCTGCCGGGGCTCCGGTGGACATTTGTGAGGAATCGAATAGGGTCAAAGAGGGGAATGGTGTTCTGGAGGATGTCTGTAAGGGGCAACAGTCGGTGGGTGACTTCAAGCTCGCCATTTTGGAGACTGTGGGGATTCTCAAGTCCGAAAATGCGAAGTTGAGAGAGGATATGACGGACATGCAGTTCCATTATGAACTGTTGAGGCGGAGGTTTCGAAGTCTGGAGGGGTCTCTGATAACCATACAACAACGGTTGGATGGTGACTCAAGTGGGGAAGAGAGCGAAAGTTCGCCTTCTCTTGCCGGTGGGGCTCCCGCGGAGGCGGGGGCGGAGTGTAGGGTTTCCCCGGCGGGCAAAGACAGAGGCAGAGGGCCAAAGTCGCCGCCTGCCGGTTCTATTGAGGGAGCTGTTTGTGTCGGGGAGGTGTCAGGGGCTGATTCGGGGGCGGCAAATGCCTCTAATGGGTCGATCCCGGTTCTGAGGGGTTCTTCGGCGGACAAAGACGGAGGCAGAGGGCCAAAGTCGCTGCCCGCCGGTTCTCTGGAGGGAAAAGTCTGTGTTGGGAGTGTTGAGGAGGTGCCAAGGACTGTCACCAGCGTGGCTAAAGCCTCTTCTGGGGCAGTCCCGTCTTCCCCGGCGGACAAAGACGGAGGCAGAGGGCCAAAGTCGCTGCCCGCCGGTTCTGCAGAGGGGAAAGGTTGTGTGAGGGAGTCGCCGGTCCTCCCGCGGACGGCCGCAGTGATTTTCTCGCTGCGGACGGACGCGGCAGAGGCCGGCCATACGTATGAGGGGGTTGTACTGAGGGCGCGACGAGCTGTAGAGGAAAGAGGGGCCAGTGTCGGGCGGGTTTCACTCAGGAGGGCGGCCAGCGGGGCACGAATCCTTGAGCTGCCTGGCCCGGACGGCGAAAAGAGGGCGGACGTCCTTCAGGAAGTCCTGAAGGCGGCAATAGGCAAGGTGGCCAATGTAGATAGGCTGGGGAGGGAAATTTCGGTGCGGGTTGTCGGGCTAGACGACTCTGTCTCCTCCCAGGAGTTGGTGGAGGAGTTGGCCCGAAAAGGGGGTTGTCCGGAGGGGTCCATAAGAGTCGGGGAGTTCCGCCCTGGCTTTAGGGGCGTAAATGTTGTGGTGAGGTGTCCGGCTCCGGTGGCGAAGTCGCTTATCGGGGCTGGACGTTTTCCGGTGGGATGGAGCATGGTGAGGGCCGTGGCTCCGGAGGTGCGCCCCCTGCGCTGTTTTAAGTGCATGGGGCTCGGGCACATCAGACGGATGTGCCCCTCGGAGGTGGACCGCAGCGGCCTGTGCTTCAGGTGCGGCGCTGCGGGACATAGGTCGTCGGCCTGTCGGGCTTCTCCCCGCTGTGCCGCTTGTGAGGGCAGCAGTCGTGGTTCTGACCACGTTATGGGGGGGATCTCTTGTAATCCCCCCCCTCCTTGTGGGTCATCTGGTGACAG